>CM036580.1:2383176-2944672 GCA_020745775.1 Theristicus caerulescens
GCAGGGGACACTGGGGACCAGGCTGGGGACACCAGAGATGGAGCGGGGGACACTGGAGATGAAGCAGGGGACAGTGAGACAGGGCAGGGGACATCGGGGACCAGCCTAGGGAGACTGGGGAGGAGAAAGGGGACACTGGGACAGGGCAGGGGACACCAGGATGGGGCAGGAGACACCGGGGACCAGCTTGGGGACACTGGGTTGGGGCAGGGGACACCAGAGGTGGGGCAGGGGACACCAGTTACTGGCCTGGGGACATTGGAGGTGGAGCAGGAGGCACTGGGATGGGTCAGGGGACACTGGGACAGGGCAGGGGACACCAGAGACCGGACTGGGGAGAGCAGGATGGGGCAGGGGACACTGGGGACCGGCCCGGGGACACTGGGTCAGGGCAGAGGATGCTGTGACGGGGCAGGGGACACCAGAGATGGGGCAGGGGACACTGGGGAGGTGGCAGGGGACCCCGGGACGGGCCTGGGGACACTGGGATGGGGCAGGGGACACCAGAGATGGGGCAGGGGACACTGGGGAGGTGGCAGGGGACCCCAGGACGGGCCTGGGGACACTGGGATGGGGCAGGGGACACCAGAGACCGGACCGGGGACCCCAGGACAGGACTGGGGGCACTGGGATGGGGCAAGGGACACCAGAGACCGGACCGGGGACCCCAGGACGGGACTGGGGGCACTGGGATGGGGCAAGGGACACCAGAGACCGGACCGGGGACCCCAGGACGGGACTGGGGGCACTGGGGACCGGCCCGGGGACCCGGGGTTGGGGCAGGGGGACCCGGGTGGGCGCCGTGGGCGGAGCCCCAGCCCCCGCCCTCCCTCCGTGGGCGGGGCCGTCTCCGCGCTGACCAATGGGGCGCGGGGGCGCGGCTCGGCCCCGCCCACCCCCGCCAAGATGGCTGCGCCCGGCTGCCACGTGGGGGCCGGGGCCCGGCGGGCGGCGGGGCCCGGGGCGGGGGGGGAAGCGGAACCGGAACCGGAACCGGAGGAGGAAGAGGATCCGGAAGAGGAAGCGGAACCGGAAGCGGAGGGGGCCGGGGCCGGGGCGCTCCGCTCCGTCTTCCCCCGCGACCCCGCGCTTTTCGCCGACGCCTTCCCGGTGGAGCGGCGGTACCGGTTCTGCGGGCGCCGCCTCCGCATCGCGCAGCACCACGGGCCGCGGCTGGGGCCGGCGGCCTGCGTCTGGGAGGCGGTGAGCGGGGGGCACCGGCGGTGGGGGGCACCGGGGGGGGAGAGACCCGGGGGGAACGGGGGGTGGGGGGCATCGGGGGGGGCACTGAGGGGCTGGGGGGGAGAGAACGGGGGGTCCTGGGGGGGGCACCGGGAGTGATGGGGGCGGAGGGGAGAGAATGGGGGGTCCTGGGGGGAGGGGGGGGTCCCAGGGGGCACTGGGGCATGGGGGAGATGCTGGGGGGGTCAAGGGGGTGGGGGGCACCGGGGGGGGAGAGAACGGGGGGGGGACCGGGGGTTGGAGGGGTCCTGAGGGGGTGGGGGGGTCAAGGGGGTGGGGGGCACCAGTGGATGGGGGGGGGCGAGAGAACGGGGGGGGATGGGGGGGTCCTGGGGGGCACCGGGGCATGGGGGGGGCCCTGGGGGGGTCCGGGGGGGGGGGAACTGGGGGGGTCAAGGGGGTGGGGGGTGAGGGACTGGGGGGTCCCTGAGGATCCCCAGGCCATGGCGGGGGGGGGCTCTGGGCTGAGGGGGGAGGGGGACAGCAGGACGCTGCCCCCACGCCCCCCCCCCAACCCCCCCGTGCCCCCCCCCCCCCCAGGCCCTGTCTCTCTGCCGGTTCCTGGAGGAGCAGCGCTGCGATTTCCGAGGCCGGAGGGTGATCGAGCTGGGAGCCGGCACCGGCATCGTCGGCATCCTCGCCGCCTTCCTGGGTGCGCCCGGGGGCTGGGGGGTCACCCATAGGGGGAGGGGTCACCCATGGGGTGGGGGGGCACCCATGGAGCTGGGGGGGCACCCATGGGAGTGGAGGGGGGCACCCATAGGGGGAGGGGGGGCACCCATGGGGGGGGGCACTCATGGGGGAGAGGCGGGGACCCACGCGGCTGGGGGGGCACCCATAGGGAGAGGGGTTCACCCATAGGGGGAGGGGGGGCACCCATAGGGAGAGGGGTTCGCCCATGGGGTGGGGGGGGCACCCATAGGGGGAGGGGGGGGCCCCCACGGGGCTCTGGACCCCCCCCAATCCTTCCCCCATCCAGTGAGCAACTGGAAAACCGGGAATCCGAGCGATCCCAGCGTTTACTGGGATCTGGGGGGTTTAGGGGGGACCCAGAGGGGTTGGGGGGGGGGGGGGGCAGGGTGGTGACCCCCCCCCATCCCACGTCCCCCCCCCATCCCAATTCCCCCCCCATTTTAGGAGGTGACGTCACCATCACGGACCAACCGGCGGCGTTGGACCAAATCCGGGAAAACATCGGCCTGAACTTCCCCGGGGCGGCGCCGGGGCGGCCCCGGGCGCGGGCGTTGGTGTGGGGCCAGGACGCGGGCGCCTTCCCCGGGGGGTACGAGGTGATTTTGGGGTCCGACATCTTTTACCACCCCCCCTCCTTCCCCCCCCTCCTGGGGACCCTGCGGCGCCTCTGCGCCCCCCGCGCCCTCGCCCTCCTCTGCGCCAAGATGCGGGGAGGGGACGACGGCGGCGCCCGCCGCTTCTTCCGCCAGATGTTGCCCCCTTATTTCGACGTCCAGCTGCTGCGGCGAGAGGCGGAGGAGGAGATCGAGATCTATAGGGTGACGCCGAGGGCTGGGGGGGACCCTATGGAAGGAGGGGGGGGGGGTGGCCCCGGGTTGGGGGTGCCCTGAGGGGGATTAAATGGTGGCCAGGGGTCTCGGCTTGGACGCTGTGTCTGATTTGGGGGGGTGTTGGGAGCTGGGGGGGCCTGGCCAAGGTGGGGGGGGGGGGCTTTGTGAGGGGCTGGGGAGGCTCCATGAGGGTCTGGGGGTCTCTATGAGAGGGTGGGGGGCCTGGTCAGGCTGGGGGGGGCTCTGTGAGGGGCTTGGGGGGGGTCTGTGTGGGTCAGGGGGGCTCTATGAGGGGCTGGGGGTCTCTCTGAGGGGGTGGGGGGGCCTGGCCAAGGTGAGGGGGGGCTCCATGAGGGGTTGGGGGGGGGCTGGTCAGGCTGGGGGGGCTCTGTGAGGGCCCTGGGGGGGTCTGTGTGGGTCGGGGGGGGCTCTATAAGGGTCTGGGGGTCTCTCTGAGGGGCTGGGGGGGCCTTTGTGAGGGTCTGGGGGGGCTCCATGAGGGGGTGGGGGGGCCTGGCCAGGCTGGGGAGGGGCTCCAGAAGGGTCTGGGGGGGCTCTGTGTGGGTCAGGGGGTCTCTGTGAGGAGCTGGGGGGGGGGGGCTCTGGAAGGGTCTGGGGGGGGGTTCTGTAAGGGTTGGGGCGGCTCTATAAAGGTCTGGGGGTCTCTCTACGGGCCCTGGGGGGGGCCTATAAGGGTTGGGGGGCTCTATAAGGGTCTGGGGGGGTCTCTGTGCGGGCCCTGGGGGGCTCCGTGAGGGTTTGGGGGCTCTGTGAGGGTCTGGGGTCCCTGAGGCGGGGGCCAGGCCCGGGGGGGCTCTGTAGGACCCTGGGGAGCTCCGCAGCGCCCCGCGGTCCCGCCCCCTTCCCCCAGCCAATGGCGCGGCGCCGTCGCGCCCGGAGTGACGCCACGCGCCCCTCAGCCAATCCACGGCCGGGGCTCCGTGCCCGCGCACGCGCCCTGGGCGGTGCTGACCCCCGTGGAGCGCGGCGCCATGACGTCACCAGCGTGCGCCGCGGGCGCGGAGCGGGGATGCAGCGGGCGGCGCGGAGCGCGGTGACCCGGGCCGCGGGGGTGAGCGGCGGGGACCCCCCCCCCCACCGGGACCCCCCTAACCGGGGACCCCTCCCCAACCGGGACCCCCCCCCCAACCGGGACCGTCCCCTCCGTCCCCGGGACCCCCCACCGCCGACCGGGGACCCCTCCCCGGGACCCCGCACCCCCCCTCCCCCGCCAACCGGGGACCCCCGGGACCCCCCCGTCCATCCCAGGGACACCCCCCCCCCCCGAGGCTCCCCCCGTCAACCGGGACCCCCCCCGGGACCCCTCCTCTCCCCGCCACCGCCCCGGGTCCCCGGTCCCCTCCGTTGGGGGCGGGGGGGCCCGGTCCCGGCTCACCCCCCCCCCCCCCCCCCGCAGGCCCCCCCGGCCCGGTTCTTCCACGCCGCCCCCCCGGTGCTGGCGGCGGACAAAGCGGCGCTGCTGGAGCTGCGGCGGCGGACGGGGCTGCCCTTCCCCCACTGCCGGGACGCGCTGCTGCGCTGCGGGGGGGACCTGGGGCAGGTGGGGGAGGGGAGGACCGGGGGGGGGGGGTGGGGACCCGGGGGAGGCGGGGAAGCGGGGGGAAGCTGGGGGGCACTTGGGGGGGGGGGACGACCCGGGGGGGGGCACAGGGACCTGGGGGACACTGAGCGGGGGGGTGGGGACAGGGAAGGGGGGATGGGGACACCATGGTGGGGGAGGGGAACCGGGGGGGGACAGAATGTGCGGGGCACTGACGGGGGGGTGGGGACAGGGAGCAGGAAAGGGGGGGGGGAGCAGGGACCTGGGGGGTGGGGACCCCGGGGACAGCCGGGGGGAGGGGCGACTGGGGGGGGGGCAAGGGGACCTGGGGGGGAGGGGAAAGGGGGGGACAGGAGCTGGGGGGCACTGATGGGGGGGGGGGACCTGGGGGGAGCTGAGGAGGGGACTTGGGGACAACCGGGGGGGGTGGGGACCTGGGGGTGCCCAGGAGGGGACTGGGGGGGGGAGGGGGGCAAAGGGGGGGGTGGGGACAGGGACATGGGGGGGATGGGGACTGGGAAAGGGGGAGAACCAGAGGAGGGGGGTGGGGACCTGGGGAGGGGACAGGGACCAGCAAGGGGGGTGGGGGGACACCTGGGGGGGGGGGAGGGGACCCTGGTGACCCCCCCCCCCCCCCCCCGCAGGCGGAGGCCTGGCTGCGGGAGCAGGCGCAGCGGCAGGGCTGGAGCCGGGCCAGCGCCGTGCAGGGCCGCCGGGCGCAGCAGGGGCTGCTGGGGCTGCTGCGCCAGGGGACGGCGGCCGTCATGGTGGAGGTGGGTGACACTGAGAGGGGGACACCCCGCCACCCCACCCCCCACCCCTTGGGTGCCACCATTTTGTCCCCATCCCCCCCCGCCCAGGTCAACTGCGAGACGGATTTCGTGGCCCGAACGGGCGAGTTCCAGCGCCTGGTGGAGCTGGCGGCGCTGGGGGCCATGGCCCGTTGCCGCGCCGCGCCGGCGGCGTGCGCTGAGGTGAGGGGGGAGGGGGAGGGGTTTTGGGGGGCTGGGGGGGGGGGGTTTCACCCCCCCCCCCAGCCCCCCAAAACCCCTCCCCCTCACAGCACCGGTTGGGGGCGGAGGAGTTGGCGCAGCTGCGGACGGAGCCCGGGGGGGAGCTGCTCAGCGACAGCATCGCCATGGCCATCGGTGAGGGGGGAGGGGAACCCTTTGAGGGGGGCAGGGAACCCCCTGGGGGGATGGGGAGCCCTGGGGGCAGGGAATCCCTGACGGGGGGGGTGGGGGAACCCATGGTGGGGGGAAGGGAACCCTTTGGGGGGGGGCAGGGAACCCTTGGGGGGATGGGGAGCCCTGGGGGGGGCAGGGAACCCCCCCCATCCCCCTGCCCCTAAAACCGGGGGGAGGGGAACCCTTTGGGGGGGGCAGGGAATTCCCTGGGGGGATGGGGAGCCCTGGGGGCAGGGCAGGGAATCCCTGAGGGGGGGGTGGGGGAACCCTTTGGGGGGGGCAGGGAACCCCCTGGGGGGATGGGGAGCCCTGGGGGGGGCAGGGAATCCCTGAGGGGAGGGTGGGGGAACCCATGGTGGGGGGAAGGGAACCCTTTGGGGGGGGCAGGGAACCCCCCCCATCCCCCTGGGGGGGATGGGGGGGGCAGCCCCGGGGGGGGGGCCCTGGGGGGGGGCAGGGAACCCCTGAGGTGGGGGTGGGGAAATCCATGGGGGGGGGAGGGGAACCCCCGGGGGGGAGCAGGGACCCCGGGAAGGGGGAGGGGCAGGGAATCCTGGGGTGGGGGAGGGGACCCTGGGACCAGAGCCACGTCCCTGGGGGGATGGGGGTGGGGGCACGGACGGACACAGGGATGGGGGGGGGATGGGAGGGGGACAGGATCCCCCCCAACCCCCGCCCCCATTTTTCAGGCAAGCTGGGGGAGAAGGTGGCCCTGCGCCGCGCGGCCTGGCTACGGGCGCCGGAGGAAGACGGCTACGTGGCTACCTACGCCCACGGGTGGCTACCGGGCAGGGCGCCGGTGGCCATGGGCACCTACGGGGCGCTGGTGGCCTTTCGGGTGAGGCAACCGCGGCAAGCGGAGGCGACGCTGGAGGAGGTGGGGCGCAAGGTAGCCCAACACGTGGTGGGGCTGGCCCCCACGGCGCTGGGCACCCCGCAGGATCAGCCCCAGGGCGAGGAGGAGCCGCGGCTCCTGGCCCAGAGCTTCCTGCTGGAGCCGGGGCTGACGGTGGGGCAGTTCCTGGGGGCGCGGGGGGCGCTGGCCGTCAGCGCCTTCCTGCGCTTCCGCTGCGGGGAGGAGGGCGAGGGGCTGGGGGGCTCCGTGCCGCCGCGGGCGGGATCGGGCCCCGGGACGGGGGCTGGGGCTGAGGCGGGGCCGGGGGGGTAGGGGCAGGATCGGGCCCCTGGGGCTGGGGCTGGGCCGGGGGGGGTAGGGGCAGGATCGGGCCCCTGGGGCTGGGGCAGCATCGGGCCCGCGCTGAGCTCAGCCCCACACCTTGGGCCTGGCTCAGCCCCACACCAAGCCCAGGTCAGGATCAGCCCCAACCTGAGCTCAGTCCCACGGCCCAGGTCAGGATCAGACCCAGGCCAAGCTCAGCCCCACAGCTTGGGCCTGGCTCAGCCCCACACTGAGCTCAGGATCAGCCCCACACTGAGCTCAGCCCCGTGGCCCAGGTCAGGATCAGGCCCAAACCAAGCTCAGCCCCACGCCTTGGGCCTGGCTCAGCCCCACACTGAGCTGAGCCTCACGGCCCAGGTCAGGATCAGCCCCAGGCCAAGCTCAGCCCCACAGCCCAGGTGTGGCTCAGCCCCACACCAAGCTCAGGATCAGCCCCAAACTGAGCTCAGCCCCACACCGAGCTCAGCCCCGCGCCCCTGGGTCAGGATCAGCCCCACACCCCAAGCCTGGCTCAGCCCCACACCGAGCTCAGCCCCACGCCCCTGGGTCCGGATCAGCCCCACAGCCCAGGTCAGGATCAGCCCCACGGCGAGCTCAGCCCCAGACTCCTGGGTCAGGATCAGGCCCGGGCCAAGCTCAGCCCCAGACCCTCAGCCCCGGCGGGGGGGGGGGAGGGGATGGGGGGGAAGGGCAGCGCCCCCCGTGTCCCGCGTGTACGAGGCCGAATAAACGCGCGTAGGGGGGGGAGGGGCGCTGCGGGGGGAGCCCCTCCCCCCCCCCCCCCCCCCCCCCCCCCCCCCCCCCCCGGGAGCCGCCGCTTCTCCGCTCATTTTTTTAATGGCAAATCGGTACAAAACGTCCAAACCCGGGGGGAGGGGGGGGGTGGGGAGGGGACCCAGGGCCGGGGGGGCCGCACCCCTCCCCCCCCCCCTCCCCCCGGTGCCGCCGCCCCTCCCCCCCCCCGTCGTCTCCGGCCGCCTCCCGGGCCAAGTAACCGGGCACAGGCCGGGCTGGCACAGCCTATCCTGGATTACTTGAACCGGGCCGCGGCCGCGCTCCGCCGCCCCTCCCCCACCGCCCCTCCCCCGCCGCCTGCCCCTCCCCCCGCCCCGCTGCGTCACTGCCGGGGGGGGGGGGCGATTTGGGGGTGGCCCCCCCCCCATAGCCCCACAGCGGGGGGGGGATGGGCTGAGCCCCCAGGGCGGGGCTGCCCCTCCCCCCCGCCGGGCGCTCGGCCCCCTCCCCCCCCCCCCCGGTACCTGCCGCCTCCGGCCGCCGCCGAGCCCGGGGGGGGGGAGGGGACCCCGCACCGGGAGGGGGGGGGGGGGGCCGCGCCGCCCCGCGCGCGCCCGCCGGAGGAAACGGGGCCGCGGCGGTTTCGAGGCCCCCGCGGGGGCGGGGGGAGGGGCGGCGGGGGGGGAGGGGCGGCGGCGGCCGCTTTGTTATGGTGTCATGGGGGGGGGGGCCTTGAAACGGGCAACGGGCGCTGATTGGGCGGGAGGCGGGAGGGGGCGGGGCCCGGCGGTGTTTACCTCGGAAACCGGGGGGCGGGGCGTACCGCGGAGGTCACGCCCCCTTCCTCAAAGTGGGCGGGGCCGGGAGGGGGCGGGGCCCGGGGGCCGACCCACGGCACCTCCCGCCCCACAGCGCCCTCACCTGGCCGAACCCAGCCCAGTGCCCCCAGTATCCCCAGTGCCCCCATCCCCCCCCAGTGCCCCCAGTGCCCCCATCCCCAGTGCCCCCCCCCCCATCCCCCCCCCAGTGCCCCCAGTATCCCCAGTGCCCCCAGTATCCCCCCAGTGCCCCCCCCGTGCCCCCAGCGGAGCCCCCACCGCCGCAGCAGCGCCGCAAAGGCCAGATTTAAACAAATTCCTCCTCTCTCACCCCAAATTTCTCCCTCCCCCTCCTGCTCCCTCCAACCCCCCCTTTCTCCCCCCCTCCATCCCCTCCCCCTCCCCCCCCCCCAGCTCCATTTTCACTCCAACGCCCCCGCGGCCCGACCCGGAATTGGGGGTCAATGACCCCAGAATTTGGGGATAAATACCCCAAAATTGGGGATTAATTACGCCAGAACTGAGGGATTGATCCCCAGAATTGGGGGTTTAAGGACCCAATAATTTGGGGATAAAGACCCCAGAATTGGGGTTTAATGACCCGAATTTGGGGCCCGTTCCCTCCGCCTCGGGGGTTCGGGATCCCGGGAATCGGGGAGCCGGGGGGGTGACCGCATTTTGGGGCGGTTTTGGGGTTTTTTCATAAAAGCGTCGGCCGCTTCGCTCATCCGGGGCTTCGCGGGGGGAAAAACCGCGTGGAATTGCTGGGAAAAAGGTACAAAAATCATCGATAAGGGGTTTAAACTTAATTTTTTCCGCCTGGGTGCTGCAGAGGGGGTGAGAAATCGGGGGCGCCCGGCCGCGCTCCGGCCCCGGCACCCCCAAATCCCGCGGTAAATCAGTAAATCGCCGATAAAGCGAATATTTCTCCATTTTGGGGGGGGTTTGAGCCGAGTTATAAATGAGGAAACCCCGCGACGCTTCCGGCTGGGGAGAAAAAGGGGGGAATTTGGGGTTTTTTTAAGCTGTTGTTGGAATAAAGGAGGGGAAAACGGGGTCCGAAACGGGGCCCTGGGGGGGCTCCGAGCCCCCGCCCCCGAATGCCAGGCGCAGCGGGGTCGCCCTGAAATCCCTTAGCTCGGCCAAGTTAGGCGAAGGTTAGCAAAGTTAGGCAACGCTTAGCAAAAAGTTAGGTAAAGCTTAGCAAAAAGTGAAGCAAAACTTAGCAAAAAAGTTAGGCAAAGCTTAGCAAAGTTAGGCAAAGCTTAGCAAAACGTTAAGTGAAGCTTAACAAAAAGGCAAAGCTTAGTGAAGTTAGGCAAAGCTTAGCAAAAAGTTAGGTAAAGCTTAGCAAAAAGTGAGGCAAAGCTTAGCAAAAAGTTAGGTAAAGCTTAGCAAAAAGTGAAGCAAAGCTTAGCAAAAAAGTTAGGCAGAGCTTAGCAAAAAGCTAGGCAGAGCTTAGCAAAGTTAGGTAAAGCCTAGCAAAGTGTGAAGCAAAACTTAGCAAAAAAGTTAGGCAGAGCTTAGCAAAGTTTGGCAAAGTTCGGTAAAGCTTAGCAAGGCCAAGGAAAGTTAAGCAAGGCTCAGCAAAGCTTAGCTCAGTTAAGCAAGGCTCGGCAAAGGCCGTTGGGTTTTGCTGCGGTGCCGTCAGACGGGATAAGCGCCCGGGGATGGGGCTGGGAGCGGACCGGGATCGGACTGGGAGCGGACCGGGATCACCCCGTGCGGACTGGGAGCTCCCCGCTGCCGAACTGGGCGCGGACTGGGACCCCCCCGGGCGGGCACAGGGACCCCGCGGAGCCCCGGGCTCCTCCCGCCCCCGCCATCCGGGCGCCTGGAGCCGCCGCCCCGCCCCTCCCCGCTCTCGCGCCCCATTGGCTGCTCGCTGCGTGACGCCGCTGACGAGCGGGGAGGGGGCGGGGACAAGGAAGGGGCGGGGCAAAGAAAGGGGGCGGGGGCATGGATGGAACGTGGCCGGGCGAGGGGCGGGGCGAGGGGCGGGGCCGGGGCTGTGGGGCGGGAGGGGGCAGCGATGGGGGCAAGGAGGGGGGGCAGCGATGGGGGGCAGCGATGGGGGGCAGCGATGGGGGGCTGGGAGGGGGGGCAGCGATGGGGGGCAGCGATGGGGGGCTGGGAGGGGGGGCAGCGATGGGGGGCAGCGATGGGGGGCTGAGGGGCAGTGATTGGGGGCAGGATGAGGTGTGGGGCAGGAGGGGGCAGGGGGCCCCGGCTCCCCCCTCGCCCCCAGCTCCCCCCTGGGGGCCGAGCCCCACATCCCCCCCCCCCCCCCCCAAACCAGGGCCCCCTGAGTCCCCCCCATCCCGAGGGGAGAACGGTGGGGACAGGGACCCACGGACCCACGGACCCACAGACAGACGGACCCACGGACAGACGGACCCACGGACAGACGGACGGCCCCCGACCCCCCCCAGCCTGGAAACGGGGCAGCTTTAGGTCCCCTTCCCCAAGGTGCGAACAAACCCCGGCTTAGTTAAGCCCGGCCCAGCCTGCAGCCGGGGCTCCCTCGTTGCGCGGCGCTGACGTAGCCTCCCTTTGCTTTCCACGCGAATTCCCCGAAACGCGGCCACCCAAAATAAATCCCGCGGATCGAATTCCCCGCAAACCCGGGGCCGGACCCCGGATTTAGGACTTAACCCCAGCGGCGACGCTATCAAGTGCCAACAGGGCAACGCGAGCACGGAAAAATCGGGAATACAAGGAATTCCTCCGGGAAAAGGGAGCGGGAACATCGGGTTTATGGTTAAAACGGGCTGAAAGCCGCGCAGAAAAGGTTAAATCGAACCTTTTACCGGAAAAGCCGGGCCCTCCGTCGTATTCTTCACGAGCCGCGGCGCAGCCGGTGCTTCGGATAAAGTCGGTGTTGAGGGCGTGGAAACAAAATGGTTTAATTGGGGGAAAGATTTAATTAAACTGGGTTTAATTAGAGGAAAAGTGAGGTCTGACAGCTAAACCTGCCTCCGCCTGGGGCTCAGAATCAAGTAGAGAGGAGGGGGATAAAAGCCTTGAGCTCCGCCTAAGGCCTGGGTTTGGGCTCTGGGGGTCCCGGCAGCACCCGAAGCTTCTTGAAACGCCGGGGAAACGGCTCCGTCCGGCGTCTGCGGACGCCGCGTGGCTCCGCCCGGGCAAATTCGGCTTTGAATTGAAATTCTGAAAATGGCGACTTGGCTGCTGCCCGCGCGGGGGCAGGTACCGGCCCCGGGCTGGGCAAAACGCCCCGGGAGGGAGAAGCAGCCGCGTCCCGAGGGGGGATCTTCCCGCCGAGGGCGGCGGCGGCGGCCGGGTGTCGCGGCAGAAGCGGGTGCCGGGAGAGACGGGGATTTCGCCGCCGAAGCCCGGCTGCTCGGTGCCGTCTCGCCGCGGTTTCTCTCGTTCCTCCTAATTTTGAGCGCGCCCCCCTCTGTGAAACGGCCGGCAACGAACCCCCGCGCCCGCTTCCGAGCGTGGAATTTTCCCCAGATGAGGGAAACCAAGAGGATCGGCGTCGCGCCAGCGCTGCCAACCAGGCAGGAGGAACGTGACGTGAAATCGGGGGAATGGCAACGAACCCCTTCCCCGGTCAGAGCAACCATTGCGGGGGGAAAAGGGGAGAAAGCGTCCGAGGCACCTAAAAGCAAAGCCCCCGAGAGCGGCGATGTCGCGGTTCGGACCCGGGGTCTTCCCCTGCGGCCGGTGCAGGCGCCGGCTCCGCGGCTCCGCTCGCCGCCCGCGGCCGGGCCGATCCCGGCGGCCTCGCGGGGAGAAATCCCCCGCTCCGCTCACAGCCCCCGAGCCCGGGTCTGTGCCAAGCTCGAGCGATGGAGGGGGGGTTCCTGCGGCACAAGAGGGGTTTCTGTTAAAACCGGTTCTATCCTTAGGACCGCGGCGGCCGGAATCATCTGGCGACGAGCGCGTCTGCGTCGACGTTGTTGAGGAGGAAGAGTTCAGGGCGAGCGGCGAATCCCAGGTGGCGCTGGAAGAGCGAAGGAGAAGAGTTAGAGCTGGGAACAGCCGAGTTGGGCAGGGTTTAACAAAGCCTGAGCTGAGCCCGGTTTAACAAAGCCTCAGTTGAGCCCGGTTTAACAATGCCCAAGCAAGGTTTAACAAATCCCAAGTTGAGCAGGGTTTAACGAAGCCTGAGTTGAGCAGGGTTTAACAAAACCCAAGTTGAGCAGGGTTTAACAAACCCTGAGTCAAGCAGGGTTTAACAAAGTCCAAGCAGGGTTTAACAAACCCCAAGTTGAGCAGGGTTTAACGAAGCCCAAGTTGAGAAGGGTTAAACAAAACTGAAGTTGAGCAGGGTTTAACAAAACCTGAGTTGAGCAGGGTTTAATGATGCCTGAGTTGAGCAGGGTTTAATGATGCCTGAGTTGAGCACGGTTTAACGAAGCCCGAGTTGAGCAGGGTTTAACAAAGCCCAAGCAGGGTTTAACAAATCCCAAGTTGAGCAGGGTTTAACGAAGCCCGACAAGAACAAGATGCCCCAACCAGAGACGTGCACGTTGATTTAAGCTCAGCTTTAGCGGTTTTTTGGTTAAAACCAAACGCCGTGAGCGCCCGCGGTGAGGAGGGGCCGAGGCCGAGGCCGGGCCCAGCCGGGATAAGGCCGGGCCCAGCTGGGACAAGGCCGGGCCCAGCCAGGACAAGGCCGGGCCCAGCCGGGGAGGCCGGCAGCTCCCTGGGGAGCCGCGGGCGGTGGCTGCGGTGGGGCTGGAATCACCGAAGGCAAAGTGCCGCCGCGCTCGGCCCACGCCGAAGCCGCGCTTATGGCACCGCCTCGCGCCACGTCCTCGTTAATCAGGGGTCATTACGCAGCCAGAGCTCGCGAATACGACTTCTATTTCTCAGTGAATCGATGGGTGCGAGGGATCCACCCGCGGCGGCGCTCGGGAAGAGCCGCTCTCCTCCGCGGAGCATCGCCGCCTCTCGATTTGAATTCCGTTTTGGGTGGAGACGCGCCTTAATTAGCACGGACGGGTTCCGCAGTTGGTTAATTAAGACCAAGTGTTGGTTGCGGGGCGGTCGCCCGCTCCCCCCAGGGGTGACGCTGACCCGAGGACGTCCCTCGGCCGTTGCAAGGCGGCGGGCGCCAGGGTTTAACGGAGCGAGGCTTACCGGGCAGAACCGCAGCCTCAAGGGCTCTCGCTCTCCCCGAGCGCCGCGGCAGCCTTACCGATTAATAAAATAAGGATCAAATCCCCCGAGAGGGAGGCGCGAGGCACCGGCAGCGCCCGGCTGCCTCCCACGGGAGCGGGACGGTGGCCGGGGCGGGAAGGGAAGAGCGCGGCGCTCGGAGCGACGCTGATTTCCAGCCGCCGGAGCCGGCGTTGGAGGCGGGAGCGGGGGACGCAGCGAAGCGGCGGCTTCTGCCGCTACCGGCGGCTTCCCCGGGGGTTTTTAGACGGCGAGAGGGAATTAGCTCGTCCCTCCGACCGCCCGTCCCGCGCACCGCGGGTTGGTCTGGCTTAGCTCTGCTTTAACTAAACCGGGCTGTACCGACGCTCGGGCTTAGCTGCAGCTAAAGGAAAGGCTCCGGGGGGTATCAAAACCAGTAAAATATTTTATTTGAAGCTGGTAGCTTGGCCGAGGGGCAGGCGGGAGCAACGTGCCCCCGAAAAGCCGATAACGTAAGAGCCGGGCGGGACGCGTGTGCCGCGTCCCGGATCCCAGCAAAGAAATTGCGGCGGGGACGGGAGCGCGCGGCTGACGGCGAGCTGATCCTCGGCTCCCGCGGGCCCGGCGGACCTGCTGCGCGCTGGCGGGGAAGCCGGGAGCAAACGGGAGAGAGGCCGGAGGGTGCGGATCCCACAGGGAGGGGGACGGCGCCGGCACGGCACTGCGCGGCCGCTCCGGGAGCTCGTCCTGCCAGCGGGGTCTGCGGGCACCGGAGCCGTCGGGGGTCTCCTTTCCAGCCAGGCATCGCCAGCGAGTCAGAGAATCATGGGATCGTTTGGGTTGGAAAGGAGCTTTAAGATGATGGAGTCCAACCGCTGACCCAGCGCTGCCAAGGCCACCACTGACCCATGTCCCCAAGCCCCACAGCCCCTGGCTTTGAAATCCCCCCCGGGATGGGACCCAGCCCCTGCCCGGGGCAGCCTGTGCCAGGCCCTGACAGCCCTTTGGGGGAAGAGATTTTCCCCGTATCCAACCCAACCCTGCCCTGGCGCAGCTTGAGCCCGCTCCCTCTCGTCCCATCGCTTGTTCCTGGGGAGAAGAGCCCGACCCCGCCTGGCTCCAGCCTCCCTTCGGGTGCTGGGGGAGCCATGAGGGCTCCCCTCAGCCTCCTCCTCTCCAGGCTGAGCACCCCCAGCTCCCCCAGCTGCCCCTCCCCACCCTCGTGCTCCAGCCCCTTCCCCAGCCTCGCTGCCCTGCTCTGCCCACGCTCCAGCCCCTCCAGCTCCTTCTGGTGCTGCGGGGCCAGGACCCAGCGCAGGATTCGAGGCGCGGCCTCCCCAGGGGCCGATCCCTGCCCCAGCCCACTGGCCACGCTGCTCCTGACACGAGCCAGGGTGACGCTGGCCCTCTCCGCCACCCGGGCACCGGCTCCCACCCAGCCGCTCTCGACCACCGCCCCCGGGGCCTTTTCTGTCTCCCAGCCGCTCTTCCCCGCGCCTGCGGCGCTGCCTGGGCTTGTTGTGCCCCGAGCGCAGGACCCGGCCCTGAGCCTTGTTAAACCCGGGCCCAGCGACCCGGCCTGGCCAGGCCCCGCTGCGGAGCCTCCCTGCCCCCGGCAGAGCCACGCTCCCACCCAGCTCGGGGTCCTCTGCAAACAAAATTCAGAGCAACCCCCCCCAAAAAAAGACCCGAGAAGCCAAGTTGAAAAAGTATCTGTCTTTTAATGGAGAAGGTGGTTTGTACAAATTGCTTCAAAGGCAGATACGGGGCGGGGGGGGATAAAATCGGTTTCACGAGGAGCAGAAGCCAAGAATGAGAACTTGATCCGGAGGCTCCGCCGCAGAGCGACCGTCTTAAAGTCATTATTTCAGCAGAGCAGCCAGGAGAATCCCCTCCGACAGCCCCAAAATCCCGAATAGGGGACGATCGGGGGGGTCGGCACGGCGGGATCACAGAGCCCCTCGGCCACAAACGCGCCTCCGGTCCAACGACCCCCGCCGATTCCCGCTTACAACGCACAGGCCAGCTTTTTGTCCGTGGAAATAGGTATAAACCCGATAGTGTTACGATACAGAGGGTCAAATCCCGCCGGAATTTTTGAATTAATAGTTTGAAACCTAGAAATACGGCGTGGTTTAATGCTTGCTCAGTTCGCGGGGGGTCAAGGCAAGTTCAGCTGGTTTGGCAAAGGGTAGGAACAGCGTAAACGATCCTGCCCGGAATTAAAATGGAGTTTTCATGCCGTGCTTTGAGCTGTGTCGCCCGCGTCTACGAAATTTGTCACTGGCGTCACGAAATCCCCCCCAAAACTCAGGCCGCGATGGCTCAAACGCTACCGAGAGCTCAAAACGGGAGCGTGCGGCCCCTGCCCGCCGACAGGCGAGCTCCACGCGAGCGAACAGCAACCGCGTTCAACCCAAGCCCCAGCCCGCGCCGCCCGCGGATCGGCTCCCTCCCGGGCTTCGAACGCCGCCGGGCTTTATTTCAGCGAGCAATTCCTCGCCTGGGCCTGAGAAATGGGAGGCGATGAATTTCCTGAGAAAACCGTGGTAGCGATGAGGGCTGAGCCCTCAAAATAAACCAAAATAAACCAAAATACACCAAAATAAACCAAAATAAACCAAAATAAACCAAAATAAACCAAAATAAACCAAAATACACCATTGCCCGGGCAGGGAGAAAACCGCGTTCGCTGCTGCGGAGGGGGAAGGTTGCAAAGCGCCAGCGCGAGCTGAGCCCGGTCCTGAGCCCAGACCTGAGCCCAGACCTGAGCCCAGTCCTGAGCCCGGTCCTGAGCCCGGACCTGAGCCCAATCCTGAGCCCGGACCTGAGCCCGGACCTGAGCCCGGACCTGAGCCCGGTCCTGAGCCCAGTCCTGAGCCCGGTCCTGAGCCTGGTCCTCAGCCCGGTCCTGAGCTTGGTCCTGAGCCTGGTCCTGAGCCCAGTCCTGAGCCCAGACCTGAGCCCGGTCCTGAGCCCGGTCCTGAGCCCGGTCCTGAGCCTGGTCCTGAGCCCAGACCTGAGCCCAGACCTGAGCCTGTTCCTGAGCCCAATCCTGAGCCCGGTCCTGAGCCTGGTCCTGAGCCTGGTCCTCAGCCCGGTCCTGAGCCCGGACCTGAGCCTGGACCTGAGTCCAATCCTGAGCCCAGTCCTGAGTCCGGTCCTGAGCCCGGTCCTGAGCCCGGTCCTGGTCCCTCGCCCTCGCTGCCGGGCTGGGCTCCGAGTCAGCGGGGACGTCTACACGCAGAGGCTGGTTGCGACCCCCCGAGCCCCCCGCCCTCGGCCCTTCCGACCCCCAGAAGCATTCGGTACCTAAAAACCCCTGCGCGGAGCTGCGCCTCACCCGCGCCAGCCCCCCCCGCAGAGGAGGGAAACCTCCCTCAACAAACCCCTGGTTCGCAGCTTCCGACACCCGATTTTCATGATCGAGGCAGCTAAAAGCACCCCGCCACGCGGGACGTGACCTCGAAGTTCATCCGACGGCGGGAGGAACCACGGGCGACCTTTTCTCATCGCGGAAGCAAAACGTGCCGCGCTCTCCGGATTCGCTGCGCCAGGCTTAGGTCGCCTTCCAGGGGAAGGCGTCTCCCGAAAAGGCGACTGAAGCTCATTAAAGGCTAACGAGGAGGGCGAGGAGAAAGGGTTTGGAGTGAATTTAGAGCGGGACGGGCAAATAAAATCCTGAGGTTGTGTTACGGCGCTGGCCGCCCCGGGGAAGGCTCTCGGCGTCCTCTGCAACGCGACGTTTTGAGCCGTAAAGCAGGGATTTTTCCCAATTACAAAGAGCGTTTCCATGAATCACAGACAGAGAGGGAATAAACTCACAAAACCATAAATAACCATAAACACGACAAGGCGTTTCCTTTGCTGACCACCAAAATCACACGCCGGGCAAGTTAAAAAACCACCTAAGTGACGATAGCGACGCTGAGGTGCCCTCGGGTCACCCCGCCCTCGGGGAGGCCACGCGTCGCGTCCAGCCCCGCTCCGAGTCATTTTTCAAGTGAAGAAGCATCAAACGCGCTCAGCTGGGGCCGGCAGCCGCCATCCGAGCGCAGAGGTAGCCGCGGGCCGTAGTGTCGCTGCGTCGCGCTTTGCCAAGCGCCCGCGGCGGGAGCAGCCTTCAAACCCGGCCCGAAAAAAGTGCGTTTCCTATTTCCTAGCTTATTTTTTTCTGGATTCTCCAGGTTCAGCGCAGAAGCAGCGATTCCCTGGAGCTTCAGTGTTTCTGCTACATGGATTAAATTGCTCAGGGAGGGGAGCGCCTGCCGGTTTGAACGCCGAAAGGTAAAGCGGCGGGCGGCGAGGTCGGCCGGGGAGAGGCGCCGGGCCCGGCACGCGCTTCCCTCCGCGCCGCCGCGCGCGGCAGCTCCCGTATTGCACAACCGACGTTAACGCTACAGGCGGGATTCGAGGTGTTCAGCAAAGAAAACGTCCGATTTTTAGAGTATTTCAGCAGCAACGCATTTCCCCGTACCTACATCTGGCCGTTATTATTATTATTTTTTTCTTTCCCACGCGTATTCCTTGTGCAAACCGCACATACGTTTGTATATGTTCACACAGTAAACCATAGAAACGCACTGGCTCTGATGGCTACTCGCTGTGTACGGACACCGCCGCTACTTAGCGGGGTGGGAGGGCGACTCTTCCGTCAGCAGGGTCCTGGTGACGCTTACCGTTTTCCCGCAGGCCAGGACGGAGACGCCCAGAGCGATCAGACACAGCCAGCTCTGCAAGGGAAGAGGGCGCCGGCGATTAGAAACGCTGCGGAATATTCCCGAGCCCCACATTCTGCTCGTTTAAGTGTTATCGTCTGCTTGACGGTAAATAAATTGTTTGAGGCAACGCGGCGGGGGGTGGAGGTAAACGAGCGCTGACGGGCGCCGCTGATGGGCGTCCATTGCTCCCCCAGCACCCGAAGGGAGGCTGGAGCCAGGCGGGGTCGGGCTCTTCTCCCCAGGAACAAGCGATGGGACGAGAGGGAGCGGGCTCAAGCTGCGCCAGGGCAGGGTTGGGTTGGATACGGGGAAAATCTCTTCCCCCAAAGGGCTGTCAGGGCCTGGCACAGGCTGCCCCGGGCAGGGGCTGGGTCCCATCCCTGGGGGGATTTCAAAGCCGGGGGCTGTGGGGCTTGGGGACATGGGTCAGTGGTGGCCTTGGCAGCGCTGGGTCAGCGGTTGGACTCCGTGATCTTAAAGCTCTTTTCCAACCCCAACGATTCCAGGATTCTGTGACCCTACGGGCGGGTCACTCGGTGGGGAGGGAATTGGCCAGATGGTGGCACTCAAAGAGCTGCGGTCAACGGCTCGACGTCCGGGTGGAGAGCGGTGCCGAGCGGGGTCCCTCAGGGTCCGCACTGGGACCAGTAGGATCGAACACCTCTGTCACGGGCAGTGGGATCGGGTGCCCGCGGCACGTTTGGGGATGACGCCGAGCCGAGCGGGGTGGCTGGCGCCCTGGAGGGAAGGGATCCCCCGTCCGGAGGGACCGTGACGGGCTGGAGCGGGGGCCCCTGCCCACCTCAGGGGGTTCAACAAGGCCAAGTGCAGGGTCCTGCACATGGGTGGGGGCAACCGCAAACGCGGACACAGGCTGGGGGATGGAGGGATGGAGAGCAGCCCTGCTGAGAAGGACTTGGGGGGATGAAAAAGTGGCCACGAGCCGGCAATGTGCGCTGGCAGCCCAGAAAGCCACCTGTCTCCTGGGCTGCATCCCCCGCAGCGTGGCCACGGGGCGAGGGAGGGGATTCTGCCCCTCTGCTCTGCTCGGGGGAGACCCCCCTGGAGCCCTGCGTCCAGCTCGGGGGTCCTCAGCACGGGAAGGACAGGGAGCTGTTGGAGCGGGGCCAGAGGAGGCCCCAGCAATGGTCCGAGGGTGGAACAGCTCTGCTGGGAGGACAGGCTGAGAGCTGGGGGTGCTCAGCCTGGGGGAGAGGAGGCTGCGGGGAGCCCTCAGTGTGGCCTTGCAGGGCTTAAAGGGGGCTGATAAGGAAGATGGGGACAGGCTTTTAGCAGGGCCTGCAGCGACAGGACAAGGGGTGATGGTTTGAAACTAAAACAGGGGAGATTCAGACTGGATAGAAGGAAGAAATTTGTCCCGCTGAGGGTGGTGAGGCACTGGCAGGGGTTGCCCAGAGAGGTGGGAGCTGCCCCATCCCTGGAAACATCCAAGGCCAGGCTGGACGGGGCTCTGAGCACCCTGATCTGGGTGAAGCTGTCCCTGCCCGTGGCAGGGGGATGGACTGGGAGGCCCTCAAAGGTCCCTTCCATCCCAAACCATCCTGTGATTCTCTGATCATGCTCTGATTTTACACCTCTGGCAACAGACAGAGACGCGCAGAGGAACCGCGCGTTCTTCCAAAGCCTCTGCCGACCTTTTGCCTGCTACGATATTAAATCGAGGCCTTTTTGGGAAGAGCCGACAGGTGAATTGCTAAAGAGGTGGTCAAAAAAGCAGGGGAGCGGTCGTGCGGGCTGGCAGGCGCAGCACAGGACCGATTCCCCAGCAAATCTGGCCGCGAAAGCCTCAACTTCCCCATCTGCTCTGACCCTGCGGCCGACTTTACTGCCTGCAAAACGTGACGATATTAATGTAAGGGCGAGAAAATAAATCCGTCGGCTTATCCTGCCTACGGGGAGGCCCAGCTTGAACCAGACTTACCAAATACGCCACAAAGGACAGGTAGATCACGCTGAGAATCCCAGCCCCGACGTACAAAGCCACGTGGTTCAGGGACATGACGTAGGTCACCACGAAGTACATGTTAATGCTACAGATGAGGAGGATCAGCAGGCCGCCAGCGATCCTCCAGAACCTGCGAGCAAAATCAGAGCAAATCAGGGTGAGGCGGAGGCTCCAGCGTTCGGAGGAGATGCTCCGGGTGAGGAGGCGAGGAGAGGAAGGAAACGCGCGCCCGGGGCGAGCGACGCGACGGGAGGCCATTCCCTGCCTACTTACAATCCGTTGGCAAAGTCATTCATGACGCTGGGCAGGCTGGTGAAGGTCAGGACGGGGATCAAAGCGAACGGAAGCTGGAATAAGCAAGAAAATACAGAAGAATAAAGAGTGGAAGTCGTTCTGATTATCTCAGCAGGGACAAACGGCCACGGTTTGCTCATATCTGACAGCATTTCCCCAAAGCTACGGTAACGTGGGGCAAAGGGACTTCCCCTGGCTGGAAGAAGGAAGCAATTCGAGGCCCTGGCGGATCCTCTCCGCCTCCCCCCAGCAGATCCAACATCTCCTGACAGTAACTCGCTCTGCTCAGCCGCTCCCGCAAACCCTCAGGCACCAGAAGCTGAACTATTCAGTGCTGGATGTTCTTCTCCGAGACCCGACCCCGGGCACCGCTGCTCACCTGGAGGCTCATGAGAACATTTAAGAAGTCGTTCATGCCAGTCAGGTGTTCGACGTCCTGGAAGATGGCGACGAAGAGGGTGGGGGTGATGGCGATAGAGCGGGTCAGCAGCACCCGGGCAAAGCGGGACCACCGCAGGTTCAGGAAACCCTGCGGAGGAAAAGCGGAGCGGCTGCTGGGTGAGGAGAGCAAGGAGGCGTCAAGCGCAGCAGGAAGAAGGGGGCTCGGGGCAGGATTCAAAGCTGCTTTGTTGCAAAGGCGCCTCGGGAGTTTTATGGAGCTTCCAGCAAGAGCTGCGTGTCCGAGGAAGGGGAATCATCGACGCGAGCGCTAAAGGCTCGGGCGCAGGGAGAACGGGGACGCAGGCAGCGGCTAAGAGTGCGAATTACCTCCATGACGAACTGCCCAGAGTACGTCCCCGTCATCGTTGAGCTCTGGCCGGCTGCGAGGATCCCGATTGCCCAGATATAGAGAGCAGCGGGGCCGAAGTAACACCCCAGGACGACGCCCTGGAAGAGAGATTTGCAGTCGCACATGGGTTCGGGCCCGCATGTGAGAGTGGGAAGGAGCAAGAGCAGGCGAATTCCCCTGTGACCAGATTAACCACGGGCGTTGAGTTGAAAGAGAAGGACTGATCCATTTGTAGGAGAGGGAAAAGCATTCCCCGCGTCGGCAGCAGATAAGGCAACGTTTAACAAAGCAGGGTCAGGATGGATGCAAGGAAAAACTTCGTCACAGCCAAGCTAATAAAAGAGGGGAACTGAGAGCGGGGAGCCTCTGGGGTCAGGTGAGATGGAGCAGGATTAGCAAAGCGACAGATAATTTTGCTTGGGCAAAGGGCTGAGCTCAAGGACCCCCAGGGTTCTCCCCTAGCTCTGTTTTCGGCGATCTTTTTACAGGTCCCGGCCTTCAACGCTCCCCGTTTACCCAAAAGCAGCAGCCGCTCTCAGGCAAGGAGGCCGTCGGGCCGGAGGGGAGGCCGTCGGGCCGGAGGGGAGGCCGTCGGGCCGGAGGGGAGGCCGTCCCGCCCTGCGGTCACTCACCCCTTTGTAGATATCCACTTCCAGCGTCTGGTTGTTGTTTGGGAAGAGCGAGGAGTGCGGGCTGCTGCTGTTCATGCAGACGTCGTTCTGCAACGGCACGAAGGGGCGGGAGGTTGGGTTTGCTCAGCGAGAGAGAAGCGAGGACGAGAAGAAAAGGCTGCGCGCGAGGAGCGGCGGGTGCTGGAGGTCCCAAGGTGCTGGGTGCCTCCTCAGACTGGTTTAAATGGAAATAATCAGCACCCTTGTTCCTTTTTATCCTTTTTATCCCTTTTACGCACAGGATATACGGGCTCTGCTCGACCCGGGGCGCTGGTAAGGCTCGGAGCCGCCCCTCTGCTCGCACCGGCCCCGGTACGGCTCTAACGGCCCCGCCGTTCGCTGTCGGCCGGCCCCCAGCCAAATCCCAGCCCCAACTCACCACATCCGCGTTCGTCTTCTCGAAGAAAGCCTCGGCGAAGACGGTCACGACAAAGATGTTAATGATGAAGGAGACGAAGAGAGCGATGCAGGACTCGATGAAGAAATACTTATTGGCTTCTCGTACTTCCTTCTTGTTCGCACGGTTCACTTGCCGGGACTGAAGGGGAGACGGTGACAACAGCAGGCGTGAGAAACAGGAATTCGCTATTATGTTACTTATATCTTTAATTACACGCAATTCGACAGCGGGACACGGGTCACTGGACGGGAAGAGAGCAGGCCGGAGGGAAGAAAAAGCAAACCCCGACATTTGCAGAACAAGCGACGGCTGCTTTTGCCAGCGTGGCTGCGCCAGCCAAGAGACCGCTTCTGCTCCCGCATCCGCACGTTACGGACCGCGTCCCAAAGCTCTCACGGCGTTCGCCGCGCCGGGGACGCCGCCAGCCTCCCTCAGCGGGGTTTGCTGCGTCCCCGCTCCCCGAGGCCGCGACCGCTCGAGCGTTTCAGGCCTCCCAGCGCGCCGCCGCTTACCTTGACCAAGGCGGAGTGCAGGTACATGTTGTGCGGCATGATGACGGCGCCCACGATTCCCACGGCTTGCTCCAGCTGCGGCGTGCCGCAGTTCTGGCAGTACGGGATGAAGAGCCCTTTCAGCAGCTTCTCCTGGTTGGGTTTTACCGTGATATACTGGGCACGGAGACAAAAGAAACAGGGGTATTTGTAGCGCGATGCGCGTCGCGCAGCTGCATGAGCTGTCTGTTTGAAGACACTCGAAAGCCAAAATGTGGCCGCTTTGGTTAAAAAGCAAAACCACGATGCGCAATCGTCTGGTGTTTAATAAAACCGGGGACGCTGCGCTGAACGGCGCGCGCCCGGCTCCGCGTCGGAGCGGCGGCGCTCGATACAGCCCGCGCCGCAGGCCGGGGTGTGAGCTGGCTGGTGGCCACGCATCGGAAAGACAGACCCAGCTTCAAATATCCTTAATTTTAAGTTTTTACGCCCTGTTTTGGTGCTGGTCGGGCACAGGAGTAGTGGGGGGGGGGGAGGGAAGGTGTCACCACCCAGCGCTGGTGGGAACGCGGAGAGAGATGGCGAAGGTACCTCGTATCCAAACGTGAGAGCCATGATGGTAATCAGGAAACCAAAGAACGCTTCCAGTTTTCGCAAGCCTGCGAGAAGAAAAAGGACCATCAGCAAATTGAGAAAAGCTGAATCTCAGCTTTAGTTTCCGGAATTCAGAAGGAGAAATTACCATATTTGTCCAGGAAGAGAAACATGAACGTGTCGGCGATGGTGATGAGCACGCCGCCCCACAGCGGGATCCTGCGAGAGAGCGGCAAGAGCAGGCGTCAGCTTACAAAACACTTCGACCTTTATCGATGATCTGGACGAGGGGATCGAGGGCACCCTCGGCCAGTTTGCAGAGGACCCCGAGCTGGGTGGGAGCGTGGCTCTGCCGGGGGCAGGGAGGCTCCGCAGCGGGGCCTGGCCAGGCCGGGTCGCTGGGCCCGGGTTTAACAAGGCTCAGGGCCGGGTCCTGCGCTCGGGGCACAACAACCCCGGGCAGCGCCGCAGGCGCGGGGAAGAGCGGCTGGGAGACAGAAAAGGCCCCGGGGGCGGTGGTCGAGAGCGGCTGGGTGGGAGCCGGCAGGGTGCCTGGGTGGCGGAGAGGGCCAGCGTCACCCTGGCTCGTGTCAGGAGCAGCGTGGCCAGTGGGCTGGGGCAGGGATCGGCCCCTGGGGAGGCCGCGCCTCGAATCCTGCGCTGGGTCCTGGCCCCGCAGCACCAGAAGGAGCTGGAGGGGCTGGAGCGTGGGCAGAGCAGGGCAGCGAGGCTGGGGAAGGGGCTGGAGCACGAGGCTGGGGAGGGGCGGCTGGGGGAGCTGGGGGGGCTCAGCCTGGAGAGGAGGAGGCTGAGGGGAGCCCTCATGGCTCCCCCAGCACCCGAAGGGAGGCTGGAGCCAGGCGGGGTCGGGCTCTTCTCCCCAGGAACAAGCGATGGGACGAGAGGGAGCGGGCTCAAGCTGCGCCAGGGCAGGGTTGGGTTGGATACGGGGAAAATCTCTTCCCCCAAAGGGCTGTCAGGGCCTGGCACAGGCTGCCCCGGGCAGGGGCTGGGTCCCATCCCGGGGGGGATTTCAAAGCCGGGGGCTGTGGGGCTTGGGGACATGGGTCAGTGGTGGCCTTGGCAGCGCTGGGTCAGCGGTTGGACTCCATCATCTTAAAGCTCTTTTCCAACCCAAACGATTCCAGGATTCTATGACCTTGTCCGCCCACCGCAGCGATGCTTCCGAGTCCAAAATCTCCTTTTATTTAGGGCGCTTGTTTGGGGATGGAACTGCCTTGCCCAAGGGTTTGTTTGCAGTCTGACAGGACGCGTGGCTGCGCAGGGCAAGGGACCGTGGGTTTGTTTTCTGCACAAACAGCTCAGATAAGAGCTCTCTGCCTGAATCTCGAGAGCGAAATCCTGTGTCCACACTGAGAATTGTCAGGAGTGAGCGAGACTTTAGTAGCTACTTGGTTCAAAATTGTAGCTTTTGGTTATATTTGTGTTTCCAGCCTTCCTGGCCGAAGAGGCCATCTTGCTGGTAGCCCTTTATGAGGAATATAAAATTTGCCAGGAAAGCTGCAGCCCAATTTTGGCACCTATCCGTTCCAGCTAAAAGCAAAGCCAGAACCCGCAGTTCTCCTGACAGCCAAAAAAACCCGAAACAGGCACCGAAGGCTGAGTCATCTAAGAGAGCTCCAGCAGTTTAGGTGACTCACCCTCTACAAAGAGCTTATTTCGGAAGATTTATAGGAAATAAATGAGTCTTTTTTGGCAGGCAGGGAGTCACTTTCTTCATCGCGGTTCCCGCCGCCCTCTGACGACAACCCCAACTTACTTCCCCACGGACAGGAGGTTAATAGCAATCGCCGAGCCGATGACTTCTTGCATATCGGATCCGATGATCGCGAGTTCGACCATCAGCCACAGGATAATCCGAGGAACCTGCAGACGAAGAAATATCCAGAACCGTTAAAAAGAGGGAAAATTTCTTCTCCCTTTCGTTTCCTAGATGAGCACAGGGTTGTGGCAACTGAGCGCTCAGGAATGGTCTCTGCCCTGCCTCGCCACGGCCGGGGTGTGGAAAACGCGCTGACGATTGCCACTTCATGGCTGGTCCAGCGCAGAAATCCAGGTTACCCGTGGCAATCGCCGGCAGAGGCGGCTCCCGGGTGGCTTATACAATCTAAATTACTCGCCTCGATACATGGCGCTCGTTGCGAGAGCGAAATCGGACGTTGCCGTGTACCCAGGCGCTGGAAATCGGCATCGGAAGCTATTTCTCATGGGCAGAGCAGTGACAAAGGCTCAGGTGTCGGATGAGAAACACCAAACTGCGCGGAGCTGGGGTCATCGCCCGCTTGCCCTTGCCCGAAGGGCAGCCTCACTCATCGGCAGCTGAACCCTTTCTCACACAAACCGCGGGGATTTCTTAAGCAGGGAAATTTAGCAGCCATGGAGCGGTTGGGTTCTAAACGGCCGTTTCGCTCCTCATAATTCCTTGAGCTTATTTAAGCGACAACTATTTCAGCTTCGGGAGGCAGCAGTCCGAACGGAAAAGCTGAAATCCTGGGGTTTATTCCTGGCTCTGTCCGCAATTCCCTGGCAAATGCCAGGACATTCACCCACCTCCTCCTGCTGCTTTCCAAGATGGGGAAGGCACCGACGGGACCCGAGGCGGCCCCCGCTGCTCTGCTCACAGCCCGGGTGCCTAACGAGCCCTTCGCCGCTGCTGCGTTAGGGCTACAATTAAAACCGTCCTCTAAATCTGCCTTTCTTCCAGCCGTGAGCCAAACCAGGAGAAATCAACTTAACCCCCAGCTTCTCCGACAGCAGAGCAAGATGGGACGATGCAAATCTATTTTAGCAACCAAAAGACTTTCGCCGGCGGAGGATTTGGCACCCAACGGGCAGCAGCGACTCCCTGTGAGCCAGCCCCGGTGAGAGAACGACACGGACGCGGGCCCGCGGGACTAGCCAAAGAGCCTCTCTGTCATGCCGAACTAGCCAAAGAGCCTCTCCGTCCCATGGGACTAGCCAAAGAGCCTCTCTGTCCTGCAGGACTAGCCAAAGAGCCTCTCCATCCCATGGGACTAGCCAAAGAGCCTCTCTGTCCCGCGGGACTAGCCAAAGAGCCTCTCCGTCCCATGGGACTAGCCAAAGAACCTCTCTGTCCCGCGGGACTAGCCAAAGAGCCTCTCCATCCCATGGGACTAGCCAAAGAGCCTCTCCATCCCGCCGAACTAGCCAAAGAGCCTCTCCATCCCATGGAACTAGCCAAAGAGCCTCTCCGTCCCGCGGGACTAGCCAAAGAGCCTCTCCGTCCCACGGGACTAGCCAAAGAGCCTCTCTGTCCCACGGGACTAGCCAAAGAGCCTCTCCGTCCCGCAGGACTAGCCAAAGAGCCTCTCCGTCCTGCCGAACTAGCCAAAGAGCCTCTCCGTCCCACGGGACTAGCCAAAGAGCCTCTCCGTCCCACCGAACTAGCCAAAGAGCCTCTCCGTCCCGCGGGACTAGCCAAAGAGCCTCTCTGTCCCACAGAACTAGCCAAAGAGCCTCTCCGTCCCACGGGACTAGCCAAAGAGCCTCTCCATCCCATGGGACTAGCCAAAGAGCCTCTCTGTCCCGCGGGACTAGCCAAAGAGCCTCTCCGTCCTGCGGAACTAGCCAAAGAGCCTCTCTGTCCCATGGGACTAGCCAAAGAGCCTCTCCATCCCATGGGACTAGCCAAAGAGCCTCTCCATCCCGCCGAACTAGCCAAAGAGCCTCTCTGTCCCATGGGACTAGCCAAAGAGCCTCTCCGTCCCGCGGGACTAGCCAAAGAGCCTCTCCGTCCCACGGGACTAGCCAAAGAGCCTCTCTGTCCCACAGGACTAGCCAAAGAGCCTCTCTGTCCCACAGAACTAGCCAAAGAGCCTCTCCATCCCACAGAACTAGCCAAAGAGCCTCTCCGTCCCGCGGAACTAGCCAAAGAGCCTCTCCATCCCATGGGACTAGCCAAAGAGCCTCTCCGTCCCGCGGGACTAGCCAAAGAGCCTCTCCATCCCATGGGACTAGCCAAAGAGCCTCTCCATCCCGCCGAACTAGCCAAAGAGCCTCTCCATCCCATGGGACTAGCCAAAGAGCCTCTCCATCCCGCCGAACTAGCCAAAGAGCCTCTCCGTCCCATGGGACTAGCCAAAGAGCCTCTCCATCCCGCCGAACTAGCCAAAGAGCCTCTCCATCCCATGGGACTAGCCAAAGAGCCTCTCCATCCCGCGGGACTAGCCAAAGAGCCTCTCCGTCCCACCTAGGAGCTCACCCACCTTCTGGTACTGCCGGTTGCAGACTTCGGCGAGGTGCAGCCCCGTCACCACGCCCAGCCTCGCGGCCAGCCGCTGCAGGAGCAGCCCGATGATCGTCGCCAGCATCAGGACCCAGAGCAGCTGAGGGAGACACGAAGGCGGGAGTGGGCGCGCTGGGGCGGCAAGAAACGATGGCCGCGAACGAGGTCCCGGGTGCCCTAGGACGCCTGCGCCCCGCACGCGCCTTTAGGAGTCACCGGCCTTTTAATATACACATTATTGACATTTGGAGGTGGTTTTATGTGCCCGGAGCTGGCACTGGAAGGATCCACATGTGTAAAAAGCCAGGAGCCACTGCTGGAGGGGGCATACGATTGCGCCTCACTCTCCCCATATTTGGCCGGTCACAACTGGTGTCCCCAGGGCTCGGTACTGGGGCCAGTTCTGTTTAATAGCGTGATCAACAATTGGCACGAGGGGATCCGTGCACCCTAAGTTTAAAGATGGCCCCAGGTTGGGCAGGAGCATGGATCTGCTGGGGGCAGGGAGGCTCCGCAGCGGGGCCTGGCCAGGCCGGGTCGCTGGGCCCGGGTTTAATAAGGCTCAGGGCCGGGTCCTGCCCTTGGGGCACAACAACCCCAGGCAGCGCCACAGGCGCGGGGAGGAGCGGCTGGGAGACAGAAAAGGCCCCGGGGGCGGTGGTCGAGAGCGGCTGGGTGGGAGCCGGTGCCTGGGTGGCGGAGAGGGCCAGCGTCACCCTGGCTCGTGTCAGGAGCAGCGTGGCCAGTGGGCTGGGGCAGGGATCGGCCCCTGGGGAGGCCGCGCCTCGAATCCTGCGCTGGGTCCTGGCCCCGCAGCACCAGAAGGAGCTGGAGGGGCTGGAGCGTGGGCAGAGCAGGGCAGCGAGGCTGGGGAAGGGGCTGGAGCACAAGGCTGGGGAGGGGCGGCTGGGGGAGCTGGGGGTGCTCAGCCTGGAGAGGAGGAGGCTGAGGGGAGCCCTCATGGCTCCCCCAGCACCCGAAGGGAGGCTGGAGCCAGGCGGGGTCGGGCTCTTCTCCCCAGGAACAAGCGATGGGACGAGAGGGAGCGGGCTCAAGCTGCGCCAGGGCAGGGTTGGGTTGGATACGGGGAAAATCTCTTCCCCCAAAGGGCTGTCAGGGCCTGGCACAGGCTGCCCTGGGCAGGGGCTGGGTCCCATCCCTGGGGGGATTTCAAAGCCGGGGGCTGTGGGGCTTGGGGACATGGGTCAGTGGTGGCCTTGGCAGCGCTGGGTCAGCGGTTGGACTCCATCATCTTAAAGCTCTTTTCCAACCCAAACGATTCCAGGATTCCATGATTCTCTGGGTTGTTTTCAGCTCAGCAGCAACCACAGCCCTATCGGTACCCCTGCCCTAAAACGCGGATGGGTACATGCGTTGCACAACTTACAGCCTGCAGGTTTCTGCACTGACCTTAAATCCTGCGACAGCCCCGGACTGTAAATCCGACTCGATGTTGCCCGGATCCAGGTAGGCAATGCTCATCAGAAAGCCCGGCCCCGTGAAAGCCCAGAGCTTGCGGAAACTGAAGCACGAGTGCTATCGGAGGGGAGAGAGGATCGAGACATCGGAAGTCAGCCCTGCAGCGGAGCCCCCTCCTAACGCAGGGGACGCGTCACCCCGCGAACCACCCCAGTGAAATTAATAATAATATATAAAAAATAGTATATATCTGTATATAAATAAATGACATGAGACAGCCAGGGTTTGATTTTAATTTCCTCGCTGCCACAACAGAGAGCGGGGCTCCTCGGATCAGTCTGTTCTTTAATCCAACCCTAAACTCTCCAGCAATCTCCGGTCCTAATCTAAAGAGTTTAGGACCACTCTGGGCCAGCCAAGGACGGGCTCTTGGGCGGGGGATGAATCCTCCTGCGCCCGCAGCCGAAAATCCTGCCTTAATCAAAAGCCAAGAGGGCACCGCCCTGCAAAGGGGACAATGCTGTGACAAAGGCCAGAAGCTCTCTCCTTGATAAGGGGACAAAGCACCAAGGTCCCCCCTCCCCTGGGGCTACAAACGAGATGTTCCTCCGCTCTTTCGCAGATGTTCCTGCTCGGAGGAGACAAATCCCGAGGGATGAATCATTAACTCCGCAGCAGGCGATCCCAGGCCCCCAGCCCGCAGCCCGGCTGCCCTCCCCGATCTGGGCGAGAAGGGGAACCAGCACCCAAGGGAATGATTCACGTGGATATCAAACGCTTGCAGATGTTTTTTTCTGATGGGATTTTCCTATCGGAGCGAGCGGAGGAGGGCCCAGCTGCGCTCACCGTTTCATCTTCGGGAATCGGGATCTTGCTGTCGAAGTAGGTGGTAAAAGGCTCCTCCGAGGAGGCGTCTGGCGGCTGCAGCGGGTTCATGCTGCTGGAAATGGTGCTGATGACCTCCCCGTTCTCCCCGGAGCCATCTTCTGGAGGGGTGGGAGAGAAGCAGGAAAGGAAGGAGTGAGTGAGGAACCCTGGAAACACGGAGAAACCCGGCAGGGGCCCGGCAAGACCCACAGGTAGAGCAAAAGGAGAGCGTTCTGCCCTGGCAGCTAGTGCTAATTGGGTTATTAACAGACAATTAACAAAAAGAATCCGTACTGCTGTAAATCCACCCGAGGAGACCAGACTGCCTTGCCTCAACTCTCCCTCTCCCACCTGGTGAGAGCAGACCAGCTAGCCGGCAGGTTATTTACTCAGATTAATTGAAAAAAAAAGCCGCCACGGGGCACTGTGCGATGTAATGACAGCCCCGCCGCGTTACCGTAATGATTAACCGGGACCGAAGGAGCCAGACCCAAGAGAAACCCGCGGCTGGTTTGGCACCATTACAGAGAGCGTTACCCCAAACTCTCCGGGCTGAACAGATCGTCTGCCAGACGGTTAGACCCTGCCACCCTGCAGAACCCCGTTCCCACGCGGAATCCTGTCCCACGCGGAATCCCGTTCCCCTGCGGAATCCCGTTCCTATCCAGGCATCGCACAATGCAGCGCTTGTTTGGAAGCAAGCGACGGTCAATGCCTGACCATTTTCCCTTCTCCTAAGCCACGAGGGGCAGGCGGGAGAGCCAGCCTTGATGAATTTTCAGGACGCTTCCTAAATTTAATCTGTGAGGAAGGTGTGCAGGGTTCCTCCAGCAATGAAAACGCATGCTCCCCCAGATACCGATACCTCCCGATTCCTCCCCTGCCCACCCGCAGCAAAAAGCCCCTTCTCCCGAACCGACCCAATACTCACTTTCGCTCTCCCTACGTGGCATTTTGCTCCAAGAGCCGAAGAGCAGCGTGCGTCCCGAGCGCCCGGCCTTTGTCAGAGGACTAAAACCCCGGCCAGCTCTTTTACCAACTTTCCTATTGCATCATCAGAGCAAACCGAAGTTGATTGCTCCTCCTTTTTCCCTGCCTGCCAAACACCTCCCCGGGCCGCCTGCCCCGCCGGCAGAGTTTACATAAAGGATTTAGAGCTGCCTGTGTGTGCGCGGGAGACGGGGCTGCACAAGACGGGCTTGTTCATCGCGTTAGGCGAGGCTGAGCGAGCCCAGGGAGCTGTAAATCTCCTGCCAGGGTCACCTCGGAAGCGTGAGGGTTTGTGTTGGCTGCGATAATCAAGCGTACGGGGCGGTAAACGGGCACGCCGAATCCTTGGGGTGGGTTTAGCAGGATGAAGGAATTAGTTAAATTAAAGGTCGATGGATGAGAGCAAAGCTGCCGTGCCACAAGGGGAGCCTTACCATAGGATGCCTTCTGCTCCGTGTCGGCGTTCCCCATGGTGGAACCCTTCCCGTGGCCTGCAAACTGGCTCAGATTGGCCACGTTGGCTGCAAAGGAGAGGGGGAAAAAAACCTGTCAAGAAGGAGAATAAAAACCCACAAGAAAGCCGACCGAACCCACCGCTCCCGGCAGGGACAGATTCACTTCCCCGGCCCGTTTCCAGCTTTGAAGAACCTCGCGGGGTTCTTTTTTCCCCGTTTTTTCCCCGGACCTGCTTGGAAACTCCTGTTGCAACAAGACGAAGAAGGGGTGAGTGGAACGACGGGGCAAACCAAGACGACAGAAGTGTTTGCAAGCAGCCAGGCTCAGGACGGTGCCTGTTGTGAAACTCGGGCTAAGGAAACAAGAGTGGAATTTCCTTTATGTGTAAAAATGACATACCATCCCTCCCCTTCCAGGCACGGTTATTACATCTACACCCCACCCTTCACGGGGCATCCGAAGCTTCTTTTAAGGGCACGAAGTAACTCTTTCATCACAGTATATTTTTAAATCCAACCACGCAGAAAGGAGCGGGGATCTGGTACGGGGCTTTGGATGACGCTGGTGTCCTCCAGGCTTTAAAAGATCAACACCCCCCCCCCCCAGCCTCTCAAGGACAAGTCAAAATACCAACAGTATGTACGTTCGGTATGTAAAGCGCTTAATCTCCCTCAAAGCCCGTTGTATATTAACAGGAGATTTCCTTACAACAAGGCAATATTGGTTCAGTGAAGACATAAAAGGAAAACATTAGCCAGGAATTCATTTTAAGTGATTCAAACCAAATTTCAGTTTTCAAAGCTTAGTTCCCCGTTCCCTAACCAGCTCCGAAGGCCGTCTGTAACCCAGCCGGGCACGCTAAAATAATCCCAAGCAGGTTGCTTCACGCAGGGCTGGAGCGTTTCTCGTAGGCAGGGCTACGATTGTTATTTATCGATTCAAATATACTCAAGATTTTAAAGCGTTGACTCTGGGCCAACAGGATGAATAAAGCTCCGAGCCCCAGGAGCTCTGAACTCTGCCCAACTCGCCGCCCGCGCCCGCCACGGCGCAGCGCTCAGGGAAGGACTTTGCTTATTCCGCCAAATAATCCCCAGCTTTTGCTCTGGACGAGCACGTAGGAGAAGTCATCTGTGCCGGCGCGGAGCCGGGCGGTGAGGTTTCACCAAACCGTAAGATTTCTCATCCCGCTTTTTTTGGCTGCTCCCACGCGACTGCACGCCTGCCTCTCCTGCAGAGCAGAAACCCGGTGCTAAGTCACCGGCTCGTCCAGCCTCACCAGGGGCAGCGGAAAGCGGCTGTGGTCTGCGAGGCGTTGGCCCGGGGACGGGAGGGTTGGTGAGGACGCGGGGCTGCTCCGTCCTGGCTCCTTGAGCACGACTTGGAATCATAGAATCATAGAATCGTTAAGGTCGGAAAAGACCCTTAAGATCATCGAGTCCAACCGTTAACCCAGCACTGCCAAGGCCACCACTAAACCATGTCCTCAAGGTGACTCGGAAGGAATCGGGACGCCCGATGCCACCGCGGAGAGCTGGGACACCGCGGGCTTAAACACATCAGGGCTCCGGGCAGCCCCGGCCCCGTCCAGGTAATTTCCACCAAATCCATGCTTTGGGGAGAAACGGTGAGGAAATACCTCCCGCCACCTCGGCCCGCGGAGAGGACACGGTCGCCCCTCCGGCCTCGGCAGCGACGGCGCCTCTGCCTGGGACCTCGGATGTCCCGTTTGGATGGCGACGACCTCAAGGCTGGAGCAAAGCTTTTTATCCTTGCGCACACTTAGGCTATTTTCTTTCTTTACAGGCTCCTTTTTCAAGCACAGCCCTAAGGGCTTCCATGAAAAAAAAAATGCTAAAGTTTAGCAATAAGCCACCTTTTCCCCAAAATCTAACTCCTTCAGGAGGAACAGCGCTTACCCTGGCAGCAAGTCCCACGAAACACTCACTCCATGAATAAAGGCGAAGAGGAAGAAGATCACATGGCGAACATTCGTTACGGTGCGAGACTGACCTAAATATCTCCTTGCAAAACATGTCCCAGCTTGGGCGGGAGCGAAATTGGTTCCCCTATCACCGCCGGCAGCTGCCGAGCTCGTGACGAGCTCATTCACAACCCGGCGGAAGGGAACGCTTTCCCACGCGTGCTGGGTTGGAAACGCTGCCTGCAAACCCTTCTCCCACAGAGCTCCGATACGGGCAGCCACCGGCTGCAGGCAGATGCGAATATTTCGCACGCTTCCAGCCTAGCTGGGAACTGGAGAGCGGTCACAGAATCATGGAATCGTTTGGGTTGGAAAAGAGCTTTAAGATGATGGAGTCCAACCGCTGACCCAGCGCTGCCAAGGCCACCACTGACCCATGTCCCCAAGCCCCACAGCCCCCGGCTTTGAAATCCCCCCAGGGATGGGACCCAGCCCCTGCCCGGGGCAGCCTGTGCCAGGCCCTGACAGCCCTTTGGGGGAAGAGATTTTCCCCGTATCCAACCCAACCCTGCCCTGGCGCAGCTTGAGCCCGCTCCCTCTCGTCCCATCGCTTGTTCCTGGGGAGAAGAGCCCGACCCCGCCTGGCTCCAGCCTCCCTTCGGGTGCTGGGGGAGCCATGAGGGCTCCCCTCAGCCTCCTCCTCTCCAGGCTGAGCACCCCCAGCTCCCCCAGACGCCCCTCCCCACCCTTGTGCTCCAGACCCTTCCCCAGCCTCGCTGCCCTGCTCTGCCCACGCTCCAGCCCCTCCAGCTCCTTCTGGGGGTGAGGGGCCCAGCGCTGAGCACAGGATTCGAGGGGCGGCCTCACCAGTGCCCAGCACAGGGGGACGATCCCTGCCCTGCTCCTGCTGGCCACACCACTCCTGATACAAGCCAGGATGCCACTGGCCCTCTTGGCCACCTGGGCACGCTGCTGGCTCACGTTCAGCCGCTGTCGCCCACCACCCCAGGTCCTTTCCCACCGGGCAGCTCCCAGCCGCTCCTCCCCACGCCTGCGGCGCTGCCTGGGGTTGTTGTGCCCCGAGCGCAGGACCCGGCCCTGAGCCTTGTTAAACCCGGGCCCAGCGACCCGGCCTGGCCAGGCCCCGCTGCGGAGCCTCCCTGCCCCCGGCAGAGCCACGCTCCCGCCCGGCAAACTGGGGGTGCCTGATCCCCTTTATCGTTGGTCACGGCGTTAAACGGGACTGGTCCCAGTATGGAGCCCTGGGGACGCCACTGGTGTCATTCATTCACCTGTGACACCACTGTCACGAGAAAGATGCTGAAAACGCTCCCGAGGGATGGTTTTTGCCCGCTCTGACTCCGCACCCAGGTGCTTTTCTAAAGGACCGGCTCTGGTGACACCCTGCTGCCGCTCTCAACGCGGGTGAAATTAGAGGATAAAGAAATTGCAGGATAAAAAAGGCTGGGATTTATCGCTCCTTCTACCCTCAAGCAATTCCTCAACACCAGGCGAGGGCTTGCGGGCCACGTTCTGCCTCCTGGAGGTAAAACGCTCACCGTCACCACGGCTGGGGTTGACTTTATACACGATATTCCCCCTCGGGCAAGGCAGCCGCCTTCCCAGGAGGAATATTCCTTGGAATTAGACAAAAAGCCAAGAGCAGAATATCATGAGGTTGCTCTAATCACAAAAGCGAAGACACTGGCGCCGTTGTCTAGACCTTCGCCGAGCGCACGACGGATCGTTCTTCCCTCTACACCCTCCCTTTTCACCGACGAAAGCCTCGCTCCAACGGGTTTTTTCATCTCGACAGCCAGAAAGGCAGCAAAGCCGACAAGGGGAAAGGCGAGGAGCCGACGGCTGCTTGCTCATCCCCAACCCGGAGACACGGGGGTTAGAGCCTTGTCCCACGCTGGGAGCAGTTCCTGCGATTGAGATTTCTGCATTTGATGTCAGGCTTTGAACTCGGCCGGTTCCTGCGGGCCACGCTGCGATCGTTAACTCTTTTAGAGGGGTTTGGGGGCCGATGTCTCGTTATTATTATTATTTTGTTCGGACGCAGGTGCCCCCGGGCAGCCCTTGACATGGTCACACTGAAAACCCGACTCCATCCCTTCCCGCTCACGTTACACAAATCACACGGGGCAGCCCCGAGCACAACAAACCTACCAAAACCGGAGCAGTCAACCCGCTTAACCACTCACCATCCCAACTCCTTGCCCACACAACCAGGCCAGCCCCTCGCCTGCTTTCCCGACGCCCACGCCGCTCTGCCGGCACCGGCACCGCCAGGTCCCGGCCCTGGAAAAGCTTTTCCTCTGCACGGACCTGGCGGAGAATCACCCCAGGGCGGCAGCACCCTGGGTTCGTCCCTGCGGGATTCCTCCTCGCTCTCTCGCCCACGCTCCCACTGATGGCCAGAGGTGATAAAAGCCGGCTGCGACATTGGCTTCGCTCCCATCGCTGAGGTCTGCGCTGGGGCGGGTCACCCGGCCGACTCCTGAACGGGTCGGACGAGCTCGTTCCCTAATTGTTCACCCCGGATCACGCACCTGAGCCGGGAGATGCCCTGGATGCGGGAGGGCAGCGAGCTGGGGCACGGGGGGACGAGCCCACCCTGCTCGCCCACGTCCTCTCCTAGAATCATGGAACCGTTTAGGTTGGAAAAGAGCTTTAAGATCACGGAGTCCAACCGCTGACCCAGCGCTGCCAAGGCCACCACTGACCCATGTCCCCAAGCCCCACAGCCCCCGGCTTTGAAATCCCCCCAGGGATGGGACCCAGCCCCTGCCCGGGGCAGCCTGTGCCAGGCCCTGACAGCCCTTTGGGGGAAGAGATTTTCCCCGTATCCAACCCAACCCTGCCCTGGCGCAGCTTGAGCCCGCTCCCTCTCGTCCCATCGCTTGTTCCTGGGGAGAAGAGCCCGACCCCGCCTGGCTCCAGCCTCCCTTCGGGTGCTGGGGGAGCCATGAGGGCTCCCCTCAGCCTCCTCCTCTCCAGGCTGAGCACCCCCAGCTCCCCCAGCCGCCCCTCCCCAGCCTCGTGCTCCAGCCCCTTCCCCAGCCTCGCTGCCCTGCTCTGCCCACGCTCCAGCCCCTCCAGCTCCTTCTGGGGGTGAGGGGCCCAGCGCTGAGCACAGGATTCGAGGGGCGGCCTCACCAGTGCCCAGCACGGGGGGACGATCCCTGCCGTGCTCCTGCTGGCCACACCATTCCTGACACAAGCCAGGATGCCACTGGCCCTCTTGGCCACCTGGGCACACTGCTGGCTCATGTTCAGCCGCTGTCGCCCACCACCCCAGGTCCTTTCCCGCCGGGCAGCTCCCAGCCGCTCCTCCCCACGCCTGCAGCGGTGCCTGGGGCTGTTGTGCCCCAAGGGCAGGACCCGGCCCTGAGCCTTGTTGCCCCTCACACAGTGGCCTGTGCCCATCGACCCGGCCTGGCCAGGTCCCTCTGCAGAGCCTCCCTGCCCTCCAGCAGATCAACGCTCCCACCCAACTGGGTGTCATCTGCAAACTGACTGACGGAGCCCTCGATCCCCTCATCCAGATCATCGATAGAGACATTAAACAGGACCGGCCCCAACACTGAGCCCTGGGGACGCCACTGGTGACCAGCTGCCACCTGGGTTTGGCTCCATTCACCACCACTCTCTGGGCTCGGCCATGAGCCAGTTTTTAACCCAGCGCAGAGTGCACTTGTCCAAGCCGCCACAAGAAAGACACAGCGCCATGTATTTATTTCTACGGAAGGAGAAAAACACCTGGGAAACAACAACCTGGAAGCAAGGAGCAGCTCTCCTCCCCGGCCTGCTCGATCCCACGGCTCCTGGATTTAGGAGCCAGCCCCTGCAGCAGCTCCCCGTTGCTCCCCTCTGCTTTTTGTAAGCATGGAAGGGAGGGGGCTGACGCACGCCTGAGACCAAGTATTTTCACAACACGTAATAAATCAAACTGATGGCAAAGCTCTCTTCTAGCAGCAGCCGTGAGGCTTGGGGATTAAAAACGCCCTCAAAAACCACGCGGCAGCGCCTGAGACTGAAAACTTTGGTTAAGAAGTGCTGTAAAGCGGGGAAAAAAGGGGATGAGCAGCGAGGCTGAGCCCTGGGACCACGGCCCAGGGTGGGGTGGCGGGGCTGGGGGTTGTGGTATCGCCCTGGCTGCCCCAAGCCTCGTCCTGCATCGAACACGGAGCCATTATCTTCTCGCCGACCGCAGCGTCCCGCTCTCCCAACAAACTCCTGTGCCCAAGAGCTCGTTTGCGGGTTCCCCCGGCGCGTTTAACGAGCTGTGCTCACCGCAGGAGAGATCTCCCCTCCTCTGAGGAAACCTCTGGCCCACAGTCATGCGTGGACTTTGGTCTGCAGCTCCGGAGGGTGAGGCTGAGACCGGGTATGCAAATCCCTGCCAGGGTCACGCTGACCTTCGCCGAGCTCGGCCCGGCATCAGACAGCTGGCAGAAATGCACCGGGAGCCATCGCCACCGGCCGGCCTCGTCCTCCCCGCCGCAACAACCCGAGGCAGGCGCCGCAGTTTGGATGGCGGGGACGCTCGACCGTGGCTCTGCGGCGATAAGCGGACGCGAAACGCGTGTCCTGGGTGGCTCAGCCCGGGCAGGCAGAGCTGCGGGGCGGCTGCCGAGCGAGCCAAGGCTTTAATGCCGCTCCCTCGTCGCGTCCCCAAGCCCCGCTGCGAAGTTTGGATATAAGCAGCGTCGAGCCCTCGGACGCGCGAGGGATGAGGCTGGGGTGAGCCGGGCCGGTTTCATCCCGGACCCCGAGGGGAGGGCACCGCGCCGGAGGATCGATGCCACCCAGCCCTCGGGGAGGAAGGCAGAGGACGAGGCTCGGGGGCGTCCGACCCCGGCCCCAGCCCCGGCGCCGGCGCAGGCTGTCCGTCAGCGCCTTTGGCAGGGCAGGCAGCGGCTCGGAGAGCCCCCGGGGCCAGGGGACACCCCAAGGTCACCAAGCTCCCCGGGAGCCCAGGGGTCCCCGAGCCCCAGTGAGGCGGGGGGGGGCAGCGCCCAGCGGCTCCATGGCAAAAGTGACCTGGGGATCTGGCAGCACAGCCAGGGGATCCCCCAGGGATCACCGGGGGGAAGGATCCCCCACCCCAGCACATGCAAGGGACCCCCCAGGGATCAACTGAGGGGGGGAATCATCCCCCAGAATACCCTGGGATCCCTCAGGGATCACTCAAGGAGGGGGAGATCCACCCCAGCACATTTAGGGGACCCCCCAGGGATCGCTCGATGGGGGGGATCCCCCAAGGGAGGATTCCCCCCCCCAGCACATGCAAGGCACCCCCCAGGGATCACCGGGGGGGGGATCATCCCCAGAATACCCTGGGATCCCTCAGGGATCGCTCAATGGGGGGAATCCCCCCCGGCACATTTAGGGGACCCCCAGGGATCACTCAATGGGGGGAATCCCCCCCAGCACACCCAGGGGATCCCCCAGGGATCACCCGAGGGTGGATTCCCCCCCCCCTCCATTCACAGATCACCCAAGGGATCCCCCCCACCCCTCACACCCATGGGACCCCCAGGCTCACCCGGGGGGGATCCCCCCGCCATTCCCCATCCCCTGGGGTACCCCCGGCTCCCGCCACTCACCGCCTCGGCCGCCCCCGGCCGCCCCGGGCCCCGCTGCTGCCTCATGCCCCGGCTGAGGCCCACGCTGCCGCCGCCAGCTCAGCCCTGCTCGGTTCGTCCCGCCCCGTGACGCGGCTTGGCGCGACCGGGGACACCGCTCACGGTGCGGGGGACACCGGGCCCCGGTGCAGGCACCGGTGCGGGGGGACACGGGGCCCCGGTGCAGGGGGACGTGGGCCCCGAACCAGGCCCCGGCTGGGGGGGGACACGGAGCCCCAGTGCTCGGGGACGCGGGGACGCAGCGATCCCCTCCTCGACCCCCAGCCCAGGCCCGGGACCTGATCCTGCTCCCAGGTTTCTCCCACAGCGGCTTATTCCTCCCCAAAACGCGGATCCACCGGCTCTGCCAGGACCTCACCGACCTCAGCAGTGCTTTTCATGCCAAAACCCCAAATTTCTAGATTTTTGGCTGCCGGCAAATGGCTGCAGACACAGTTACGTGTTAATTATTTCCGAACGCAGCTGTACCTCACAAAGAATGCTCCGCATTTGCGGGGGGGAAGCGTCTTGATTTGGCTTTTGTTTGGTTTTCTGTCTTTTTTTCCCAGAGAGAAATGCTCCTTTTTCACAGAATTCCTCTTCCTCTGCACATTCCCTTGACAACTTAGGATAATTTTGCTTAAGCAACCCCTTCCTGAGAACTAAACCTACAGATTTAATCTGTAGATTAAATTAGAGACACGCAAGAAACCCGCCAGCCCGGGAAGCAGCCCGGGGCAGGAGCAGCCCGGCATCGCTTCCAGCGGCACGCCAGCGCTCCGCGCTCTTATCTCCACCATCCCGACCTTTTCATTTCTTGGTAGATCACCGAGAGCGCTCGTTTGGAAGCACGGCCTGACCGCGAACAGACGGGAGCGTGCGTGGGGATCGGGGCTAACGGAGCGGGACGCCCCGACCCGCACGGGAGAAGCCGCTCGATAAAAACCAGAGCCCTTGGCCGAGCAAAGCTGCCGGCAGCGGGGAAAGCAGCTCCTTGCTTTTCCCAAGCGTGGAGCTTTTGTGACCCACGTTCCTTATTGTTTAAACACAAAAAAAGTCACAGGGTGCTGCTGGCACGACCGAATCCTGGAAAAACAAGAGGAGAAATCCGGGAAAGGGGAGCTGCAGATTTAACCTTACCTCTGACCTGAGAGCGTGGGCATTGGCGAGGGAAATGAAAACCAAACCACAGCGTCGCTCCCACACGGGAAGGCGACTGCGGCACCCGCGCCGTGCTGGCGCACCGCCCAGCCTCGCCGAAAGCACCTACGGGTGCGAGAAACCTCGCAGGAAGGTGGTTTACCAAGAGCTTTGGGCCTGAAGCTGGAAAATGTACATTATTCCCCAAATCCCAGGGTATTTTGGGATGAGGGCGATGCCTCCCATCAGCAAGACCGCCCCGCAGGGATGGCGAGCTTGCCGGGATCGGCCTTTGCCGTACTCACCCAATTCGCAGCTGGGCGAGCTCTGCTTGAGGGTGTATTTCTTGGGCATAGCGTCACCGCTTCTCTCTCTCGGCGGTTTCTGGGAGCAGAGAGCCCGCTCGGCGTCCCGCTCCCTATATACGAGGTGTCCCCACCCTTCCCCGCCGGCTCCCCTCCCTCTCTCCTCCGCCCGCAGCACCCGCACCGATCCAGCGGTGCAGAGTTCCCCGAGGGGAGCTCAGCAGACAACTCAAAGTCTTCCGAAAACAACCGCATCTGCTTCATCCTTATCGTTTATTAAGTCATTACAAAACCCGCTGAGTTAAGGAGGGTTAAGAGGACAGCTGAACGCTTTGATGTGGAGCCTCGTCCCCGTGGCGAGCGGCAGCGTTGGGCTTGGGGGGAAAGGTGGGTTACGTGCTGCCCGGGGCGCATTATCGACCCAAGAGGCTCAATTAAAAAGCCACTTGGTTTGAGCATCGGACGTGTTCCGGTAATTAATACGCAAGATGGCCTGGACTCTGCTCCACCGCAGTTATTTGAAAGATTAGAGCCCAAACTGGCACTTACGGGGCATTTTCCAGCTGCCGGTACGTGCAGCGCTGATAAGACGCCATCCCTTACCAGCTTGGATCAATACAATCCATTATCAGCGATCCCCGCTGGTCCGAAACCCGCCGAGGCAGAGCGATAACCCTGGGTTTGTCAGTTATTTTTTCTTTTTCCTTTGTAAAAAAGGGCCCCCGGTGCCTTTTTCTGATAAGCAACAGCTGAATGTGCAACGCTTCAAGACTCACCAGGCAGGAGGGCAAAGACGCGGGCGTGCGTGACCGGCACCACGCGCTCCGGCGTCCCGGGGCTGCTGAGGGGAGCGCGGGGGTTCTGAGCTCCGGCTGGAGGGAGGAGAGGGGGCTCGGCTGGGAAAAGCATCCCTAAGGATTCACAGGAGACGGAGGAGATGCCAGAAACCTGGAAAGAGGCAACGCAGAGCCTGGTTTTAGCGATGCCGGGGGGAAAGGAGTTGGAAGATTTTACAGGCAGGGGTAGAAGCAGCGTTTTTTTCCCAAAAAGACTTTGACGCCGTTTCTTACGGCACTTAGAATAGAGAAACCAAACGTGACCCATATGAAACAACCCGGGGGCAGCCGCAGAACTGGTTCGGTCACTTGGCGCGCAGGTTGTCTGCGGGAGGGACAGACAGACGGAGGCGTCCCACGCGGCTCCGGTGTCCTGATCCGGCTGCGTGCCAGGGAAGCCGAGGCGGAGCAGGGGGAGCCACGCGGGGCCGGGACCGCGGGGCTCTGGGGGGAACCATGGCCCCTCCGCTCCCACGCTGGCCCTCGCTGGGGACCTGCAGCGGGGATTTGAATCCCCCGCCAGTGCCTGGGGCTGGGCAGCAGCAGCCGAGGGCGACTCACAGCCCCACCACAGGCAGGGGCAGCCCTCCAAGGGGCAGGGAGGGGGTTTAACCTCCGGCCCCAGTGCTTGAAGGGCTTGGGAATGGGTTTAGCCTGGGGCCCAGTCCTCAAAGGGGCAGGGAATGGGCGTAAGCCCTGGCCCCGGTGCTCAAAGGGCCCAGGAAGGGGTTTAACCCCCAGTCCCGGTGCTCAAAGGGCCTGGGAGCGGGTTTAGCCTAGGCCCCAGTGCTCAGAGGGCCAGGGAAGGGGTTTAAGCCCTGACCCCAGTGCTTGAAGGGCCAAGGAACAGGTTTAAACACAGGCCCTGGTGCTCAGAGGGCCAGGGAGGAGGTTTAAGCTCCAGCCCTGGTGATCAAAGAGCCAGGGAACGGGTTTAACCGCCGGTGCTGGTGCTCAAAGGGGCCAGGAATGGGTTTAAACCCAGGCCCTGGTGCTTGAAGGGCTAAGGAAGGGGTTTAAGCCCCGGCCCTGGTGCTCAGAAGGCCAGGGAAGGGGTTTAACCCCCAGTGCTGGTGCTCAAAGGGGCCAAGAATGGGTTTAAACCCTGGGTCGGGTGCTCCAAGGGCCAGGGAAGGGGTTTAAGCCCCAGCCCCAGTGCTCCAAGGGCCAGGGAATAGGTTTAAGCCCTGCTCTGCTGCTCGGAGGGCCAGGGAAGGGGTTTAACCCCTGGTGGTGATCGTTGAAGAGCCTGGGAATGGGTTTAAACCCCAGCTCGGGTGCTTGGATGGCCAGGGAAGGGGTTTAAGGCCCAGCCCCCGTGGTCAAAGGGCCAGGGAAGGGGTTTAAGGCCCGGCCCCGGTGCTCAGAGGGCCAGGGAAGGGGTTTAAGGCCCGGCCCCGGTGCTCAGAGGGCCAGGGAAGGGGTTTAAGGCCCAGCCCCGGTGCTCAGAGGGCCAGGGAAGGGGTTTAAGGCCCGGCCCCGGTGCTCAGAGGGCCAGGGAAGGGGTTTAAGGCCCGGCCCCGGTGCTCAGAGGGCCAGGGAAGGGGTTTAAGGCCCGGCCCCGGTGCTCAGAGGGCCAGGGAAGGGGTTTAAGGCCCGGCCCCGGTGCTCAGAGGGCCAGGGAAGGGGTTTAAGGCCCGGCCCCGGTGCTCAGAGGGCCAGGGAAGGGGTTTAAGGCCCGGCCCCGGTGCTCAGAGGGCCAGGGAAGGGGTTTAAGGCCCGGCCCCGGTGCTCAGAGGGCCAGGGAAGGGGTTTAAGGCCCGGCCCCGGTGCTCAGAGGGCCAGGGAAGGGGTTTAAGGCCCGGCCCCGGTGCCAACCACCTGCTGCGGCAGGTAAAGGGGAGAGGGGGCCCGGCTCACCTCGCCCGCCTTCACCATCTACCCTAACGCGTAATCACCAGGCGCCGCCAGGAAGCCACGGCCCGGGACGGGCAGGGGCAGCCTAGGAAAAGGCCGCGGCCCCCCCGGCGCTGCTCCCTGGGCCTTAAAACAGCGCTGGAGGCGGCGGCCCGGGCTCCGGGGGCGGGGATCCGGGCGTGCCCGGCCCCCAGGTACCGGTAACGGGGCCCGGGGGGGCTCGGCCCGGGCCCGAGCCCGGCCCCGCTTCGCCCCCCGGCGGCCCCAAGGCGCCACTTCCGCATGCGGTCACATGACCGGCGGCGGGGCGCTTCCGCCCGCTATCACGTGAGCGCCGGCGCCTCAGCCAATCAGCGCTCAGCCCCCCGCGCTCGCTCTCCCCCCCCCCTCACCCCGTGACCTTCGCCCTTTGGCCCCGGCGCTGACCCGCCAAGATGGCGCTGTCCAGGGCCGGCTGCCGCCGGGCGCTCTGGTGCCTCGGCCCCGGGCCTGGCCCCGGCCTCAGCCGCGCCCGGGGGCCGCTGGAGCCGCGCCCCGCCCGGGGAGCCCCGAGGTGAGCGGGAACCGGTCCGCCCCCGCCGGTGCCAGCGATCGGCACCGGCCGCCGCAGCCCCGACCCTCCCCAAACACCGGCCACACCCCCTCCTCCCCGGTACCGGCCTTGTCCCCTCTCCGGTACCGGCCACAGCCCCCAATGCCCCCCAATCCCCTTTCCCCCCGTTACCGGCCTTGTCCCCACCCCCGGTACCGGCCACAGCCCCCAGTGCCCCCGATCTCCCCCCCCCACCCCGTTACCGGCCTTGTCCTAACCCCCGGTGCCCCCCCCGGTACCGGCCACAGCCCCCAGTGCCCCCCCGATTCCCCCCCCCCCCGGTACTTACCATGGTGTCGTTCCCCCCCTGCCACCCTGAGCTCCCCCCGCCATTACCGGCCCTGCTGTCCCACCGTGACCCCCCCAGCGCCCAGCACGGCCCCCCCCAGGCACCGAGGGAGCCCCCCCGCCCCAGGCCCTGCTCCTGATCCCCCCCCCGTGCTACCCCCCAGCCCTGCCCATGGCCTTGAACCCTGCCTCAAGCGGCTGCCTGGGGCCGGGGGGGGGGCTGTGTCCCCTCTCTGGGGGCTTCCAGAGCCCCCCCAGCCCAGCGTCCCCCCTCCCTCCGTGCCAACCCCCGCTTCCCTCAGAGCCTTTTCCGCAAAACACGGACAAAAATAACGAGGGGGGGGTTCGCTGCAGGTCGCCCAGGTTCTGCCTCTCCACGAAAGCCGGTTCCAGGTCCGTCCTCGCCGCCCTGGCGTCAAAAGTGAAGCGCATCAACGGGAGGTACGAGAGGTTTTTGGAAAGGACCTTCCCCCGTTTCTACGTGCTGTACGCCACTTTCACGAAAGGTGGGTTCCGGGGAGGAGGGGATTTTTCTGCTTCTCCGAGGAAAACGGAGGCAGCTGGAAACGCGCTGCCCGTTCCCATCCCGGGGCTAAAAACCGCATCGGCGGAGGCGTTCGCCGGGGAATCGGGGACCTGAAGGCGCTCTCTGTTTCGGCAGGAATCCAAGCGCTTTTCCTGGAAGTAAAAGAAATAAGAAAAATCAAATCTAAAATGTCCCGTCAGAGGCTGAGCGTTCAGCAGCTTCCCTACCGGGAGATGGAGAGGCTGCGGCAGGTACGGCACCGCGCTCGGGACGCGTTTCGGTCGCCTGGGGATGTTTCCTCTGCGCAAAAAGGGGCTGGAGTTCATGTGCAGGGCTTCGGCGGGGGCTCAGAGAGGCCGATTCCTCTGAGTGAGGCACGTTCCCTGCCTAAAAACAGGGTTTGGAAGCTGCGGCCGGGGCCGTGGGCTGTTATTTTTGAGGGAATTTCACCAGTTTGGCGTCAGATCCTGATTCTCTCCTCTCATTTTGGAGGCAGTTTCGCAGGGATGTGATCAAGGCCATTCCCATCGGAGTTATCGCCATCCCGCCCTTCGCCAACTTCTTGGTCATCGTCCTGATGTGAGTACCGGCACCGCAGTGACACCGGGGCTCGGCCACAGCCCCGAGCTATGGGCTCCTCGATGCCGCTATCTTAAATTTCATAGAATTGGGGTTTTTTTAGAGTTATAAATCCAGCCAGACGCTCTCCCTTCCCTCCACCTCTCGCTGTAATAAAAAATACCCGTAGCCTGTCGAGCCCGGCGATCGTTTCGCAATACCGGCTCCTGCGTGCCAGCAACCCGCCCGGCTCCCTGCTTCTAACGCGGAGAAATAATCCCCGGCATGCAGGGAACAGCCCTCCGCGTGCTTGGCCGGAGAAACCTCCTTGCACAATTCCCTCCCAGCTGTCTCCGTAGCGCTTCAAACGTCCCTCTCCCTGCCAGCTGTCCTGCCGCCAGAGCTAAATCCGGGCTAAACCCCTGGATTTTTTAATTCTGCTCCCTGGCTTTCCCGTCCTGTGGGTGGGTGAGGGCCCCGCTGCGTAAAATGGTGCAGGGTGGATGGAGATCTCTGCGTCGCGTCGAGGTCTCTGTGTCGCGTCGAGCCTTGGCTGCAGCGGAGCGGCTCCGGCCGGGCACGGCAGCGATCCAACCGCCCGGAGTGCTCCTTCCTGAGCCTGCCATGGCCTTTGGAGGAGCAAATCTTCTCTGGCGAGGTGACCTGCTTACGGAGGAGGGAAAGGCTGCGGGTGTTGTTTACCTTCTCGGATCTGATTGATTCATTCATGACACTGTTTCCCACAGCATTCCCCTGGAGAAACCGGCTGCTCCCGGCTTGGACGGGCGTGCGCTTCGCTGGGATAAAAACCAGCTGCATGGCCAAGCCCAAGGATGGCGGTGAATGGGGTTAAATCCTGCCGGTGGCCGGGCACCAGTGGTGTCCCCAGGGCTCCATACTGGGACCAGTCCCATTTAATGCCGTTACCAACGATAAAGGGGATCGGGCACCCCCAGTTTGCCGGGCAGGAGCGTGGCTCTGCCGGGGGCAGGGAGGCTCCGCAGCGGGGCCTGGCCAGGCCGGGTCGCTGGGCCCGGGTTTAACAAGGCTCAGGGCCGGGTCCTGCGCTCGGGGCACAACAACCCCAGGCAGCGCCGCAGGCGCGGGGAGGAGCAGCTGGGAGACAGAAAAGGCCCCGGGGGCGGTGGTCGAGAGCGGCTGGGTGGGAGCCGGTGCCCGGGTGGCCGAGAGGGCCAGCGTCACCCTGGCTCGTGTCAGGAGCAGCGTGGCCAGTGGGCTGGGGCAGGGATCGGCCCCTGGGGAGGCCGCGCCTCGAATCCTGCGCTGGGTCCTGGCCCCGCAGCACCAGAAGGAGCTGGAGGGGCTGGAGCGTGGGCAGAGCAGGGCAGCGAGGCTGGGGAAGGGGCTGGAGCACGAGGGTGGGGAGGGGCGGCTGGGGGAGCTGGGGGGGCTCAGCCTGGAGAGGAGGAGGCTGAGGGGAGCCCTCATGGCTCCCCCAGCACCCGAAGGGAGGCTGGAGCCAGGCGGGGTCGGGCTCTTCTCCCCAGGAACAAGCGATGGGACGAGAGGGAGCGGGCTCAAGCTGCGCCAGGGCAGGGTTGGGTTGGATACGGGGAAAATCTCTTCCCCCAAAGGGCTGTCAGGGCCTGGCACAGGCTGCCCCGGGCAGGGGCTGGGTCCCATCCCTGGGGGGATTTCAAAGCCGGGGGCTGTGGGGCTTGGGGACATGGGTCAGTGGTGGCCTTGGCAGCGCTGGGTCAGCGGTTGGACTCCATCATCTTAAAACTCTTTTCCAACCCAAACAATTCCATGATTCTGTGATTCCCGACCTCACCCCTTTGGAGGAGCGAACATCTGCAGCTCCTAGGGGCGAGATGAGCTGCCCCGGCACAGGACGTTGCTTGCGCCTCTTTTCAGCAACACAAAATCCGACTGCCCCAGCTCGTTTGTGCGGTTTTTCCTCCCTGAATCCCTGTCTCCTCTTCTCTCCAAGGTATTTCTTCCCACGCCAGCTCCTGATCCGCTACTTCTGGACCCCCAGCCAGCAGGTTGAGTTCCTGGACGCCTACGACGCCATCCGGAGAGACTCGTATCCAGATGTGGTGGAGAGTTTAGCCCTGGCAGCGCGTTCCCTGCCTGAGCCGCAGCTCCAAAAACGCCTGCAGGAGCTCTGTGCCGAGGTACGTCAGCGCCGCGGCCGGTGTCGCCCGTCCTGCCTGCGCCACTGCCGCCGCCTCGGCTCTGCCTGGTGACCACAGACGCCCATGGGAGGTGTCGGCAACGCACGCCACCGCTCTTTCAGGTGCAGCGAGGTTCCCAGCCGTGCGTGGCCGAGCTCTATGCTGTGAGAAGTTTGTTTTCGGGATCTCCGCTGGGTCTGAACAAGCTCCAGGTGTCTCACGTGGTGAGTGCGGCTTTTCTCCTGCCGGCAGCTCAGAGCTGCTCTTACCGAAGAGCGCCGAGGGGCTAATCCACTCGGTCGTGCCCCAGACAGGGCGTTGTGCCCTAAAACCAGGCCCCTTCCAACCCAAACCATTCCGTGATTCCATGAAAACAGCCCCAGAACGAGGCCGTTTGTCCGTCCTTGCTGTAGGTCCCTGGCTCGGTGGGAGCATCGGCCACATCGGAGCCGTCCCACGCACCCGAGCTCGCCCCGGACACCGCGTCCAGCGCAGGACAGCGCTCCCGTCTCCGGACACCCGCTCCCTGCTCCGCTCGCCGGGCCGGGCGGCTGAGCTGGGCTTAACGGGAGCTGCCGGGGGCTGCTCAGGCTTTCAGCGTGGGCAGGACAATTAGCCAGATAATTAAAGAGGAACGAAATATGGGGCCTGACTGGAATGGGAGAGGCTTTATCTGATTTAAGTTGGGCCTGAATGGGTCGGACGCCATTTTTGGAGGGGTCGGACGCCCTCAGCGGTGACCCCGCCCTTGTTTTCCCTCTCAGAGAGCCCTAAGCCGGGTCCTGTTTCTCACCCCCCACTTGCCCGCCTTTTTCCTGCGGCATCGCCTGCGGAGCCACGTCTTGGAGATCCGGCACCTGGACCGCGCCATGCTGCGCCTGGGCTTGGGCCAGCTCTCCGAGGAGGAGCTGAAAGCGGTGAGGACGCCTCCTCCAGCCCCGCGCCGGCTGCTTTACCCTGGGGTTGCCTCGGCCCGGCCCTCCCCGTCCTTAGCAGAGCTGCGCGGGGGCACAGCCCGTTCCTCCAGACCCACCGCGAGGCGGATTGCGGCCGCTCTCCTCCGGGAAGGCGTTTTCTGAGCCCCTTTTCCGTGCCGGGACCACGCCGGGGGCACGGTTCACCATTGCTCATCCCCGCTCTGCGCTGCGGCAGGATCACGGCGCGATCCCCGGCGTTTTGTGTGATCTGTTGTGCCTGAACGTCTCCGTATTTTTTTCCTCTCCCCTGCTCCGCAGGCTTGTTACCTCCGGGGCCTGAACTCCACTCATCTCGGCGCCTCCGAGTGCAGAGCGTGGCTGGAGCAGTGGCTGGGGCTCTCCTGCAAGCTGCAAGGTAACGGCGGCCGAGGGGCAGCTCCTGCCTGGTGGGGCTGGGGGGACCGGGGAGCCTCCCGAGTTTCTCTGGGCCCGGGGAGCGTCAGCTCCGGGGAAATTTGGGGTAAACGGTGGCTTTGTCCCGCTCTGGGCTGCCCCATGGATCCCCGGGGCCTCGTCCCTGAGAGGAGGACGCGGCGGAGCGCGCTGGCTCTCTCCAGGGATGTGTCCGTGAGGAATACCCAGCCTGTGCCCGGGTGTCCCTGTCCCGCAGAGACCTCGTGGTGGCCGATTCGAGCCCCGCAGCAGTGCCGGGGGAAGCAAAACGGGAGCGGGAGGGAAATGGGGGACCCAGAGAAGAGCAAAAAGCCCCCGGAGAGAGGAACCAGGGCCGCGGGGGAGCCCTGCAGCCTCTGGTGCCGCACCGGCAGCTCGGGATGAGCGCGTTTGGAGCGGTCGGGCCACGGCAGCACCGCTCTGACCCCGCTCTCGTATTTTTTTCAGCTTCTGAAGCTTCCCTCCTGGCGAACAGCATGGTCCTGCTGTCCCTCAACTACATCAGGGCCAAGGAGTGATGGCCGAGCCGCCGGCTGCGCACCCTCACCCCTGGCATCGCGCGCCCACTTGGCGATTCCCAGCCTGGCGCCGCAAAAACCCAAAAACCCCGCGCCTTTCGGTGATGTGAAACCACAGCCCGGAGCCGGTGAGAGGGGCCCCGATGCTGCCGCAGGGGCGACGACGCGATTCCCTCCCTCCTGCGCTGGAGGTTTGTGCCGGCGCCGGCTCTTCTCTTCCCCTTCGTGCCGTCGGAGCGGGCTGGCGAGGCCGCGGGGCTGAGCCCCGTCCCTGCCTTCCCCCCGTCGGCGTCCGGGGAAGGCGGCTTCGCTGTCACGGCTCTTAAACTGCGACACTTTAACTGCGGGAGCGGAGAGCGAGCGTCTCCGCTGCCTGTGGACTCTTCCCTTAGTATCTCGTAGTAGCGAGCTCCGTTCAGCTTGGGTTTTGCTGCTCTGTGCCTCGTGCGGAGGGTTTCACTTAGTTTCTTTACTCCACTGAGTATCTTAAATATAAAAATCTCCCTGAGGGGTTAAAAAAAATCCCAAATCCCCACGCGACCTCACCGGGATCTCGGGGCTGCGGCTGCCTCCCGGTCACGGCCCCTGGCTGATGGAGGGAGGAGGCCGGGGCTGGAAACGCCGCTGCCGACACAAAACGGGGTTAGAAAGGCAGCGCTGAGCCGCGCCGCCGCCTTCAGTGGAGGCCGCGTTCGTTAAGTTCTGCCTCATTGGATCTTAGCCCTGCGCTTTCTGCCCGGCAGCGGCGGCGGCGGGGGCTCGAGTGGCAGCTCCCCGCTGCCGGCTGCGTTACGGGGTTCGTACCCACCGTGTCTCACCTCGTCCCGTCGCTGCATGAGAAACCGCCGGCTGTTGAGTGAATTCAAACCAACCCGAAGTGTTTTATTAAAGACAAAAGCAAGCGAGCGGCTCCAGCGTCTCTCTGGAGGCCCCCACCCGCCTCCCGCGCCGCAAAACACCCCGCGTCCCCGCTCCGCCGGCGGCCGGGGCACGCCAACACCTGGGAAATTTCCTTTTTTAAGCGTTATTCGGGTGCGCCAGGCCGGCTCCGCGCTCCTCCCTCACCTCTTGAAGAAGAAAACCCTTCCCCACCCCCTGCCCTCCCTCTTTTTGCAGGAATTCGAGCCCCTCGCCAAGAGGAATTCCCGGGGGTGGGTTCAACCCCCTCGAAGACGCAACTCGCCGTGCAAGTTTGAGCATTTCTTTTATTTTTACACTTAAATATTCTCTTTAAATACAGCATTATCACCATGAAAAGAACAGAAAAGGCCGGGAAAAAAAAAATAGGCGGAGGACAAGCTTTGGATTCACACTGGAAAATTAAAAATTAAAAGCCACCGGTCGGCAGTGTGAGACGGGGAGGTTTAGGAGGCGCAGTCACTGTTTAAATAGGCCGAGGAGCGCGGCCGTGCCACGGCTCCCGCCGCAGCTCGGTAGCACCGGAGAGGAGCTGGGCTGTTTGGTTTCGTACACGGCGACGAATCGAGCAGGAGCCAGCGCGGAACCAGCGTTAGTGTCGGTGAGTACGTTTAAACCGAACCCAAATGAAAAAAAAAGAACAATAATAAAAGGCAGAAATGCGCTTGCATTGCACTATTAACAGCATAGTTATCTTTGTAAAAATAGAATAAATCCTATTCTTTGCTTAGTGTGAAAGCACCCATCCTAACCAGCGTCTTAGGATTCATTCTGTTGCGGAGCCTCCGGGCTCGCCTAAGGAGCCGCGTCCCGGCCCAAGCGGGTCCTGCGGTGGCCGAGGGCCGGGATGCAAACGAAAAAGGGGGAAAATCAAGACTTTAACCCATTCAAGTGTCACCATTTGCTCCGTTTTTTTGCAGCTTGGAGTTGCTCCGTTTCGTGCGGGAGCTGAAAAGAAAAACCCCACGGCCAAAGCGGTGCCGGCGCGGTGGCAGCTCCCCGCCGGGAAGGGACGTGGGACGCCGGCGGCGAAGCGCCCGACGGGGTAAGGCTCTGGTCCTCCCCAGTTTAGCCCTTGCGTGCTGGTAGCGTGCGCCGAGCCCCCGGGCTTGGCAACCAGCCCCTTCCCCTCCGCTCTGCCCCGGGAGAAGGGGCCGGCGTCCCCAGGGAGCGAGGGGACGGCGGGGACGAGCCGCTCGGCCAGGCTACGGCTCGCTTGGAGCCGCTCGGCCGAGGCGGCGGGAGCAGCAAAGGGGCTTTCAACCCCTTTCGGCAGCGGGAGGCGACCCCAGGGGCACAAAAGAGCCTTAAACCGCACCAAACCCCCCCAAAACAAGTAAAGCACTTTGTCAGATCGCGGTTCCCCCCCCCCCAGAATTTCCCTGCTCTCCAGCCGGGACGTTGCCGTGGGGAGCAGCATCCCCCGCGAGCGGCTCCGGGGTGGTTTTCCAAGGGGAAGGGAAGGCGGCAGCCGCGGGGCCGTATCGGATCGATTCTCTCCTTAAAAAGATGGGATTTGCTCAGCCGGAGTCCGGTAAATGGCGGGGGACGGAGGGGAGACGCTTCCCCTCGGCCGGAGGGAAGGGGAGCTCGGAGCCGAGCCCCCCGCCCCGGTTCTGCCCCCCGGCCCTTCGACGGGGCCGCTTTCGGCAGGCGGCAAAGGGGGGACCCCGGCCCGGCGCTGGGGGAGCCGGGAGGGGGCAAAGTGCTTTTACCGCCCGGCCGGGGGACGCAGCCGATCGCCTCGGCCGGTCCTCGAGGCCGGGGTGGAGCGTGGGGACAGACGGACGGACAGGGTTCTCCGTCACGGCCGTGCCGCAGCCGCGAAGGGATCAAAACTCTTCAAATCCAGGTGGTTAAACCTCCCCCCAAATTTTCTAGGAGGGTTGGCGGGGCCGCAGTCTCGCCCCGCTTGTGCAATCGGAGCCTCCGCGCCGGCTCCGGGTCCTTCCCGATCCATCCGGCCCCTCGGGCCGGCTGCGGTGGCCGCAGGGAAGGGGCTGGAGCAGCACTCGGAGGCGCTGGGTTGTGACACAGCCCGGTAAACATTCGTTAAAGGGGAAAAAAAAAAAAGGGAAAAAGGTCTTTTTTCGTTAAAAACCAAAGAGGGCAGAGGTTTCCGTGGAGGGCAGGGGCTGCGGTGGGGGAAGGAGCTGCCGTGGGAAGCAGGAGGCTCCAGGTCCGGCGTCTCCCGGCGCGGGTGGCAACCGAGCGGCCGCCGGCATCGGCCAAGCCGCGAGAACCGTCTCTGCCGGGCAAGCGAAAGGCTCCTGGCCCCGGGCGAGGGGCCGCCGTTCGAAATCCTCTGTACAAAGCGGCCCCCGCCCTCCCCCCCCCCCCTCCCCGCAATTAAATAACCACCCGCGGCCGCTGCCGGTCCGTAAAATATTATTGTCAATAAATAAAGGGGCGCCGAGGGGGGGAGGGGGCCGCTCACACGGGCAGGACGGGCCCCGGCGAGCGCTCCTCGGCGGAGGGCGGCTCGCGCGCCCGCTCCAGGGCTTGCTCCGGTGGCCCGGGGGACGGGGAGCGCGGGCAGCGGGGAGCGGCCGCCGCTCGGCAGCCCTCGGAGGACGGCGCGGCCTCCGGGGCCGAGGGAGGATTTTTGGGGGCTTCCCCCTTGCTCGCAGCGGCGGCGGCGGCTCGACTGCAAGTCACCACGGGGCCGGGGAGGACGCCGAGGTCCTTCTCGCCCGGGCAGGAGGATGGTGGCGGCGGCGGCTCCGCCGGGCTGCTCTCGCCCTTGGCGCCCAGCGCCGGCCTCTGCTCCACCTGGTAGTAGACCACGGGCCCATCGTTCAAGTAGGGCTGGTCGCCCGCCGCCGAGGCCGCCTGCTCCGAGCCGTCGGCGAAGCAGAGGACGGAGGAGCCCGGAGGTAACTGGGCTTGGATGAGGATGGGGGCGGCGAGACCCGGGCACAAACCCTCCGGCACGGCCAGGGGCTCCTCCAGGATGCAAACGCCCAAGCTCTCCACGCCGGAGCCGTTGCTGGAGTCTTCCTCAGCCTTCAGCCTCTCCAGCTCCTCCGCCGTTTGCAGGTGCATGACGGCCGTCTCGTTCTCCGCCATGAACTCCTGGAAGTCCTGCGTTTCGGCCGGCTGCGGCCCCAGCCAGTCGCCGGCGGAGCCGTGAGCGGCGGCGGCTGCCTCCTCCTCCGGCGCCGGCGGCCGCCCGCCCTGGCGCTTGTTCTCCAGCTCCAGCTTCATGATGGTGTGGAGGTAGTGAGTCCGCACGCGGATGGGGTTGAATTCGATCCGCCCGGCCATGTTACCGCAGCCGTCCCGGGAGCAGCCGCAGGGGAAGGACATGCGATCCACCTGGCAGGGAGACGGAGACGTGGCAGCCCCAGGATCCCAGAGGATCCCTCCCCAGAGCCTAAAACCCATCCCGGCGCTGCCTGACCTCGGGAATTCGGTGCTGGGGGAGTTCTTTTCCCCGGCGAGGTGTCCCCAAAACAAGCTGGAGCTGCACCCCGGCCCCTCCGGGAGCAGCTGGCGCCCAAGGAGAGCGTGCCGGCACCAGGACCCGGTTTCACCGCCGGCACCTCCTTCCCCGACTCACCTGGCATTTAATCCCCGCCTGGCTGCAGGCGCAGGCCTCCGGGTCGCAGTAGAGGCGGCAGTCGCAGCCGCACTCCTCCCGGGAGAGGCGGATGGCCCGCAGCTCCTGCTTCTCCTCGGCGTCGATGCGGTGAACGCCGGAGGCTCGCAGCAGAGCGCGGCGGCGTTTGGTGGGCAGCGGCTGCAGGAAGAAATAGTCGTCCACCTCCACGTTCTCCACGTCGATGTCGTCGTCCGATACGTCCTCCAGCGTCAGGCCGTCCGCCTCCTCCGACTCCACCGTGCCGTTCTTGGTGAGCTGCGGGGCGGCGGGGCAGAGTCAGTGCCAGCCCGGGGGGACGCCGAACCCCGGCCGTGCGGCAGGATGGAGGATGTCTGTCCGTCCGTCCATCTGGCTCCTGGTTCCCCTGCCGACCACCCACCGCCCGGCTCAGAGCCTCCCCTCGCCCCCCAGCACAGAGCAGGGCCCGGCGCAGTGCGCTGAGCCCCGCACAGCGCCGTCCCTGGGCCATCCCCCCCAGCCGCGCCGCGGGCGCGCTCGCGGCAGTTTATAGGAGAAGGGAAGGGGGAAAAATTAAATAATAAATGAATTCAGAGCAGAGAATCCCTTTTCCATCTTCCTCCGCTACGGCGCCCTGCGAATAGCGGGGTAAAAGGAGGTCGCTGCTGCTTAAAATCCCAGGGTCCCGGGAGAGCGGCGGCGGCAGCGGAGCTGCAGAGCCTCCCCCAGCCCTTGTCCTCGGGGAAAAGGAGGCTTCAAAGCAACGGAGGGGCCAGAGCCGCGTCCTGCAACGGCCTCCACCTCCCCGCTCGGGTCCTTCAGCCTCCCTTCGTGCTGCAAGACCCCCAAATGCTGGTGCTGGGGATCGGGGGGTCCCCAGCCCCCTGAAAGCCGGCACACGCGGAGGCAGCGGACAGGGAGGTCCGTGGCCTCCTGAGGAGCTGGGGGAAAAGCCTATGCTTAAAAAAAAAACCAAACATTTTAAAAATAAAGAAAATAAAGAGGCGGCAGGCTGGGTTTGCGTCCCTTTGCCCGAAGCGGGCTGTCGCGGCAGCGGGGGCCGGAGCAGAGGCTCCGCGGTGCCCCACTGAGCAGAGCCCAGGCTCCGGGCACGGCCCCGGCCCGGGATGGGGTGGAGAAGCGGCAGAGCCGCCCCAGATCCTGATCGTCCCCCAGCGCAGCCCCGCTGCCTCCTCCCAGACCGGAATTTCTACCGGCACAGAGCTTTGGCCGACGGCTCCGAACCCGGCACAGGTTGATGCCGCCCGGCCGGCCCCGCGCGCGGGCGCAGCATCGCCACAAAAAAGAGGTAAAAAAAAAGAAAAAGGAAGAGTTTAGCAGCGTTAAACCCCCCCAGCCGATGCGAAACGGCAGCCTGGATCTCTCTCCTCCGCCCCGGCTCGTGCTCCAGCTCCACCAAAGCTCAGCGAGGCGTTTCCCGGCTGCGGCAGCGCCCGGATCTCCCCAGCGACACCCCGTTTCCCCGGCAATACCTTCATTTTCTTGGCGTGGAGTTTCTCTTCCTTGAGGTGCTCCCGTAGGATCTCCCGGTGATTCACCTCCTGCTCCTGGGCGAACTCGCAGAGCGTGTAGCGGCGGACGGAGTTGTGGCGTTGGGCCATGCCCAGGGAGCTGCCGCCCTGGCTGGGGACGCTGGTGAAGCCCTGGCGTCGGGCGAAGTAGTAGACGGTCACTTGGTCGAAGCGGACATTCTTCCTGCGGAGCTGCTTCTGCCGCTTCAGGATGGAGGTGGCTGCAGGGGGGGGAAGGCGGAGAGGGGCTTTTAGGGGCAAAAAACCCCGCGGGGGTCCCACAAATTGCTCCTACCCCGCTGGGAAGCGGCTCCTCTGCTCCCAGGAGCGGGACGAGCTCGTTGCCGCTGGCCCTGGCTGTGGGCGACGGCTGCGTCCGCACGGGCTGCGCTCCTCCCCGTTATCCCCCGCACCCCTACACCACCGTCGCCCCGTTCAGCCACCGAAACATCTCATAGGGGCGAATGCCGGGAGCGGGATAGGAAAGGTCCAGGCTGGACCTTGGGCAACCGGTTTGGGGTGCAATATTGCAATTCCCCGGGGTCTGGCACGACCCGGACCCGTGGACGGGCGAGGAGGCCGCCGCTCGTCGCCCCAGGCGGGCGCTAAGGGTGAAGAGGGGAAGAGCGGAGCCGGCCCCACGCCCAGGTGCCTCGCGCTCGACGGCGGACGCACGCGGAGGCCGGGAGCCCGGAGCGCGAGCGACCCCCACCACTCACGTATGAAGCCGGTGGAGCTGGAGGGGTTGACGCTGTCGCAGCTATCGGCGCTGTCGCTGTTGGAGATTTCGTCGTCCGAGTTGGAGCCCGGCGAGCCCACGTCCGCATCCTCAAATTTCCTCTTGAGGCCGGCGCTCGCGATCGCATCCATTTGGCCGCGGTTCGCATGGAGAGCCGGCGGGCGGCAAGGGGGGGGCTTTCTGCCAGCAGCTCTCCGGCGCCGGCCCCCGGCGCTGCCGGCGGGCTCACCGCGTCCCTGCGGAGAAGGCAAGAAGCCGTAACGGCATTTCGGATAAGCCACCATCGCTCGGGACAGCCAGGAAAGGTTTCCCCGGCTCTTAGGAGCTGCTCTCCCCATCCCTGCCCTCCCCGGCCCGGATGAAGCCTCCGATCCCCGACGCGCTGCCGCAGTTCTCGGCGGCGAGCCCGTCCTCCCCGCGTCGGGTCTGCAGGAGGGAGCTGCGGGCGGTTATTTAATATCATTTAATGACAGCCTTGAGTTTTGGGGCGGCTCAGGCGGTCGGGCAGGGCGATGGCTGCTCCTTTCCAACCGAACTCCTCTGTTCTAACCCGATTCGTAACCAAATTCACCCCAAGCCAAAGGAGACACCGGTTTTATAAAGAAAGGCGCTCGCGCCGCCCCGGCACGGCCGATCGCCGCGCGCTTCACCCGTGAAATAACCTTCGCCGGCGGCTCGGCGCTCCCGCTAACTCCCTCGCTGAAAAACCCTAAAGCTTGGAACGACCTCGGGACGCGCCAGGGGTTACCCGTCCGCCGCCGCCGGATCGGCGGCTCCATCCCAGCCGCCAGGAGGGCAAAACCCGCCTAGGGTTCTGCCGGGAGAGCCTCCGGCGTTTTCCTGCCCCCTCATTAACGCCTACGTGCTCCAAAACGGCGGCTTGCCCACGGGGAGCTGGGAAGCGCTCGGCTCCAGCTCGGGCGAGGAATTTTTGGGAGCCGACCCTCCCGTGGGAAGAGCAGTGAGCTCTCCTCGTCCTCCCGATGCTTTCGGGTCACCGCAACACCGGCGGCTTTCGCTTTTGAAGCGAGCCCAGGGCACATCCCTCGTCCCCGGGGCCGCGCTGGAGCGCGAAGCCCCCCGCCATCGCCGGGGAGCCCAGCACCCACCCGGTTGTGCCGTCTCCTCTCCGCTTTGTGTTCCCTCTGCTCCAACCGCCGTTCTCATGGCAACGGAACAACCGGCTTCGACAAGAAGGATGTCAGCCGACGGCATCCCTGCGCCACCCCGGGACGCGGCGGCCTCGGGAGGGGGCCGGGGGGGCTTCGGATGCGAGGCGGGGGCAAAGGGGCAGCGGGAGGCACCGCCCGCCCCCGGACCAAGCTCAGGGCTGGGCCCCGCGTCGCCTCCGGCATCTTTAAAGCCGAAAAGGAAGCGCCGGTGCCCGTCTTCTCCCCCCAAAATGACGCGGCGGTGCCAAAGCCGCAGCGGGGCCGGGGTGAAGCCCCCGAGCGGGGTGCGATTTCCCAGCCCACGAGCGCCACGGCTTGGGTTTAAATACGGCTTTTTGGGGTATTTTTTTGTAAGCAAATTGCTGAATTCTGTGGCTAAAGGCGGGGGAAAGAGCAGCTGCTGAGGCAGCCTAAGCGTCAGCCCAAGGAAGGGGCGGATTTAACACCACCGATCCCGCACACGATCCGAGGGGAAAAGCGGAGGCAGAAAACCTCCGCCGGAGCGTTGCTGCCCCGCTGAGCCCGGCACCACGTCCCCACCCCCCCCCCCGCCATTTTACCACCTCCATCGCCCCAAAACGGCCCCATCTCCGCGTCCCGGGGTTCCCCGCTCCCTGGCCGGGCTCCCGCGGGCGCTGCCTGCGTGGCGATGCCCCCCGGCTCCGGGGCGCGCGGTGATCGGACCTGGCCGGGCTGCCGCCTTCGTCGGCCGCCGTTTCGGAAGGAGATAACGAACGAGGAGAGGCTCTGTCGTTTTTCCCCTTCCCTCCCAAGCAAATCTTCCAAATATCACCTGAAACCCCTCTCCCTCGGGCGCTTACAGCGAGGAAAAGCAGCGACGGCGTCCGGGTGGACACCCCCACCTGCGGCATCCAGCTCCGGCTGCGGATGGAGACCGGATCCTTCCCGGGATGGATCCATCGGGAGATGCTGGACTCGATCCTAAAGGCCTTTTTCAACCTAAATGGCTCTGTGGTTCCTAGGAATTGCGTTTCTTACGAAGGACCAACTCGCCGCGCCCACCCGGGTGCTGCCGCGAGGGACGGCTGGGGCCGAGGACGCGGAGCCGGCAGCGGCGAGGAGCTCGGGGCGACGCTGCAGGGGACGAGGGCTGGAAAACGAAGTTTTCATCGCATTTCTCCACGGCAAAGCTCCCCCGCCCGCGCGGGCAGCCTCTTCCTCCTCCTCCTCCTCCTCCATCGGCGCGGCGGCAGCTGCTCCCATGCGATGCGAAGGCCAAATTAGCTCAAATCACCTTTTTTTTGTGAAATAAAAACCACGCGCCCGGAGCCTCCCCGAGCGGGGACGGGAGACCCTCGCCTCCGCGCTGGGCTCCGCTCCGCAGCGGGGTGAGGAGTTCGGGCCCCGAGGTCAAGGTCTGGCTTAAGCGAAGGTTTAAGGAGAAAGAGGGGAAAGAGCCGGCGTCCTCCCTACGGCCGGGACGCTCGTCCCGCCGGGAAAGCCTCTCCTCCTCCCTCGACCAAATACACAGCCAGGGAAAAAAATAACGTAATAAATCTATTAACGATGGTGGCAAGAGTCGGGGGGGGGGGGGGGAATTAAAATAAACCGTTTGCAGGTTTTGTTCGGTTTTTAAATAGAGATAAAGCCCCGAGGAGGGGATTTGGGATGGGGAAAGAAACAACTTGACTCAAACGCTGCGAGGAAGGGGCCGCGCGACCCCAATTCCCCTTCCTTCCGCTATTAAACCACACCGAAAGGAGCTCAACTAAAAATATTCATTTTTTCCATGTTGCTGGAATCGCGGGGAGGGGTTGAGGAGCCGGAGCCGGGCCTCGCGTGACCGCGGCGGCAAAGAGCCTCCCGAGACAGAGCCGGTTCAGCCACGGGGCTCCACGATCCGATCGGGAAAACCTGCCGGCTCCAAGCTCATCCGAGGTTGAGTAACGATAATTAACGCTGCCGTGCTGCCAAAAAAGCCCCGCTCCTGGTTGGCCGATCCCAGATTTCGGGAGAGGAGGAAGGGCGGGAGCGTCCCTGGATGCTCCGTGGCCCTGAAGCTCGTTCGCCGCCGGATTCGCCGCCCTCGGTCCAGGTCCCGCTAACGAGTTTCGTTGCGACTCCGGCGTCGCCTGCGATGATCCTCGATCCGCGTCGGACGCGCTGCCGGGCTGCTCCGCCATCGCAGCTTCTCCAGGCGGAGACCGAAAGAGCAATTCTGGAGCGACGAGCGCTTTTATTTCCAGATATTCAGAGTAATTAGTAATTAATTAGTAATTACCAGGCCGGGACCCTCCGAGCATCCGGCAGATTTGGTGATCCTCTGGGCATCCTATGGATTTTGTGATGGCTCCCAAAAATCCCGCATGGATCAAGGGCTCCGGGACCGAGTGACTTGGACGATGCTGGAGATTCCCTCCTCGTATTTACTCCCCTCTACAAACCGCTTTAATCGCATCCCTCCAGCACCGATTTTTGGGGGGAGGCCGGTTTAAATAAGCTTCCTGTAAAAAAAGCAAGAGCCAAAAGCGGATCCTGACAAAGCCTCCCAGGGTTTCGAGGTATCAGAGGTGTCAAATACGGGGACGCGGGATTATTTCAGCAGCCGGAGGAGGAGAAGGTGGCAATGATACGCAAGAAAGAAGAAAATAAATATATATATCCCCAGGGAGAGACCCCCGGGCTGAGCAGCAGCCGGGCATCGCAGAAGCATCCCAACCCCGTCCTGCTTGATAACGGGCGTATTTAAGACCGGATCACGGCACGCAGGATAAAGCCAGAAAAATATAATTGAGGAATAACCGAAGGAGCCCATTTTCTTCCGTTGCAGCGCTCGGCGTCTCCCGGGAAGGCGACGCTGGAGCGCAAAGGCAGAGCCGGCGGCTGGAAGGAGCCAGGCTGCGATTTCGTATTCCCCCCCCCCGCCATCAGGGCTCGCGGCAGCGATTTCAAGAGGAAAACGTCTCACCTCCGGGTGAAACCCACCCAAAAAGGGGCTTCCCCCCCGGCGCTCGCCCCCCAGCTCGGCTCTCTCCCTCGTTACCAGTTACGCAGCAGGATTAGCAGCGCCGGCGATGACACGGCAGCATCGCTGCAGAGCATCACGCCGCGACGCTGGCGGGGAGCGCGCCGAGGCGCCGAGCACCCCCCGCTCGCCGCCGGCCCCGAAAGCAACCGCAGCCCCGCAGCTTTGCGGTCGTGCAGCACAAAACACCCTTCGGCGGAGAAACAGCTCCCGCCGTCGCCGCGAAGCCCCCCCCGGGTCGCACGGCAAAGCCCCGGCCCCGCCGGCGAAACGGGCGTTTATCGCCGAGGGGAAGCAAAAAGAAACCCAGGGGAACCTGAACCCTCGCTCCGCGCGTCCTCCGAAGAGCAAAGCAAGCAGCTCACCTCCTCGGGGACGGCCGGCGGGACGGGGAGCCCCCGCGGCGGCACCCCCGGGCGGCGGAAGGGCTTCGGTTTGGGTTTGGCACCGCTCGGGAAGGGTCCGGCACCGCTCGGGAAGGGTCCGGCACCGCTCGAGCACGTGGCCGGACACGGCGGAGCTCGTAAACCCCGCTCCGAGGGGCAAAAAAAAAAAATTAAGCTGACAATAATCACTGCAGAATTAAACCAGGAGCCGGCAAAAACGGCCGGATCCGGGGGCACCTCCACCCGCTCGGCGCCGGCGCGGAGGACGCCGCTCCCTGCCCGCGGCCCCTCACATCCAGGCGTTATCCCGGGGGCAGGAATTAGGGCAGGAGCTCGTATCGACGAGCCCAGGAATGAGATTAAATAATTTCCGCCCCGCCGGGACGGTCGCCACGGCTGCTCGGCCACCGCGAGGAGTTCAGCGGTTCGGCTCGGTTACAGATCAGCCGTCGGAGGCTTTCCCAAAGGATTCGGCCGCTGGCCTCCGCAGCCGGAGGGTTGATGGATTTGCCGGGCCGCGTTTCAGCGACGCCGCGGCCGGGCGGCACGCCGGAGGTCCGAGTTCAGCCCGGGTCGGTCCTTACACCGCCAGCACGCCGGCAAGCCACCGGCGTTGGGTTTCCCCTTCTACGCCGCCGCTAACGAACGCGGCTAACGCGTAAATCTAGGCTGCGGCTCCCACGGCTCGCGCACCGCCGGCGCTGGAGCCTGCGCTTATGCAAGCAGCGTGACAAGGGGTAGCGATGGGCGCGGGTTGTCCTGGAGCCCCCGGTCCCCGCGCGTGCGGGCTGAAGGGGGGCAGGTCCTCCCCCCGCCGCTGCCCGACCTCCCGGGGAGGCGCGGGCGGGCGCTACGGAACAGGCTGGGCCCCAAAAAACCCCACCGGGTGCCTTCGCCCGTCACCAGAAGGGGGGCAGGAAGGTGGGCCCACCCCGCGTGGCCAACGGTGGCTCCGCAGAACGCCTGGATCAGTGACCCTGAAGGTGACGGGGACCTTGAAGGTCAGGGTGAGGGAGACCTCGAAGGCGAAGCCAAGGGAGACCTCGAAGGCGAGGGAGGCCTTGAAGGTGAGGGCAAAGGGAGACCTTGAAGGCAGGGGAGATCCTGAAGGTCAGGGTGAGGGAGGCCTTGGAGGGGAGGGCAAAGGGAGACCTTGAAGGCGAGGGTGAAGGAGACCTCAAAGATGAAGTCAAGGGAGACCTCGAAGGTGAGGGAGACCTCGAAGGTGAGGGTGTGGGAGACTCTGAAGGCGAGGAAGACCCTGAAGGTCAGGGTGAGGGAGACCCTGAAGGTGAGGGAGACCCTGAAGGCGAGGGAGACCCTGAAGGCGAGGGAGACCCTGAAGGTCAGGGTGAGGGAGACCCTGAAGGTGAGGGAGAGCTCAAAGCAAGGCCAAGGGAGACCTCAAAGGCGAGGGAGACCTTGAAGGTCAGGGTGAGGGAGGCCTTGGAGGTGAGGGCAAAGGGAGACCTTGAAGGTGAGGGTGAAGGAGACCTCGAAGGCAGAGCCAAGGGAGACCTCGAAGGTGAGGGCGTGGGAGACTCTGAAGGTGAGGAAGACCCTGAAGGTGAGGGAGAGCTTGAAGGCAAAGGCAAGGGAGACCTTAGAGGCGAGGCTGAGGGAGACCCTGAAGGTGAAGGTGAGGGAGACCCTGCAGGCAAGGGCAAGGGAGACCTCGAAGGTGAGGGAGGCCCTGAAGGCAAGGGAGATCCTGAAGGTGAAGGAGACCTCAAAGCAAGGCCAAGGGAAACCTCAAAGGTGAAGGAGACCCCGAAGGTGAGAGAGACCCTGCAGGCGAGGGCAAGGGGGACCCTGAAGGTGAGGGAGACCTCAAAGGCGAGGGAGACTTCGAAGGTGAGAGAGACCCCGCAGGCGAGGGCAGGGCAGCAGGACGTCGCTGCGGCGTCCCACTGGCCCAGCTCCTCCCGAGGGCGAGCGTGGGGTTGCCGAGCTGAACCCTCGGCCCCTGGATGCTCCCCTCCCCTGGGCGAGGGGGGCGAGCCCTCACGCGCCGGCTGACAGGTGGCTCCGGGCAGTGGCCGAGGCCGGCCGGAGGCAGCCGGTCCTGGCCACGAGGAGCCCACGCAGCCCCCGAGCTCGCGGGGGGGGCTCCGCTCCCGCCCTGACGGCGGCTCCTCCCCCAGCCCGGCTCCCACCACCCGCGGGCGCCACCCCCGTCACGGCCCCCCACATCCCCTACAGGTCCCTAGAGGACGAAGCAGCTATAGGGGCACCCCACGTCCTCCATAGGGACCCTCAGCCCCCCCAGGTACGGGAGAGCCCCGGCCACAAGCGCCCCCCCCATCCCCTATAGCCCCCCCCCGAATATAAGGGTGCCCCGCATCCCTACAGACCCCCAGAACACAGCTGCAAAGGCCCCCCTACGTCCTCTATAGGGCTCCAGTAAGGGCCCCTATATCCCCCAGCTGTGAGGGTCCCCCCCAGCCCCTATAGGCCCCCGCATCCCCTATAGGCCCCTGCATCCCCTATAGACCTGCAGCTGTAAGGGTCCCCCCCAGCCCCTATAGGCCCCTGCATCCCCTATAGGCCTGCAGCTGTAAGGGTCCCCCCCCAGTTTCTATAGGCCCCTGCATCCCCTATAGGTCCCTGCATCCCCTATAGGCTTGCGACTGTAAGGGTCCCCCCCCAGCCCCTACAGCCCCGCAGCTGTAAGGGTCCCCCCCATCCTCTATAGCCCCCCCCCAGCCCCTATAGGCCCCCCCCATCCCCTATAGCCCCCCCCCGAATATAAGGGTGCCCCGCATCCCTACAGACCCCCAGAACACAGGAGAGGGCGGAGCCTCAGCTGCAAAGGCCCCCTATGTCCTCTATAGGGCTCCAGTAAGGGCCCCTATATCCCCCAGCTGTAAGGGTCCCCCCCAGCCTCTATAGGCCCCTGCATCCCCTATAGGCCCCCGCATCCCCTATAGGCCCCTGCACCCCCTATAGGCCTACAACTGTAAGGGTCCCCCCCAGCCCCTATAGGCCCCTGCATCCCCTATAGGCCTGCAGCTGTAAGGGTCCCCCCCAGTTTCTATAGGCCCCTGCATCCCCTATAGGTCCCTGCATCCCCCATATCCCCACAGCTCTAAGGGTCCCCCACATCCCCTATAGGCCCCTGCATCCCCTATAGACCTGCAGCTGTAAGGGTCCCCCCAGCCTCTATAGGCCCCCGCATCCCCTATAGGCCCCTGCATCCCCTATAGGCCCCTGCATCCCCTATAGGCCTGCAGTTGTAAGGGTCCCCCCCAGCCTCTATAGGCCCCCACATCCTCTATAGGCCCCTGCATCCCCTATAGGCCCCTGCATCCCCTATAGGCCTGCAGCTGTAAGGGTCCCCCACATCCTCTATAGGCCCCCCCAGCCCCTATAGGCCTGCAGCTGTAAGGGTCCCCCACATCCTCTATAGGCCCCCCCAGCCCCTATAGGCCTGCAGCTGTAAGGGTCGCCCCCATCCCCTATAGGTCCTGCAGCTGGAAGCAGGGCCCACATCCCCTATAGGCCCCTGCGTCCTCTGCAGTCCCCCCTCCCCCCAGCCCCTATAGGCCCCCGCATCCCCTATAGGCTCCTTTGCTATAAGGACCCCCCCATATCCTCTATAGCCCCCACCAGCTGGAAAAGGCCCTCATGCCCCTATAGGCATCCCACAGGCCCTATAGGCCCCCCAGCTAGAAAAGACACCCCCCCATTCCCTATAGGCCCCTGCATCCTTTATAGGTCCCCCAGTTGGAAAAGACCCCCCCCATTTCCTATAGGCCCCCCAGCTGTAAGGCCCCCCATCCCCTATAGACCTCTCCAGCTGTAAAGCACTCCCATCCTCTATATGCCCCTCAGCTGGAAAAGGGCCCCCCCACCCCCTATAGGCCCCCCATCCCCTATAGCTCCCCCCAGCTGTAAGGCCCTCCATCCACTATAGGCCACCTACCTAGAAAAGGCCCCCACACCCCCTATAGACCCCTGCATCCCCTATATGACTCCCAGCTAGAAAAGCCCTCCCCCCCCCATCCCCTATAGGCCCCCCAGCTGTAAGACCCCACATCCCCTATATACCCCCCCAGCTGCAAGCCCCCCCCCAGTCCCCTATAGGCACCTGCATCCTCTATAGGCCCCCCCATCCCCTATAGCTCCCCTAGCTGTAAGGGCCCCCCCCATCCCCTATAGCTTCCCCCAGCTGTAATCCCCCCCATCCCCTACAGACTCCCCCCATCCCCTATAGCTCCCCCATCCCCTGTAGGTTCTCCATCCCCTATAGCTCCCCCCCATCCCCTATAGCTCCCGCAGATGTAAGGCCCCCCCCATCCCCTATAGCTCCCGCAGATGTAAGGCCCCCCCCATCCCCTATAGGCTCCCCATCCCCTATAGACCTCCCCACCCCCTGTAGCTCCCCCCATCCCCTATAGACCCCCATCCCCTATAGCCCCCCCCCTCCCCCATAGGTTCTCCATCCCCTATAGGTCCCCCCCCTCCCCTATACCCCCCCTCCCCCATAGCCCCCCCCACTCACCGGGTGCCGGGGGGGGCGGGGCCGGGCGGGGCGGGGGCGGCTCCCGGGGGGCGCCTGGGCGCGCGCTGGGGCTGGGGCCGCGCGCACCCGCCCCGCCGCCGCTCGCCGACAACAATGGGGCCGCGAGCGCTGCGCCGCCCCTTAAGTACCCCGCGTCACGTGACCGCCGCGCCCCGCCCCGCCACCGCCCGCGCCGCGGGGCAGCCTGGGAAAGCGAGTCCGGGGGGGGGCGGCCGCGGGGCACGACGGGAAATGTAGTGCGGAAGTGACGGGGGCGCGGGGTCGGGCCCGGCCAGGGCCTCGGGGGGCTTCGCCCCGGGCCTGGGGGCGGGGGGGAGCGGGGCAGCGCCCCCCGAGCCGCCCCGGCTCTGAGGAGACCCGGCCGGAGCCGGGGGGCGGCGGGGAAGCCGCCGGGCGGAGGAGTCTAGACAAGAGATTAGCCAGGCTGGGAGCCGCGGGAAGGAGCCCAAGGCGCCTTATTTTAGCCACCGTGGGCCAGCTGCGGCTCCGGCAGCGGGGAGCCCGCAGGGCAGCTCGCCCCGGGGGGGGCTCGGCCGGCTGGGGGGCAGGGGGGTGGCTGGGGCCTGGCCTCGGCCCCCTCGAAGCAGCGAGCCCCCTGCTCCGGCCTCCTGGCCCCCGGGCTCCCAGCACCAGGCCAAAGGGGCCCCGGGGGGATGGGAGCTGCCCCGTGGGGGTCTCCCCCCTTCGGCTTCTCCCCCCTCGGCCAGACCCCGCGCTCAGCCGCGCTTCCCCCCCCGGATTAGGGATTAGTGAATTATTCACTACCAAGCAGGTCAAATTATAGGATTAAAAATCCTCTTCGTTCCCCCGACTCCAACCCCTTCATCTCCCCCCCTTGTTTCCAGCCGGCAACCGGGGCTGGAGGAAGGAGCGGCTGTCGCTACCCCGTCCATCTGGGGGCTTTCGTTCTCCTCCCGGAGCCACCACGCGCGACAAATCGCTTCACCGGCATTTTCCTCATCCGAGGGATTAAAATCGGCCCCACGCACCCAGCAACAGCAACACAAAGTTTACCGAGCCTGCGTCACGACTGCGCAGGCCCATCGCGCAAAAACCAGGATTAAACCGCGTCTTCCCACTCACCGGAGGTACCGAAACGCGGACAAAAGGCGAGCGGCCGAATGTGAGCATCTCCGTCCATGGAGCTCGCGGTCCAGCCGCGCCCCAGCATTCATGGGGAGAAGTGAACAAAATTATTCCATTTTTTAATGATTTTTCCCTACCCCTGACCGATTTAGGAGGCTTTGGCGGCTCAGGGCAGGACCCGCGGTGGCTCGGGGCGCACTGGTGTCACTGCTCCAGGGTTAAGAAGCGAGCGGTCTCAAAGCCAGGCGAGGAGAGCGAGCGGCCTCCTCCTCCTCCCTGCCGGAATGACGAGCCAGAGGGTTCGGCCCCCGAGTTCAGGCGGTGCTGGGCGAACAAGCCCAAGCGGAGGGGACCCTGGATCCCCGCTGCCAGCACTTGGCTACGGCCGTTCCCAGGATTAACCTCCGGATCCTCCGGTTCCTCACCAACCCCGACGCCACCCAGCCCTGGCTGCGGCCGGGAAGCAGCTTTGGGGGCGAGGGGAAGCCGCCGCAGCCCTCAGCAACGGTTTCGGGGAGCTGCTGACCTACCTCCCGCCTCCGGCGCCGCAGCGAGCGCGCGCCGAGCAGCGTAACAGGCAAGGGAGGAGGGAGACGGGGACGCTACGGCACCAGGACGGGGTCACAAGCAGCGGCCGCGGGAGCTCGGCCAGCGCAAGCCAAGGACGGGAAGGCTTGGCCAGGACTGAACCAGCTCTAATTCGTGCTAGGTGTCTCGATTGCGTCTCCAAAACGACGACAGCTGGCTGAAGAAGACGGGAACAGAATCTTTTATGGCTTACACAGAAGAGCAGCCGGTATTTTAGCAGCAGGGACGTGGCCGCTGCGATTGTCGCATCCGCCAGTGCCTTCACCCACCCCACGGGCCCTCCCCGGCCTGAGCCAGCACCTGCAGTGCCTGCCTTGCGCCGGATCTGCTCGCAGCCTCATTTAAAAACAAGAGCCCTGCTTTACGTTGTAGTTTTCCCCCTATTTTTCGGCTCAAAACGTCCTCGGGTAGCGCTGATGGTTCCAGGCAGGCGTTACCCCGGGCCCCTCAGTCTCTACTGCGGGATCGTATGGATCTCATAGGATCCCTCACCCACACGGCAGGGCAGATCCTTCACCCCGGAGGCTTCCCTGCTGTCCTGGAAACCCGCGCAGAGGCACTTTGGTCACCGTCGAGTCCAGCGGCTTTCAGTAACCCTCTGAACTTGCTGGCCGCCGCCTCCTCAGCGACGCAGGGCTACACCGACGCCAGGGCTGCGCACGGGGACGCAGGGACAGAAAACGAGGCAGCAGGTAGCCATCGCTCAGTTTTCAGCGGAGACAGCTACGTCTTTTTTTTCCTCCCTAAAACATGCAGAAAAGAATCCCACAGACCAAGCTACTTAGCTATTTCTTTATCCAACACCGCTTCACTCCACGTTTTGCTCCAGCTTTATACATCCGCACAAACTAACTCCGTATATAAAGTTCCTGACGACCTTACGCTCGCAGGGGAAGGACGGCGCCGCAGCCGCACGCCGCCGACGCCATTTTCAGGGTGGGTGGCGAGGAGAAAACCAAAGTCACCACCTTTGTCTAACGGATGCGTTGTAATAGTAAATGAAAGCTTAACAAAATCTTTTAAGAAAATCCCTCCCAGCCCCAGCCTACCACTCCACCAGCACAGTCCGTAGCGTATTTGAGACCTGCTCAGCTCAGCACGTGCCCGAGGGCCAGTTGGCTTTGTTGGGCCAGTTGAATTCACGTTCTCTTGCCAACCCGCGAGCGTCACGGGAGCTGATGCCTCTCAGAAAAGCAGAGCGCGCCTGCCGCAGGAGAAGCCCTCGCAGGAGAAGCCCTCGCGCAGGTCTTAGGTCCCAATGGCAAATTTCTACCGAGAGCTACACGAGAGCGCGACCTGGTAACTTCAAGCCTCGGAGCTCCAGCAATTAAGCAGCGCGTTACCACCGACGGCCGTTTAGATGCCGTCAGAGCAAGGAGGTCCCCTGCGAGAAAGACAGCCGAGGAACCAACAGCTCGGGGTCTTTCCAGAGGGTGCCCAGGAGTTTCCAGATCTCTGCTCGTGTCCTCGTGCTGGAAGTGAAGGGTCTTCGTGCGCGACGAGAGGATCGCGGGCCTTCCTCATCCCGTCCCCTCCTATTTTAAGATGATGTGGTAGCTGTCATTGGTTTCAGCTGCAAAAGAAGCAAAGCTCGTGAGCCACCCGCCACAGCAAAGGGATCCGCTGGGCTGGGCGGATCTGACACAGGAGCTCCCCAGGAAGCAGGGAAGGGAAATACAAGATGGAGCCCAGGCGTTTACGCACCTTTCATGGTGTCCAGAACGAAACAGGATTCGTCTTGGAAGTTCTGTATCATCTGGAAGGAGCCAGAGAAGCCAGCTTAGTCCGAGGCTGTATTCAAACACCGCACAAGTGCTTCACAGCCCTAAGCGAAGGCTTTGTGCTCTGCCCCTCAGCGACGGGCATAGATTTAGCGGACCGAAAGGGCTAGAAGCTGCTCGGGCAGGAGCTTAGCGCTCTGGGAGGTAGGAGAGGCACCGGCCATAAATATTTATTCCTTCCTCCAGCTCTCCCGAACTGCAGGAACCAGCGAGCCAAGAGAGAAACCATCGGATTCCGGGATGCAGCTCAAAGCAAAGCCCTCCCACAGCAATTCCCCTCCCTCTTTTTGTAGCAAAGCTTGAAGAAACCCAAGCGCGAAGGAGGGTGCGCGGGCAGCCTGGACGAGCTCAGGCAGAGCTGTTCACGCCTGATCAACCTCACGCGTTTAAGGGAGGTGCCCCCGGCAGCAGAGCAGCCTCCCCGAGCGCCACCATCCTTGGCTCTACGGGCTTCAACGATTAATTCCGACCCTTTGGAAGCCGGAGGCGACTGAGCAGGGCCCTTCCCGACGACCCACCCCAGGGACCCGTTCCCCGGGGTCCTGCGCAACCTCCAGAGCGGAGCTCAGAGCACGACCAGACACGAATCAGCTGAAGCAACCCAGCGCACGAGGTCGAAAATAAGGAGCGCCCCGAGGCTTTTACCTCATCGCTGATCAGCACGTGTATCCCCGTCGGGCCTTGCTTGTAAATCTGGCTGATCTGTTGGGAAGAGATGCTGAAGAGCTGGGCCAGCTTTTCCGTCAGTTCCACCGCCGTCAGTTCCTCCAGATAAATAGCGTGGTACACTGCGAGGAGAAGAGCTGTTACAGCCAGGCGCCAAGCGCGGCTTCGCCGTCTACGCTGTGGATGCAGAGAGGCTTCGGCGAACGCCACGCACGCTCACCCAGGGAGCGGGCGCTTGGAGGAGCGCCGCAAACAGGCCGCGCTCTGCCCAGGAACGCCGCAGCCCCGTCGGGGAGGGACCGCGCGCAGCCCGTCTATCGGGCGTCGCTTTTTAGGTGATTCTAAACGCCCGCTCTGCTGCGCCTGACTCGCGCAGCTATCGTCTGTCCGAGCCCAAGCTGCGGAATCTACGCGTCGCGTGTCGCTGGCGCCTGCTCGTGCTACACGGCCGCAGCGTGCCCTGAGCTACGGAAGCATCGGCTCCACGGTAACTCGGCCGCCATCCATGTCCTGCAACGCCTGCTCTGTATTTACGCAGTCCTTGCCCCAAAAAGCTTCTGTTTTGACTAGCATCAGCCAAGCAGCATTTTGCACCATTCCTGGCGGTTTTCAACCCCGGCAGGATGGAAACGCCGCCCTAGCACCTCCCCAGAGCCCCCCGTTCCCCCACTCCCCAGGTCCTGGGGGGAAGCGAGAGGATCCGAATTGGAGCAGGGCAAGGAAAGGACGAGCTGTTTGCTTTTGCGCTTGCCGCTCCAGTCACGGAGGTGGATAAACCGGCGCCTGGCTGCTCCACAAATGTAGGTCACTCATTGTCTGGGCAAAGCTGGATTCTCAGAGGGGCTATCGTTTGTCGGCTCTGAGCAGGCACCGTGCCGACAGTCAGATTCTGCAGCCACCCATTTCATGGGCAAGGAGAAAAATCAGCTGGGTAGGACCCGGGCAAGTAAAAAGGGTTCACCGCGGTCTTTTGGCACCCTTAGCGAAGGGGAGCGTGCACAACCCCTCGGTTTGTGCACAGAGCCCGCATTTGGTTGCGGGTGAGCTCACACGCGAGCTCGCTGCGAGGAGGCGAGAATGAGAGCAGCCGACACGAGGCGCAGCAGCTGAAACCAAAAGCCACAGACCCTCTTCGAGCCGCTGCGCGGGCTCCGGTAACACACGCAGCCCTGGCTGCCAGCGGGGCCTTTCGCCAGCCCAAAACCCACAGGGCAGCGGTGCGGGGACGAGGGGATTGGAGGCGACTGGTGCCGAGCGCCCGCGGGCAGCAGCAGCGGGGCTGGAAACGGCCCCCGCCGCATTTCTGCTTGCTGAACCCCCCCCGCTGTTGTTTTCCCCCTCGCCCTGCCGGCAGCAACCCAAGGCCACGTGCCCCCAGCCAGGCTTCGAAGCCCTTACCAAAAAAAGTACTGGTCACTGCGTCGCCGTCCTCGTGTTTCTGCTGGAGGTCCCGCAGCTGCTGGGACTCCTGACACACGTAGATGGTCAGTCTGGGCCGCACCATCCTACGGACAGAGCAGCGAGTGAACGCCATCGGATTTGCTCAAGGACATCTCTAGTTCCCGACACTTTGCCAGCGCTCTTCCCTCCCCGCTGTCCTCAGAAGGAAAAGAGGAGATGGACAAATTCATCCTGAAGCAAAAACCATCGTGGTCGTCCCCACCTTGCTGGTGCAGCAAAGGTTTTTGTGAGAAGGGGACGAAGCCGGCACGGGGGCACGGCGCCAGCTGGCTACCGAGCAGCTAAATCGGACGGTTCACTCCCGAGGACAGAGCAGCCACGGTTCAGACCGAGCTCTGCTGGTAACACCCACGCTCCTTCTCGTTCAGAGTCTTGCAGCGCAAAAGCCGGCAGCGTCTCCCGTCCTTCGTGCCCTTCTCCCCAGCACGGCGCGACCACGTTTCCCCGCTATCTCCCGAGCCATCGGAGGTGGGACGTTAACCGGCTCTCGCTGCCCCGGATCGGAGACCCGCGCCGACGCCTCCCCAGACCTTCCCTCCGGGATACAGCCCACCCCGTGCCTCTGCGCCCGGCTGCAGCGGCGCCTTCTGAAACGCTCCAGCTCGGACAGGAGGTCAGTTAAACACCAGTCCCTGCTGCTTCAGGGAACGGTGCAAAGGAATATTCCCTTTCCGGGAAGGCAATTCCGCCGAGAGGCGGTTCAGAGGACAGAGGGAACAGGTATTGTATCAGCAGGGCTTTCTGGCTCGGTTCTCTGAGACTCAAAGAGTAAAATCACTTCTAACGCGTCTCTCCCACGTGGATTTTCTTCCCCAAATTGTCCCTGCAGCAGTTACCCTGCTAGCTAAGTTATCAAATTTGAGTGGAAGAGGTTCAGGCAAGTTAATGAAACTCTGTTCTCTAATAGCAAGAGCCACGCAAACAGGCTAAACCAAATACAATTCGCCTCCCGTCCACAATCAGCTTTTAAGCAAACAACATACCGTCCTTTTAACGCGTTGAAGAGCCTGATGCCATCCGCGGGGCCGCAGATCTGGATAACGTCTTCTCTGGTCAGCTTCAGCAAGTCTGCACCTACGGTTTTAAAAACCGAAAGGAGAGAAAAATCACACAATCCAGCCCAAAGCGTTGGGGATGGGGGGGCTCTGGGCACCCCCTCCTCCGGCTCGCAGAGCTTGCCCCGTTCCCAAACCGCTTCTGCCTTCTGCGAACAACCCCTCCCCGCTTCCCCCAGAAGGACGCTCCCAAGGTTATTTTTTCCAGACTGGTTTTGCCAGAGCGTGTTTTGGTACGACCCCGCGTTATCGTTTACAGCCGGCTATCCAGCGCCGCGGCGACCCTGGCCAGCGGAGGCCCTGTCACCGGGGAAGGAGAGGAAAATAAACGCGAAGCGTTTCTTTACACGTGGTGCTTTCCCCCAGGTCAGCGTTTCTCAGCTTGTTTTAAGATCAGAGGGAGCTGCGAGCTCTTGGAAGAGAAACCACCCCAGTCCCTGCTATTTTGCCAGTTGAGAGCGAGGTGAGAAACGAAGAACACAGCTTTCAGGGAGCCACATTTTATTGTGTTACAAAAACCACGAGATTTTTAAACATTTATATTTGCAACGGTGACACGAAGACGGGCTCAGGAGCGAGAGGAGGCAGAGCGACTCGGCACAGAGAAGGGGCAGACGCGGAGGGGGGGATGTCGTAACCTACCTGAGAAGTTTCTGAAAAGCCGAGAAAAAGTGGAGAAGCGGTTTCGGTGCAGCCACTGCTGGGCCTCCTGGGGCGTGCTGGTGGGCAAGAGGTTCTGCAACGCAGGAAAAGAAGGGTCACGGCCTCAGAGGTGACGTGGAAGCGTTTCCACTGAGGAACGAGCGCGGGTCAGCTCAGTGTTTGCAGTCACAGCCTTAAATCGAGACCCTCGCGAGCCGGGCTCACAGCGCACGCACAATAAGGGCTGCAGCCTGGACGGGTTTTGATTTAAAAGGCTTCAGAGGGACAGAGAAAGAGGAAGGAAGCAAAGGGGAAAGCACGGTGAAGATCAAGGCAATGAGTAAAGGTCACAGCGAGCCACAAAAAGCTCGCTCGCAGCTCCGCATCGCTGTACTGGACTTTTTTCACCCTGTCACCTCTTTTTCCAGAAAAGAGTCGAAAAGAAGTTGTAACTCCCCGAAGATGTTAAACTAGAGCAGCCTCTTCCCCAGCAAACGACGACCACCCACGAACCCGCCCCCGCTCCATCCCCAAATCCCATTTTCCGACCCGTGCACCATCCTTACCACAAGCACAAGCTCTGAGGTGTGACTTACATCTGCGATCGGAGGGGGTGGCTCGGGCTGATGGTTTGGGGAGCCATTGCTAGGTCAGGGAGAAGAGCCAGAACACGAGGTTAGCGCCGCTCTCCCCTTCCGGCGCGGCACCCCGGCAGGCAGCAACCACCACCCTCCCACTCCCATAACCAAGACCACCGAAACACAGGGAGAGACAGCTCCGCGGCTGCGGCTGCGGCGACGCCGTCGCTGTTGCAGTGCAATACTTTGCAAGAACAAACGGCTGACGTCGATTAACATGACGGGGAAAGGCAGAGCTGGGAGCTGAACTGCTGATCAAACGCACGCAGGCTTCTTGTGCAAGAGCCAAGCTTTGCCGCGGCCGGGAGAGGTAACAGCGCTCAGCTTCAAGGGCTTTAATTTGATTTTCCCCCACTGACGCAGCCTCGTAGGCTGCTTCCACCTCCCTGCACGCCTTGGAACCCTTTCGCTAGCTCAGACACATCAATCTCTCGTGCCGGGCAGAAATCGGTAGCCAGCAGCCTCTTCTCCCGACTTACCCTTCGCCAATGGAAAAACTGCTGTGGGAACTGTTGAAGCCAGGGGATGGCGCGTTATTGACGTATGTTATCTCCGGCCAGGGAGAACACTAGAAAGGAAAACCCAGAAGAGTCACAGGATTGCTTTGAACAAGCGCAGGCATCTGCTCCGGTCAGCACAGGTTAACAGCTATTTGCTGACCGACAGCCAGCTATGAAACAGAATTAAAGAATAAAGTAGGGGATTAAAAGAAGCCATGCCAATTCACTGCAGATGGTCACAAAGCTCAGATCCGGTGCTTCGTAATCTCAAAAGGCCAAAAGTCACAAAATTCAAAGGCAGTGAGATCTAAACCATCGCTCTGGCACCGGGCCGGCACACAGGGCGCCCGCCAGCCTGGGCGCCGCCGTGCAGCGAGGCCCGCAGCGGATCGAGCCTGCACCGGGCACTGACGAGCGTCCCCGAATTCAGCCGGGGCAGGAGGAGGGCTCCCTCCCCAGGGCTGTTCAGCACCAACCCCTCAGACGATGGCACTTTAACAGAGCGACACTTTCCACTAGCACAGGGAGGAAACAACAGGGGTTTCGGCCAGCTCACAGCCTCGGTGGCCAGTTGCCACAGGGGCAAAACGAAGCTGGCAGGGAGAGATAAAAAATCTTTTATCAGATGATCTGTTACCGTGAGGAAAAAACCATCACGTTTCCAGGCATGAGAGCCCTTTTTCAGGTCCAGTAAGGAACACCTCCGCTGCCTACAAAAACCTATCTCGCTTTTGTCTTGCAGCTATTACCAACTTGGCCAAACGTTTCACAGCAGAACAGCCAGCTCCTCGCCACCTGCGAGCGAGGTAAGCCAGGTTTCGTTAAAACAACGATGCCAGCCGCTGCGTGAAGAGCACCCCACCTCTGTCAGTATCGTGGTTTCGTAGGAAGGCTGGTATTTCTCTTTCTCATGAGGCGTTCGCTTCTCCATCTTTTCCCTGTCCGTCTTCTGCTTCCGATCAGCTCCTTTGGGCTGGAAAGGAGAGATTCCTGTTAGCACAGCAGCGTGGAAGGGCGGCAGCAGACGGCTGGATAGATGTGCGAGAAAGGCAAGGAGCAGAAGAGGCGACTCATCCTTCTACTCACCCACTTGTTGCTTTACAGAGGGAAAAGGAAGAGGGCTGGGACCATGCACAGAGAATTAACTACGGCGAGAGCATCACTTCGGCAACAACCCCAGTATCCTGATCTACCCCCGCCCCTAAAACGGGGCCTGGAACATCTGGACAAGGAGGTGAAACATTTTTTGGACAAAACTTCCCCCGACGGCATACGTCGGCCCTAAGGGGACAAGGGCCCGTTCTGGTGTCACGTATCTGAGCTGCGTCTTCTGCACCTTCATCAGCCGCTTTGAGAGGCGGCATTTCAGTGGCACAAACTGCACCAGGGGACGAGAGCGCTCAGTTGTGTCTTTGCCATGACCTTGAGAAACCGTGCACTTTCTCCGTGCAAGATTAAGACGATCTTTACTTGCTGCCTTTACCAAATGCTCAAAGCCCCGGGGAAAGCGACGAGTAACAGAGCGCCGTTGTAACCACCAAAGCTACCCCGGTGCTCCCCTCGGCAGAACCCGAAGGAAATTCCCTTAAAACTTGGCTGTGCCCAGGCTCTGCCTTGGCTCCAAGTGAAAGGAATTTGGCCTGGGTGGACCCACAGAGCTGCCTGCCAACGCGCGGACGCCTCCCGAGCGGATGAGCGGCATCCGCGGCACCGGCGGGGAAGCTTTAGGCCTGCAAATACAGCTGGGTACCGCGGCCTTCCCGCTCCCCCAAGCTCTGAATTTCTTTTCCTCTGAGACCTGAACAAGCTACCGGCACGCTCCGAGCTGGGCGAGGAGGTGCTGCTTGGCCGTGGCGTGACCGGCCAGCTCCGGCCATGAAAACCTAATGGTTGTCCTAATCTTTCCGTGGTCAGCGCTGCTGCTTCTGGCAGCTAAAAGGATCCGTGCTCCAGACGCCGATGAGCGCGGGTAAGGGCCCTCAGCAGCTATTTTGGAAGCGCCGAAACACTCTCAGCTTTGAGGGGCAGAGGGGAGAAAGGAAAGAGCGGGGCAGGAGCCTGAATCGCATCGACCTACGGACAGCCCACGGTGAACAGGTCTCACGCAGGCAGAGGGAAACCCACCCACGGTGTTGAGCCTGCGCCCACGCAGCAGCCCCGACCCCAGGAGTGCGGCTGCGTCAGATGAGAAGGCTAAGAGCATCCGGGACCATCCGCTGCAGGGAGACCGGGCCCTGAAGCCACAGCGTCACTGCTCTGGGTTTTCTTGGGCCGAGGTCATCAGAGCCAAAAAAACCCTCCCCATCCCCTGGCACAGAGAGCTGAAGCTCAGCAGAAACGCGGCGCCAGACACCTCGCGATCTCGCTGTCCTCCGGGTGCTTGTTTGCGACCAGCCTTGTCCCTTAACCCCCATCTCCGCAGCCACCCGCTCGGGCTACTTGCATCGAGATACCAGCCAGAGCTCAAACGAGCCCTAACAAATCACACCCCTGCCTTCGAAATGTTATAATCCAAACAGGCAAAAGAGAAGAGAGAGAAGGGGAAAGACGCCAAGACAACGGCAGCGGGGCACGCTGCCCGATATCCCGCAGCAGCTTGACGGCAGGACTGCAACGCAGCGCAGGCGCCCGACCCCGCTGCGTGCCAAGCATCCCTACAGGGAGAAGAGCAGAGGAGCCACGGCCAAGATTTTGCGTGGTTTTACTGGGAGGACGGGGTAACGGAGGCAATCTCAGCGTACCAGACAGCGCGGGCACGGCCTGCCCCCACGGCACGACACCCGGGCGCTGCTGCGTGCCACCCACGCCATCGTGCCGCCGCGGCTGCCACCGCCAGGTCGTGGCTTTGGGTTTCTGCAAACGATTCGCAACAGGGACCGGACGCCTGCGAGGCCGGATGCCGACGGACCATCAGATGCGGGTAATAATAAAGCGAGGAGTTCAGACAGACACCCAAGCTCCTCGGAGGATCTCCCAAGCTGATAAGACTCAAGACTAAACGTGGGAGGTTTCAGACAGAGGCAACGCAACCCATGTGCTCCCCGTACGTTGTTCTGGGCTTACTGGTTTTGTAAGTAAAGCATCCAGACTCGATCGACAGAGAGGAACCAGGGAGAGAACGGCAAGGCAAGAGCAGGAGGACCACGAGGCCCTTTCGCAGGCAGGCCTGGCCACGGTCCTGCGCCCCTGACGTTCACCGGGGCCGCAGCGTGAATTGGGACTGACTCCCGGTTTGTTTCCTAGCGGGGAAAGGACGCCGAGGGGCCGAGGTACCTTGAAGACCTTGATCTGGCAGCTGGCGGAGTGCAGGTGCTCCGTGTACTCCCCGTTCTCGTTCTCCTTAAACGTGTCGATCTGGACGCGAAAGGGTACCCCCTTCTCTCCTCCGTGCTTCCGCATGGTGAACTCCGTGCTGATGCAGTGAACCTGGGGGAAGGCGAGGCATCCTGCGGTTAGCGATTCTGCCGTCTCCGCCTGACCGCAAACTTCCCATTCCCCTCGTTGGAGCCAGGACAGCGCCCACGTAAGGCGACAAGAGCTGGGATGGGACCACGCCAAGCGCCCCCAGCATTAAGGAGTTAAGGGGATGCCGCAGCAGAGGTGGAGCCACATTCTTCTAACAAGTTTTGCAACCTCTTAATGTTACAAGCAAACTCCAGATCAGCAGGGCAGAGAGTTCGGCTGCACCGGCCTCCACGCGCTGCAGCCTGTTTATTCTGGAAGGGCAGGCCAGATTTCCAAGAGGTATTTTAGGTTTTTATTTTAGGTTTAGGCAGCTGTGATGTGCAAAAGCATCTAAGCAAGGTGCAGACTCGAATCGCAAAACCAGCGGGACCTAAACCGCCGCAAAAATGCGTAAAACAACTTATTGGTGGTCAGCTGCGCCTGTGCCTTGCTCGCGCGTGAACTGCTGCTCTCTTGCATTGCTTGAGGCATTGTTTTAGTTGACATCTTTCTACCACCGCAGCATCTGGCTGCTGTTTCAGAGCTCCGAGCCAAAAAAGCATCTCTTTCCCCCTTGGAAAACTGTTTGTTTTTCCCCTAGGCCTCCCACAACAGGAGCTTCCCCGCTTCTCCTCTTTTACCTGGATGAAGACAGACGTCCTCTTTGAAGGATCCCACAGAAACTCCACGGTATTGAGCTGGGTTGGGTTTGCCCTAGGGTCGATGATGCCCACGGACATCGGGATATCTGTAGGGGCACACGGGGAGAACAAGCTGCCGTTTGTAGCAGAAGGAGGAGACTCGCGGGGAACATCTGGAAGAACCAACCACGCCTCTCGAAGCGCAGAATTGTGACAACGCTTTGTCTCTTAAAGTCAAGGGACCGGGAGCCCGGCTGGAGGCGCTTCAGGCACCCACATCTCCTCCAGCCCCGGCCAGGGCGCTGCCACGGGGACTCACCTATGTCCAGTATCCTGTCCCCAGGCCTGTTCCACCGCCAGCCCTCCAGCTGCTGATGCTCCGTGTACTGCAGCCGCCGGTCATGAAACACCACCCGGAATATGCTCTAGAGGGGAGAAACCGTCAGGGCCCGGAGCTGCCCCAGGAAACCCGGCAGTCTTCGAGCCGCGAGGCATTTCCCGGTCACACAGGGGCCTGAAGGCTTCGTGGAGAAGCCAAAGCAATAAAAGAAAGCCCAGAAGGACCCCGGGACAGAAGCACGAAGGCGGCAGTGTGTCCTTCCTGAACACCAAGCGATCAGCCATCGCCTCTTGGCTTCACCCCAGGCCCCGGGAGACTGGCTGGACCCCAGCAGCCAGGCCGGTCTCAATGAGACGACGGGGAAAGGGAAAATAACCCCGCGCCAGAGCTACCCCAAAAACGCCGTCACGGCGGCTGCTGCAGGAACGCAGGGCAAGACCTCGCTCGCCGCTCCCGACGGCGGGGGATGGCCCCAGCTGGACGCGCGTACCCGCGCTCTCCGCTTACCTTTACCAGTTTCCCATTTATCTCCGGCAGCTCCCCGATTTTCCTGTTGTCCAGCATCCGGATTTCATAGGACTGCCCTGAGGGGAGGAAGACAAGGGCAGCTCGCGGTTAGTCGGGGATAGACCTTCGCTGCCGCCCCTCCTCTGGCATTTTTTGCTGCCACACTAGACATGTCACTTCATCATCTTGCCAATTTTAGTGGGGGGTCACGCGAGCACGAGCCCGTAGAGCCACAGCTCTAACACCCCTCTCCAGGAACAGCCAATCCTCCCCCTTCCTGCAGCAGTACTTTCCAGGAATTATCCTTATTAACCCAAGTCCAGGAACAGGGAAGAAATCGATTACACAAGCTTCGTCTGGCTTTGGTCGCCAACCCTGATCTTCCAGTTCTACTTGAAAGCAGCGGGTACAGCTTGAACCTGTAAAATACACCCGCTGCGGAGCGCCCCGGCACCGATACACCGCTTAACCACCTCACATCGCGCAGATTTGCATTAGGTTAAATCCTACAGGCGATTCAGCAAGGCGAAGGAGGTGGCGCTTCCAAGCGGGAGCAATCTGGGGTTTACTATCGAGGCGCTTTCCGTTCCCAAGGGGAAATTTCCAAAGGCAGAATTTTATTTTTTAGGGCGTTCGCACGAGGCGCGCACGGCCTGCGGAGGGCACGGGGCTTCCCTCACCTTGGTTGAGATAGGTGAGCGTTTCGTCGTGGAGCTTGACGGCGGGGGAAGTGGCGGCACACAGCACGTACTGGAAAGGCAGAATTTTGTTCTCGTTTTCAGGAGGCAAACTCGATTCTTCCTGCTTGAAGATGGGCAGGGCAAGGACGTCGCTGCAAAGAGATTTGTCAGACAGATTCATTTCAGCTCTGGCTCCAGAGAGATGATGCGGTTGGTAACCTCCTCCTAGGAAGAGCTTTGAGCTTTTTTTAGTTAAAAAGCCCCACGTACCCTGACATCTCTCTGCAGAACCGCGAAGGAGCGTTAAAGCAGACCGAGCAGTCTGAGCAGAGGACCCCACGCCTGCTCTTGCGAAAGCTTTTTCCAAGTGAGCCCCCCTACCCACCCAGAACCCACGCATTTCTTCCTCCAAAGCTGAGAGACAACCGAGTTTGTGTTTCAGACCGAAGCCCGGCTCCTCCGGCAGCGCGACTCCTGCGCCGCTTGTGCGTCAGCGCGGAGCTGCTGCAAAGGCAGACGCGTGCAGAACGACGGCCGTGTCGCGCCGATAAACGCCCATCCTCTTCCTCGTGGTACCAGCCCGCTCGCCTCCGCCAGCAAACCGGCCCCTGACCCCCTCCCCTGTCCGAGCAGAGGGGCCCGGAGCTCGTTTACCCTCCCGCAGAGGCTTGGCAGGGATTTGAAGTCTTGCTCAGGTCAAGGTCGCCAGTTTTTTCGCCACTGCCTCCTCTGTGCTTATAAAAGCCCCCCACCGCACCAGCAAACAGGGGCGTCAGCCAAAGCAGAGGCAGAGACCCCGGGGCAGGTCGGATGGGGCAGGACGCACGGTCAGAGCGCCGAACCCTCCCTCCCGCAGCCGTAACCTGCTGCACGACACTCGCGAGCATCTCGGAGGAGCAAATCCTGCAGGCTCCGACGCGGAAAGAGCCCTTCTGGCCCGAAGGCAGCAGGAGGCGGCCCCCCAGCTTTCCCCAAACTCATCGACAAGCCCCCAGACCCAAGAGCCCTTCATGCTGGGCACCGCACAACCAGCCAGCCCCGACCCAAACCAAGAGCACGGAGGTTGGCAGATGCTGCACGTCACTGGCGGCACAGCCTACGCCACGGGATGTGGGAGAAACCAGACCCAGGTTTCTGAGACAACCGCAGGCACCTCTTTTGTACCTTACAGGTCTGCCTCTTGCTGAAAGACACCACAACTCCTGCCCAGCCTACGTTTAACGACGGGAGGAGCTGCCCTGGGGAGCCGTCGGGATGGCTTCACCACAAACCATTACCCTGCGACAGCCCGAGCACCTTCCTGGCTATCAGGTTATAGGAGATGAGTTCCACGGGAGCTCCATGCCGTGCCACGGAGCGGCATGGAGCTGCTCCAGCTGGCACGAGCTCGCGCTCATCATCCGCTGGATGCTGTCACACCGCTCTCAGCGCTGCCTGGGAAAAGCAAGGGTGTTCAAGAGCTGTGCTACCAACTTTTCCTGGGAGAATCATAGAATCATTAAGGTTGGAAAAGAGCTTTAAGATGATGGAGTCCAACCACTGACCCAGCGCTGCCAAGGCCACCACTGACCCATGTCCCCAAGCCCCACAGCCCCCGGCTTTGAAATCCCCCCAGGGATGGGGACTCAGCCCCTGCCCGGGGCAGCCTGTGCCAGGCCCTGACAGCCCTTTGGGGGAAGAGATTTTCCCCGTATCCAACCCAACCCTGCCCTGGCGCAGCTTGAGCCCGCTCCCTCTCGTCCCATCGCTTGTTCCTGGGGAGAAGAGCCCGACCCCGCCTGGCTCCAGCCTCCCTTCGGGTGCTGGGGGAGCCATGAGGGCTCCCCTCAGCCTCCTCCTCTCCAGGCTGAGCACCCCCAGCTCCCCCAGCCGCCCCTCCCCAGCCTCGTGCTCCAGCCCCTTCCCCAGCCTCGCTGCCCGGCTCTGCCCACGCTCCAGCCCCTCCAGCTCCTTCTGGTGCTGCGGGGCCAGGACCCAGCGCAGGATTCGAGGGGCGGCCTCACCAGTGCCCAGCACAGGGGGACGATCCCTGCCCTGCTCCTGCTGGCCACACCATTCCTGATACAAGCCAGGATGCCACTGGCCCTCTTGGCCACCTGGGCACACTGCTGGCTCACGTTCAGCCGCTGTCGCCCACCACCCCAGGCCCTTTCCCGCCGGGCAGCTCCCAGCCGCTCCTCCCCACGCCTGCAGCGGTGCCTGGGGCTGTTGTGCCCCAAGGGCAGGACCCGGCCCTGAGCCTTGTTGCCCCTCACACAGTGGCCTGTGCCCATCGACCCGGCCTGGCCAGGTCCCTCTGCAGAGCCTCCCTGCCCCCAGCAGATCAACGCTCCCACCCAACTGGGTGTCATCGCACAAGGAGGTCTGCAGGTCGTTGCAACTACACAAAAAGCTCGCTGCCTCCATTCCCCTGCAAACTCGGACACTTTTCCATACTCAAAAGGCCACGTGGCAACAAGAACTTGCTGAATAACGTTACTTTAAAAACCATCAGCGATACCCCTGAGCGTACGGACATGTATTTAATAGAAATTGTTTCAGAAGCTGACTCTCAGCAGTTGTTGTGAGCCATAACAATGGCCAAGAGCAGTTACTGCGTAGCGCATAAACCAGAACATCCCCCCGCCATCCACACAAGCAGAGCCCGGGCAAACGCGCTTGAGTACGGACGTGACCCAGGCTCCTGGGCTTCGGGTGCTCACGGGGCTGCAAGGAAGGAGGAGTTAAATCAGCTTTTTTTTCCTTTAGTTGAACATTAAAAATCTTTCCCAAGGAAAAACTGGACTTAGCTGGCCAAATACCAGCTCCCACCCTAACAGGGCTTTAACCCTTCGGTCTCAAGAGACCAAACATCCGCCCGTCCTCCAGCGCTGTGCAATAACACCTATCACTGCCGCCCAAACCCGAGCAGGAGCCCTTCCCTGCCCAAATCCCAACTTATCATGGAATCATGGAACCGTTTGGGTTGGAAAAGAGCTTTAAGATGATGGAGTCCAACCGCTGACCCAGCGCTGCCAAGGCCACCACTGACCCATGTCCCCAAGCCCCACAGCCCCCGGCTTTGAAATCCCCCCAGGGATGGGACCCAGCCCCTGCCCGGGGCAGCCTGTGCCAGGCCCTGACAGCCCTTTGGGGGAAGAGATTTTCCCCGTATCCAACCCAACCCTGCCCTGGCGCAGCTTGAGCCCGCTCCCTCTCGTCCCATCGCTTGTTCCTGGGGAGAAGAGCCCGACCCCGCCTGGCTCCAGCCTCCCTTCGGGTGCTGGGGGAGCCATGAGGGCTCCCCTCAGCCTCCTCCTCTCCAGGCTGAGCACCCCCAGCTCCCCCAGCCGCCCCTCCCCAGCCTCGTGCTCCAGCCCCTTCCCCAGCCTCGCTGCCCTGCTCTGCCCACGCTCCAGCCCCTCCAGCTCCTTCTGGTGCTGCGGGGCCAGGACCCAGCGCAGGATTCGAGGTGTGGCCTCACCAGTGCCCAGCACAAGGGCACCATCACCTCCCTTATCGGACATCGCACAGAGCCGTGCGGACGCCCCAGTCTCGGCAACGACGATGCATCGAGGCGCGTGTACACAATTAGGCAAATTACACAACCCGGAGGACGAACGTCCCTGCAGCCCCAGCTCATCAGCAGAGGAACGGCGGCTCCTCCCGCAGAGGATTGCTCGCCCGAGCAGGCTGCCGAGGCAGGACGAAGCACGGATGGCACCAATCCCTGTAAGAAGGCGCGAGGATGAGGAAGGCCAGCGCTAACCTGCTGCGTCCAGACAGACGGGAAAATTAATTTAAAGGCTACTCCCTGCACAAATTCTCCCGGCAGCCGGAGGAACGCAGGATGCACTTCTGCACGCGTGAGCGCTCGTTCTCCTCGTAGGCTTTGACACGGCAATGCCGCAATCCCACTTCTGCAGCCTCGGGAGACTCCGGTTTTCGCTCTTTCTTTTGCTTTGCCTCGCACGAGAACAGCCTGGGTGAGAAAGCAGCAAAGCTCGACTGTGACCTCCCCGCACGGGCAGCCAGCGCATCGCCGTCATCCCGGCTTTCGCTCGCTTTTCCCGCGCAGGCGGAGCTCTCCCGCGATGCTGGACCCGCGGTACGCAGCACAGCGGGCTGCTCTAACATCACAAGCTGCTTTTCAGGGCTCCGGAAGCTCCGCACGGCCGCTAACGCCGCTCGGACGCTGCCAAGAGGAACGGCAGAGCCGTCCCTGCAAAACCTCCCAAATCCGGCCTCTAGATTTGCGTTCGCTAAGGCCCCGCATAACCACGACCCGAAACCCACGTTTTATTGTGAGCTGCAAAGGGGGAAAAAATTTAGGGTAGTCGCATCCCTGTATTTCTGGAACAAGAGTCCAACCCGATTAATCAGGAATAATCATCAAGCAAACGACGGTTTGCTTTTGCAAGCAGTTTTTGGGGAAGCAGAGCTGCTTTCGGTGCAACTCTGCAGGCGCAGGTTGACAGAGCATCGCCGTGACACCCCCGCCTGCGGGGAGCGATCCTGCGCCGGCGCAACGGCCACGGGTTTGGCTAAGAGCCCCTCGGCTGGGACCTCCGGTCGTTCAGACGCGGTTACGTGACCAGGCTCAGCTTTACGCGTTGCAGGGCGCAATAAAAAATGAAATATTTATAGAGACAACATGGTTATAAAACAGCAAGGGAAAGCTCGGGGGCTCCTGGGCCTGGCGTCTTCAGGGCATCTCCAGGGGAAGGACAACCTCGGCCACCCGCCAACGGCAGCAGGACGCCGCAGCCACGGCCGCGACCTGCAAGGCGATTCATCGCGGCACAGAAAGCGCTTTGCTATTTTGCCTCCTGCCAGTCTCCCGCCAAGTTCAAGAGCAATCGTTTTTTGGGGAGAGCCGGGAAGCCGCGAGTCCTTCAAGTACCGACGTCCCACGAGCAGCCCCCTGCGACGTCCCCGCGACGCCCAGCGCGGCCAAACCCAGCAGCCGTCAGCGGATTTTCCTTTCGACAAAGCCCCGCGCGGTCCTGCCTGCTCCGAAGGCGCCTGGAGAAGCTCCCGCAGCTCCTGGGGACACATCTCCCCTTAAAAACCCCAATATTTCACTGTGTGTGCAATTTAACACGCCTTTGGGGAAAGGTGCTTCGCTTAAGGCCTCTGGCTCTGGGTGGGAGAGAATCTCCTGGAAAAGGGGGAAAATAAATAATTACAGAAAACCTCTGCGGATGGAAGTGTTCAGCCAATGCCTGATTATCGCCTCCGAAGCCACCTCTGCTCTCCTAAAAACCTAATTCCAGGGAACAACACTAACGCCACGAATTCAGGTTCGTTAACAAACGCCAAGCACAATCCTACCAACTCAAACGAGAAAAAGCTTCCAGCCAAGCGACAACCCTCATCTCCAGCCACCACCTACCAGCGCTCGTTCCCAAGGTAGTAACGTGCCTCTTCCATAGGGAGAAGGGATAAAAGCGGAAAAGCCCCACGGGGCAAGCACGGAAAAGCCACAAACGCGCTCAAAACCCACGGTGCCCGTTGAAATCTTTCCCCCCTTCCCGCGACACGGCGAGAAAATGTCAGATGTCAGGACAGGAAGGTCGGCGCGCTCACCTACGGGGCACACGCTCTATTTACGGGCAGCGTAGGTCAAGAAAAGTCTCCGAAAAACAGAGTCGGGTTTCAGACGGCCGAGCGAGCCCCGCAGAGAGCGCAGCTCGGCAGCAGGTCGGGCTCGGAGCAGCGGCACAGCCACCGCGTCCCCGACACGGAGCTCAAAGCCCTTTGGCACCGGTAATACCGGCGTGGAAACGCTTTGCAGCCGGGTTGGTGCACGGCACGGCGACGTGCAGAGCCGCGGCCTCGGGAAACCTCCGGCGCTGAAAAGCGGCGCCCGGCTGGGTCAGGTAAAGGATGTAAATGCTTCAAAGCTGCAAGCTGACGGAAGGTTTCCTCGGGCAATTAAAACTTTTGATGCACGGCCAACGGGTTTTAGCTTGACGGAGGCACGGCTGTAGGTTAAGACGATCCACGACACCTTTGCTCACCCCCTCGGAGAGGGGAGCGTTCGTGCACAGGACCCCTCGCCCAAAAGGAAGGGGAAAGGGGAGGAAAAGGAGCTTCCAAGCTTCACGACTCCCCCCCAGAGCACTGGAAACTCATTCCCTGCCCATCAAAGGTAAGGAAGGAGGAATCCCGCCTCCAAAAAGCGGCTATTGCCGAGGCGATGGACGCGCTCCCTCCGAGCTCGCGCTCCTTTGGGACTCTGTTTTTTTCCCAAGCGCTCCGATTAAACAAAGCCCAAAGGTCGCGGCAGATCCTAACGGCGGTCAGGGATAACTTTGGGAAGGTGCTGGCTCTCCTCATCCCTGGAAGGAATGAGCTGAAGGCTGGATGAGAAGAGCTGCTCTTCCACTTCCCCTGGAAAACGGCGGCGCGCTGGAAGTTTTCCAGCCTGTTTTACCCTGACGGGTCATGTTTAATTCTGACTTTTACCATTTCCAATGGCAGCCCCCTCAGAAAGCCCCCATCTTGCATCAAGGCGTCCTCTTGCGGCATCCTCCTCCTCCCGGACGGCCTAACCTCAGCCCCAGCCTCCAGACCTTTCTCGCCGCCCGCCTGCGTGCCCAGCTCCTGCCTCGGGTCTGCAGGGAGGGATCCATCTCGTCCTCCCTCCTCACTTCCAGTCGAGGAGGATCCCGGGATGAAAACAAGCGGAACAGAAGTCGCAGTTGAACTAATAAAGCTCCCACCCCAAATTACACCAAGGCAGCTCTCTCGCAGACGGCACTGGACCTGCACCGGCCCACGATGGAGCCGATAAATCAAGGACGGCAGCGGGGAAGCGCGTGGCCGCTCGCAGACCGGCTCGGAAGACCCCGTCCAGCCCAACGCCTCATCCGCGGGCTGCGCGTCCCCGTTATAACTCACGCAGCCAGAAACGAGGCGCTTTGGCCTCGCCGCTGCACGGAGCCTCGGCTGAGCGGCTGGATGCCGGAGCCGGGATCTGGAGGGCAGAGCAAGCTGGGACCCATCTCCAGAGCACGGGCCACGTACTTGTGCGACGGGGTTTGAGTGTCCGATGCTACGAGGTCCTGATCCCGATCGCTGCACTCGTGCACGGGGCGTTTGATCCTGTGGGGGTCCTGCTCCTCTCCTTTGCTCCTGGTTTAGCTCAGTCAGGAGGACAGCGCTGGTCTCCCCCCAGAAAACCATACTGGCGTTCCTCCGGGAAGGTAATTAATTAAGGCCATAAAAACAAAGCAACCAGCCACGGGCTCTCCTAGCCAGCAGCGGAGAAGCGTGGGACTAACGCTGGCTGATTTAGCTGCTGCTTGAGGACACGAGGAGGCCAAAGACCGAGAGCGGCGCAGGGGCTGCGCAGCCCCGCGACCTCGAGCGCATCCACTCTCCGAAAGGGCCGCCCAGCGAGCCCCCAAAGCCCTGAGCAGCCGATGGGCGACCGCGACTCCATCCCAACGTCAAGCGGCCACCACCACGTCCCAGGGTTGGTGCCGGAGCTGAGCGCCCGGCTCCCTCCTGAACCATCCCCCGGTGCGACGCCGCGACCGCCAAGCAGCTCGGTCCCCCATTTTAGGCACATTTTGGGGCTCCTCAGCCCACCCTGAGCCCCCGGGGCGGCCAGCCCCTCTCCCAGGTGCAGGATGGACCCCTTAGGGTGGCCGGAGCAGCCCACCTACCTCATGCTGTAGGCCCCAGCGCCCAGCTCCTGGCCGATGCCCGAGAGGCTGGCGTCGAAGTCCTGCACCAGCCCGGATTCGATCACCTCGTCCGCCAGCGGCAGCTTCAGAGCCCAGGCCATCCTCACCCACAGGCGCGGGGCGCAAGCCCCGGGCGAGGGGGCCGCGTCCCCCGTGGGGGAGGGCAGCGGGGGGGCTCCTCGGCGGGCGCCCCGCTGCGTCGCCCCTCTCACCGGAGAGGTAAGCTCGCTCCGAGGGGGCTCAGCTGCGCTCCCCCCTTCTCCTGGGGGCACCGAGCCCCCCAGCAGCCCTTGGGGGACCCTCTCCTGGGGTGACTAACCTGGGGACCCCCGGGACCCAACCTGGGGACCCCCGAGATCCAACCTGGGGACCCTCGGGACCCACTGCAGAGGACTCAGCCCCAAACCCCCAGCCACCCCCCGGCCCTGCAGCCCCCCACGCTCGCCCCAAGCACCCCAAGACGCCCCCGAGGGGCCCTCACCCTCCGGGGACCCCCAAAAACCCCTCAGTCCCCCTCCCACGGGACTGCAGCCCCGGGGGGACCCCCGAGCCGTACCGACCCCCACCAGGGGCTGCACCCCCAGGCCCTACGGCCCCCCCAAAGCCCCGCAGCCCCTCAGGCCCCGCCGCCCCCCCGACCCCCCTCACAGGCCGACCCCCCCCAGGGGCTGCCCGCCGCCGCCCCCAAGGCCCTGCGCTATCCCCGGGGCCGCCTTCCCGAGGGGCTGCGCCCCCCCCAGCCCCGCCGCTGAGCCCCCCCGGCCCCGCTCCCGCCCCGGGCCGCGGCCCCCGCAAGATGGAGGCGGCGACGCCGCGGACCCCCCGCCCCCGCCGCCCGCGGGGAGATGGCCCCGCCCCGCCGCCGCGTCCAGCCAATGGGAGCCGGGCGCCGCCGGGTGACGCGCGGCGGGAGGTAGCCAATGGGGACCTTCGCGCCGGGCCCGCCGCGCGGGGATTGGTCAGGGGGCGGGGACGGAGCGGCGCGGCGTGGGGCGCTGGGGGCCGTGCGGCGCCTGCCGGAGGGTCGCGGGTTCGAGTCCCGGCCCCGGCTCATGCGTGCGATGAGTTGCGCGGGTCTCGGCCAGCAGCGGCCCGGGGGAGGTGATTTTTTTCTCCCTCCCGGGGCTGCAGCGGGGATGGAGGGGACGATACCGGCCCGGCTCCATCCCCGGAGCCGCTTCGCTGAAAACGCGGGTGCTGGTGGCACGGGGAGCCACGGCAGGGTGCCAAGAGCCCCCGTGTCCCCCAGGGTTTGGGATCAGGGAGGGCGAGCAGGGACCCCCCCCCACTCCGTAAAAAAAAGAGGAAAGGAAAAGAAAAAAGAAAAATACTGTTTATTTCACACCACTACATCAAGTGCATCAGTCTGCCGTGTCCCCGGCGGGGCCACCCGGCGTCCCCTCCCTGTCCCCCCACCTCCCCCCCTCCAGCCGCCGCCTCTCCCCATCGCTCCCTGGGCTGCCTCCAGCATGGGGTCCCCCCCCGTCCCCCAAACCCCTCTCGGGGCGGCGGGGAGCCTGGTGAAGTCCCCGACCACCGCCCACGGCGACGTCCCCGTGGCAGGGGTTGTCGCAGCCAGAAGCCCCTCGCTACGGCGGGCGCGAGGCGGGGGACCGCCGAAATCAAAGAGGGGGTGAAATTAAATCGGGGTTCACCCCTAGCGAGCCGTGACGCTACCTCGGAAACACGGGAAAACGGTCCAAAAATGAAAATCACTCTTTTTTTGGGGGGGGACACACACTCGGGGGGCAGGAGAGGCGGTGCGTGCAGGCAGGGGTCCGTCACCACGCACGTTACAGGCAGGAGGAGGCGGGAGGCAGGCGCGACACCCGACGCGAAGACGCTTAGGTCATGTGTGATGCGGAGGGAAGGGGACAGACGGACACACGGACACACCTACGGGCACGGTGGGGCGGCGGAGACCCCAGCACCCACCGCGGGGCCGGGGGACGAAGTGGGTGGCGAAAGTGCTGATGGCAGGAGGTCGGGGTGGGCGACGGGGGGGGGACGTCCCCGTCCCCGTCCCCCGTTTAGGGGATCTGAAAGACGTTGAGTTTACTGGTGTTCTTGAGGGTCTGCCGGCGGTTGCAGAACCAGACGCGGACGACTTCGCGGTCGTAGTTGAGCTCCTTGGCGATCTCGGTGATCTCCTGGCCGGTGGGCAAGGCGTTCTTCTCGAAGTAGGCGTTGAGAGCCTCGATGGCCTGGGGGGTGAAGGAGGTACGGCGCTTCCGTTTTTTGGAGGGCTCCCCCCCCGACGAATTCCATCAGATTTTGTTGCCCCTCTTGATTCCGGAGCTCGGCTTCGCTCAACCATTTCTCCAGCACCGGTTTCAGCTTCTGGGCGCTCTTGGGGGTGATGTCCAGCTTCTCGAACCTGCGGCCGGCACCGAGAAGCCCTCAGGGACGTGGTGAGGACGGGGGGGACATCGGGATGGGGTTGGGGACACTGGGATGGGGTTGGGGACATCGGGATGGGGTTGGGGACACCATGATGGGGTTGGGGACACCATGATGGGGTTGGGGACATCGGGATGGGGTTGGGGACACTGGGATGGGGTTGGGGACACCATGATGGGGTTGGGGACACCGGGATGGGGTTGGGGACATCGGGATGGGGTTGGGGACACTGGGATGGGGTTGGGGACACCATGATGGGGTTGGGGACACTGGGATGGGGTTGGGGACATCGGGACGGGGTTGGAGACACTGGGATGGGGTTGGGGACACCGGGACGGGGTTGGGGACATCGGGACGGGGTTGGAGACACTGGGATGGGGTTGGGGACACCGGGATGGGGTTGGGGACACCGGGATGGGGTTGGGGACATCGGGATGGGGTTGGGGACATCGGGACGGGGTTGGAGACACTGGGATGGGGTTGGGGACACCGGGATGGGGTTGGGGACATCGGGACGGGGTTGGAGACACTGGGATGGGGTTGGGGACACCGGGATGGGGTTGGGGACACCAGGACGGGGTTGGGGACACCGGGACGGGGTTGGGGACATCGGGATGGGGTTGGGGACACCGCTGCCTTCAGCGGGCGAGACCACAGCGGGGAGCAACGCCACGGTGAGGAGCTTCGTGGGCAGCGACCCCATCCACCCTCCTTTTCTCCCATTTCCCTCCTTTTCTCCCATTTCCCTCCCTTTCTCCATTTCCCTCCCTCTTCTCCAACTTTCCTCCCTTTCCCTAATTTTCCTTTTCTCCAATTTTCCTCCTTTTCTCCCATTCTCCTCCCTTTCTCCAATTTCCCCTCTTTTCTCCGATTTCCCTTAATTTCTCCAATTTTCCTCCCTTTCTCCAATTTTCCTTTCATCTGTTTTCCCTCCTTTTCCCCATTTTCCCTCCTTTTCCCCATTTTTCTTTTTCTCCAACTTTCCTTTCCTCCCCTTCCCTAATTTTCCCCCTTTTCTCCAATTCACCTCCTTTCCTCCAACTTTCCTCCCATTCTCCACTTTTCCTATTTTTCTCCAATTTCCTCCCTTTCTCCCATTTCTCTCCTTTTCTCCCATTTCCCTCCCTTTCTCCAATTTCCCTCCCTTTCTCTGCTTTTCCTTCTTTTCTCCAATTTCCCTCCCTTTCTCCAACTTTCCTCTCTTTCTCCCATTTCCTCCCTTTCTCCAACTTTCCTCTTTCTGTAATTTTCTTATTTTTCTCCACTTTCCCTCCTTCTCTCCCATTTCTCTGCTTTCTCCCATTTCCCTCCTTCCTCCACTTTTCCCCCATTCTCTAATTTCCCTATTTTTCTCCCATTTCCCTCCCTTTCTCTACTTTTCCTCCTTTTCTCCAATTTCCCTCCCTTTCTCCAACTTTCCTCCCATTCTCCACTTTTCCTATTTTTCTCCAATTTCCCTCCTTTCCTCCCATTTCCCTCCCTTTCTCTACTTTTCCTCCTTTTCTCCACTTTTCTCCAACTTTCCTCTCTTTCTCTGATTTCCCTATTTTCTCCATTTCCCCCTTTTCTCCCCTTTCCCCCCTTTCCCCCCTCTCCCCGATTCCCGCCATGGCGGAGGGCTCCGCGGCGAGGCCCAGGCCGCACGCGGTGACGCCGAGGCCGCAGCCCCGCTACCTGCAGATGGCCGACTGGCTGTAGGCAGGTCCCTCGGTGGCCGTCAGGGCCTGTCCCACCTGCGTCTGCGTCAGCCCGAGGGACAGGCGCCGGATCTTGAAGTTCTTGGCGAATTCCCGGATCTCCTCCAGGTTAATCCCGTCCTCCTCCGCGCCGCTGTTGGGAGCCGCGGGCTCTGCCGGCGGAGGGACGCGGGGGCTGCCGTGAAACGGCCGCGGAGCCGCCTCTCCCCCGCCGCCATAACGAGCATCCCCTTCGTCAGGCTCCCTAACGAAGGCCGGGCGCCGGCGCTCATCCCCACGGATGCAGGGTGCGGGTGCGCAGCATCCTCCCCCCATCGCAGGGGATCCCAGACCCTGGCATCCCCCCAGTATCCCCCCAGTATCCCCACTATCCTATCCCCATCGCAGGGGATCCCAGACCCTGGCATCCCCCCAGTATCCCCACCAGTATCCCCAGCATCCTCTCCTCATCCCAGGGCATCCCAGACCCTGGCATCCCCCCAGTATCCCCCCAGTATCCCCACTATCCTATCCCCATCCCAGGGGATCCCAGACCCTGGCATCCCCCCAGTATCCCCCCAGTATCCCCAGCATCATCTCCTCATCCCAGGGGATCCCAGTCCCTGGCATCCCCCCAGTATCCCCACCAGTATCCCCAGCATCCTCTCCTCCTCCCAGGGGATCCCAGACCCTGGCATCCCCCCAGTAACACCCCAGTATCCCCACTATCCTATCCCCATCCCAAGGGATCCCAGACCACAACATCCCCCCAGTATCCCCAGCATCCTCTCCTCATCCCAGGGGATCCCAGTCCCTGGTATCCCTCTTCCCTGGGGCTCCCAGACCCTGGCATCCCCCCAGTATCCCCAGCATCCTCTCCTCATCCCAGGGGATCCCAGACCCTGGTATCCCTCTTCCCAGGGGATCCCAGTCCCTGGCATCCCCCCAGTAACCCCCCAGTATCCCCAGCATCCTCTCCTCATCCCAGGGGATCCCAGACTCTGGCATCCCCCCAGTATCCCCAGCATCCTCTCCTCATCCCAGGGGATCCCAGACTCTGGCATCCCCCCAGTATCCCCACCAGTATCCCCAGCATCCTCTCCTCATCCCAGGGGATCCCAGACCCTGGCATCCCCCCAGTATCCCCACCAGTATCCCCAGCATCCTCTCCTCATCCCAGGGGATCCCAGACCCTGGTATCCCCCCAGTATCCCCAGCAACCTCTCCTCATCCCAGGGCATCCCAGACCCTGGTATTCCCCTTCCCAGGGGATCCCAGACCCTGGTATTCCCCCAGTAACACCCCAGTATCCCCAGTATCCTCTCCCCATCCCAGGGGATCCCAGACCCCGGTATCCCCCTTCCCAGGGGCTCCCAGTCCCCGGCATCCCCCCAGTATCCCCCGCCGTGACTCACTGGAGACCAGCTGGCTGACGGTGGGGGTCTCGGAGCAGGTGATGGGGACGGGCGCGGAGGAAGCCTTCACCGCCGGGGCAGGGTTTGCCATCACCACGGCCGGCTGGGAGAGAGCCGGGGCCGGCTGGATGGGCTGGACCTGCGGCAGAGGGGAGGCTCAGCACCCCCAGAGCGGGGGCTCCCCCTCTTCCAGCGCCACGGCCGAGCTGCGCCCTGCCCACCGGCTCCATCCGCGCGCTGGCGGGAGAGCGGCCACGGCGTTGCTTTTGCTGAGGGTGGAGGTGAGACAGACTGGGACGGAGAGGTGACACTGGAAACCACCCAGCTCCGTGCTGGGAATGGGGCCGTGGCAGTTCCGTACTGGGTTTGGGGTGTCCCGCCACGTAGGTTTGGGGGCAACCAGCACCTCTGCTCACGCCAAGGTGAGGCCTGGCCTTTCCCATCCCAGCTGGGAAATTTGGTGGGCACAGAGAGCAGGACGCCCCACGGGGCAGGAGGCGTCACGTCCCAAAGATCCTCACGGCCTCCCAAAGCAACGTGGCCGGGTCCCAGAGCAACATGGCCAGGTCCAACGATGCTCACGGGCTCCCAAAGCAACGTGGCTGGGTCCCGGAGCAATATGGCCGGGTCCCAAAACTGCTCACGTGCTCCCAAAGCAACGGGGTTGGGTCCCAAAGCCACATGGCTGGGCCCTAATGATGCTCACGTGCTCCCAAAGCAACGGGGTTGGGTCCCAAAGCCACGTGGCCAGGTCCCAAAACTGCTCACGTGCTCCCAAAGCAACATGGTTGGGTCCCAAAGCCACGTGGCCAGGTCCTAATGATGCTCACGTGCTCCCAAAGCAACGGGGTTGGGTCCCAAAGCCACGTGGCCAGGTCCCAAAACTGCTCACGTGCTCCCAAAGCAACATGGTTGGGTCCCAAAGCCACGTGGCCAGGCCCTAATGATGCTCACGTGCTCCCAAAGCAACGGGGTTGGGTCCCAAAGCAACGTGGCCGGGTCCCAAAGCAATGCAGCCACGTCCCAAAGATGCTCACATGCTTCCAGAGCAAGGTGGTCACACCCCAACGCAACGTGGCTGTGTATTAAAGCCACATGGCCACATCCCAAAGATGCTCATGTGCCCCCAAAGCAACGTGACCACATCCCAAAGGTACTCATGTGCTCCCAAAGTGATGTGGCCGGGTCCCAAAGCAACACAGCTGGGTCCCAAAGATGCTCAAGTCCTCCTAAAGCAACGTGGCTGGGTCCCAAAGCCATAAGGTCAGGTCCCAAAGATGCTCATGTGCTCCCAAAGCAACGTGGCCACACCCCAAAGGTGCCCACAGGCTCACAAAGCAACATGGCTGGGTCCCAAAGCCACGTGTCTGGGTCCCAAAGATGCTCACGTGCTCCCAAAGCAACGTGGCTGGGTCCCAAAGCAATGTGGCCAGGTCCCAATGATGCTCACGTGCTCCCAAAGCCACGTGGCCACATCCCAAAGGTGCCCACGGGCTCACAAAGCAACGTGGCTGGGTCCCAAAGCAACGTGGCCAGGTCCCAATGATGCTCACGTGCTCCCAAAGCCACGTGGCCGCATCCCAAAGGTGCCCACGTGCCGATGAAGCAGCGTGGCCGGGCCCCAAAGCAAGGCAGCTGCATCCCAAAGGTGTTCACGTGCTCCCAAAGCCACGCGGCCGGGGACACTGCAGCCCTCTGGCCACGCAACGATCAGCCCCGTGCCCGTCGCTCACCTCGTTCTTGGCGGGGGGCTCGGGGGTGCCAGTTTTCTTGATGGTGGCCGCCTGGATGGCGCTGCCGGCCAGCGTGGCGATGACCTGGCCCTGGGCATTGAGCAGCAGCTGCGGCGTCACCGTCTGTACCTGCAGGTTCTGGGCCGGCAGAGCCGGGGCAGGGCTGGCCGCCGCCATCCCGGGGGGGTTCACCACCCACGGCAGCGTCCCGATCACCTGGGCGAAGGGAGGAGAGCCAGGGCTGGGGGGTTGCGCCCTGCAAACACCCTTCCCCGGGGCGGGGGGGGCCACGTCGGCTGCGTCCGTCTCCTCCTTCCCCAGGAGGAGCGAGCCCGGGGTGGGGGCAGGCGGCGGCGGGTTTGCAAGGGCAGGTCCCTCCCCAGCGGTACCTGGCCCTGGGCGTTGGTCAGGATCTGGCCCGTGATGCCCTGCACGCTGGAGATGGTGTTTGCGATCACGGGGGCGGCTGCCAAGGAGCCGAGGAGCTGGGTTTGGCCCCCGAGAGAAGCCGCGCTGATCTGCGGAGAACCGAAAGCCGGGGGTCAGAGACGCGGGTGGCACCCCAGGCCACCGCGTCCCCCCGCGCACGGCCGGCCACCCCCTTTCCCGCGGCAGGGCGACTCCTGCCTCGCCGCCGTGATGGGCTGCGGTCCCTTGACGTCCTTAAATCCATCCTTTAGATTTTGCCTAAAGCAAAGCTCCCCGCTTGGTCGCTCGTCGTTCGCCAGGGATGGGGAAACCGAGGCTGGGATCTTGCCCGATCCCCCGGGAGATGACGGCTGAATCAGAGTGCTTTGTCCCTGGGGAATCACAACGTCTCGTGGCTCTCCGCGGCCATGTAAGGCACCGGATAAAGGGGAGCATGTGCCGAAATCGCCCGGCTCCACGCCGCGGGCTGCCAGGCTCCTTACTATGCCAGGGTTAAAGGCAAATCCGGCAGGTTGGACGGTGATCTGGGTCTGCGTCTCCAAGGGCTTGGCCACGGGCGGCGTGGGCGCTGCGGCGGGCTGTGGCAGGATGGGGGGCTGGCCGGGCGCGGCGGGGAAGACGCCGGGGGGCTGGAGGGGGGGCCGGGGCTGGACCGCAGCCTGCAGCGGCTGGGCAGGCTGCACCGGCGCTTGGATGGCTGTGTTCAGTACGGCGGCGGCTGCAAAGCAAAGAGACGGAGAGAGCGTGAGCCGGGGGGAGACAGGGACGGCGGCGAGACCCTGAGCTCGGCGTCCCCCCCACCGCTCACTGTCCCTTCCCAAAGGGAACCGAGTCCCCAGCTGATTCATCTCGCGTCCGTGTTACGGCAGCGAAAGGTGCCCCCAGTTTTGTGGCAGGCAGAGCCGAGCCCCTGCGCTGCAGCAGGACTCATCCTGCCTGGCGCTGGGTCGAACCCCGACCGGGTGCTGCGGCCAGCACGGAGGGCGAGGGGCACCCCGGGCGTCCCGTCATCGCCCCGGTCGACAAATCGCTCCCCGGATGGGCTCCTTCCCTGGCGGGGGCTCAGGAGGAGGCGATTCCCTCTTACAGGGAAGGGTTTGAACCCAGCGCCGGAGCGGCACCGGCCCCGCTGCTCTCCCCTGTTACAGAACCGCACCCGCTGCAGCGGGGTGCGACACCCAGAGCCGCAAATCTACCCCAGACCTCCCATCCCATGGCCGCCTTCCTCCCTCTCGCCATCCTCATCCTGCCCTCCCCTTCTCCCCGGCTCCCGGCACCTCTTGTACTCGAGGAGTTGCAAACGAATCCCCCGAATTAAACGCCATTTCGGACCCCTCCTGGAGAGGACGGCGTGGATTCGGCACGAGCCGGGGGAGGACGAATTAAGGAGGCTGCGAAGCAGAAGAGGACTCGTTACCTTGTAAATTGGCTATAGGCGGTTTGAAAATTCCCCCTGTAGGAGAAGCAGCCGTCAATCCGGGAAGGGCAGCGACCGTTGCTGTAGGAAATGTCCACACAGCCAGCCCCTGCTGACCTGCCACTTGACCTGCAATACTGATGGGGATAAGAAGAGGTTGAGTAACTGTCCCTGCTGGAACCATTACTCCTGTCACAACTGTTGCTAAGTTTTCCTGAGTCAAGACCTGCAAAAGTAAACAAGATTTAAAAAAGAACAGAAATCAACGCCACTGCAGATAGCATCAGCGGAGTATAAGTCTTTGCAAAGGGGGCGCGTAGACCCGGCGGCCGGGCGGCCCGGGGTCCCTCCCATCTCAGCAGCTGGGTTCCCAGCTCCGCGGAGCCCCCTCTCCGTGGGGAGCCGGGGGGGATCCCCCCCCCCGCCGCCTCGCAAACCACCCGACGCGTCTCTGGCAGCACCTCGGCGGCGCAAGGCCCTTGGCGAGGGCGCCAAGCAGAGGGAAACCGCCTTGGTTCGGGGCGTAGGTCCTACACCCCGTGCCACGAGCGGTCGTCTCTGCCCTCGGGGTTTGCCTACAGCAAGCGGACGCCTTCCCCGGGGGTCCCCACCGTGTCCCCCCGCTCCACCCCAGCCCTCTCCCCTCCCGCTCCGTGGCCGCAGGGTAGTTACCTGCGGGGTGGCTTGCACGGCCAGCGGGGCCAACGTCTGCGGCTGCTGGCTCGTGGCGTGGCTGAAGGTGCCGCCGGAGGGGACGGTGCTGGGGGATGCTCCGGCCGCCGGCTTGGCTTTGCCTGGGGAAGGGCAGAGGAGATGGGTTGGAGGGACGCTGCCGGCTGAGCGATAGCAGCTCGTCTGCGCAAAGGATGGGGGTGAGGGTGGGGGGCACCCAAATTACGCCCTCCCAGGGAACAAACGCCCTCCCACGGGTGTCCCGGGGGAGCCGCGGCCCCACGGAGCCGGCGTGAAACCCAGCGCGGGGCAGCCTCGGGAGCAGCGCTCCGGGATCGCTGCCCGGGGTGCAGGGGAAGGGCGGTCGGGGGCTTCTTACGGGGCGTTTTGGGGAGGAGGCGAAGGAGGGAGGAGGGAGAGAGGTTTGGGTGATTTGGGGAGGAATAAACGTGGGAAATAGCGGGGTTAAGGGGATAAAAAGGAGCGGTCGCGCTGGGTTTGCTGGGCTGTGGGCGCCTCTCTCTCGGGCTGTCGCATCCAGCAGGAGAGATTTTCCTCTGCCAGCTGCCGGCTCCAAAATTAGCAGCAATTAAAGCGGTGTCAGCCCCCGAGCCGCTCACCAGGGGCCGGGGAGCTGGGAAGGGGCCGAGATCGCCCGGCCAGCGGCCGGCAGAGCCGGGTCCATGTGGGCCGAGCTTCGTTTGGTACCTGTCAACCCTCCGCCCAAATTCACAGAATATATTCCTATTTCTGCGTTATCACGAACATCCGAGTAAGAGGAAACCTTGCTCCTAATCCATATTTATTACTTGCAAAAGACCTACTTGTTTTTTGAGCAACCTCTTGTATTTATTCTGCTCAACTTCTAATAATGGCAACTCTCAAGTATAAAATCCACTTAATCCTCTTCTATTTTTGTAAAAAGAAAACCACCCTTTTCCTGCCTTTTCCTTTGGCAAAAAAAGAAAAGTTTTACCAAATAAATACTTTTCTCAGCTAAGAGCCAGACGTTTCTCAGGTTTGGGTCCTCGCCCAGAAATAACTACAGGTCTGCAAGATGTAAAAAAGCCTTTTTTTTTTTAAATTTCCCACCAAACCCAAGCACGGGTAACACCCAGCGCTTCCCAAATTGCCAAGACCGTGCTACGGGGCAGCGATGCTGCCAGCTCCCATGGGTTTTCCCTGACCTGCCGTGCTTTTCCTCCCCTCCGGCCCGGCCCGGAGCATCCCCCAGCGCGGAGGGACGTTCGCCGCCTCCTCCTCTTCCCAACCGGCCTCAAACGAGCCACAATCCTGCCCGTTTTCTTGCGGCGAAAGCACGGGGATCTGGTTGTGCTCCGAATACGGCGCGGAGGTGACAACCAGAGCAATAAATAAAGCGAAAGAGTGGCAGGAGAGGGGACGGGACGGGGCGCTTGCGGGCGGATTCAGGATGGATCTGCAGGATTGGGGTGCTGGCCAAAAGAGCAGCGAGGAATAAAGCGGGATCTCCCCGAAGGTTTATTTCCAGAGCTGCGTTCCCGTGCGAGAAGGGATGCGCCCGCAGCGAGCTCAGCGCCCCGGGGCGAGGAAACCCAAGCCCCTGCTCTCCGTGGCTGCAGGAAAACCGAGCTCCCCAGCAGAACGTCTCATCGATGAATGTCCTCTCTATTTTAAGCACGTGTTTGGGGGCTGTCCTCCATGCAGGACGCTTTTCCCCATCAGCTCCCGGAGAAGGAATTGGTTTTGCTACCTCCTAAGCTGGGGCTGGGGATGCTGCGGAGCGGGGTGTGAGTGCCTGCCTGCACCGATGGGTGCAGCTCGGCCTCCCGGCTCCACCCCAGCGATCCAGGGATGCTTGCAGGGATGGACGGAGCAGGGGCGGCCCAGGGAACGAGCCCCGGGGAAGGAAAGCGCCTTACCGGCCGCCTCCCCGCTGCAGGAGCCCGGGGTGCTGGGTGCGACGTCCTCTCTGCCCGGGTGGCCGGTCTCTCCCGGGGAGCCCCGCGCTACCTCCCCTGGTGGCATCTCCAAGGCTTTCCGGTCCTCCTCGGCCGGGAGCGGGGCGTCCACGCCCACCTCCAGCACCCGGATGGTTTCGTGGCTGGACATGACAATAACCTGCAAACGCGCCCCAAAATGTCCATCAGCTCCAGGCACCCCACGCCACAGCGGCGTCCCCCTGCCCCGCGGCACGCGTCTCAGCAGCACCCTTAGATCAAACCGAGCAGAGCCCGCCCCGTGCCCTCGAGGAGGGACGGATGGGGGGCCGCAGCCCCCCAGCACCTCGCTGCTTTCGTTAATCAGCAGCTTCTGGGCACCGACGAGCCCAGCTCCGTCTGCTTTGGCGGGTGACGTCTTCTGCAGGTAAAACGCGGCTGTCGGCGGCCGCGGCACTGCCGGCAGAGCCGGCAGCGCTGGAGCGAGCGCTGATCTACAGCCCCGCAGCTCTGACCCGGGGCTGGGCGAGCCCCCCGAATCACGATACGATTTTCCCCGTGTGACATTACTCGGGGACACACGGGAGCGACGAGCAGAGATTCCGGCTCCTCCTCCAGCTCTCCCACGGCTGCAGGCAGCCAAACCCCGGAGCAAAGATCTCTTGCAAAGGGCACCGGCAGCTTCGCCGGGCTGCTGGGACGAGGACCTCGTTCCTCCTCTTCATCGTTAAAAAAACCCAAGAGGAGGCAGCCAGGCTCCAAAAGACGGAGCTGAACACCTGCGTGCCCAGGCGTGGGGGCAAACGGCCTGGCTGGGAGCGTGGGGCAGGCACGAGGTGGTTTCTCACCCACGCAGCAGGGCTCAGGCTGTTGCTGAACCCCAACTCCCCCCCCCCCCTGGCCCTCCCGATTGCGGGGTGCAGCGGGGATGAAGCCGGCGATGCCCATACCTGCTCGTTGACCGTCAGCGAAGCCTCCTGGGGCTGCACGGCTTCGGTGTCCATGGCGTCCCGGCGAAGGTGGGAGAGGGCTCAGACCTTCCACATGCTGCAAGCGGGGGACACGGGAGGGTCCGTCACCGACCCAGCGAGTGGCTCGGGGGTCACACGCTGGCTCGACCCGGGGTGCAGAGCAAATCTGGTCTCTCCCACCGCCTCCCCGCTCCTCTCTGGCTCTGCTGCCCGCCTCTGCCCCTCGGTGCTGGCCCCGGCGGCGATCCGGGGCGGTGCGGAGCTTGCTAATGCCCTCCTGCCCCGCGCCGGGGGGACGCGTGCTCCTCCCGGGGGAGGCTTTGGTGTCTCGGGTACCTCCCACCACCTCCCATCCTCTTGGCAAAGAGGTCACGGACGTGGGGTGGGGTAATTTATTGGGTGAGCATCAAATACACGAGCAGCAGAGAAAGGGCAGGGTTATTCCAAGGGCCAAGCCTTTCCCCCGCTCCTCTCCTTTTGGGAGATGAGGATGCAATTCCTACAGCCTGCCTCAAAAACCCTAAAAACCACGCAAAGCCCACGTGAAAGTGCCCGTGCTCCCCATCTGAAACCCAGAGCAGGTCCCCGAAGCCTCCGCGTGACGCTTCGCAGCTCTCCCGAGCCCCTGGCGCCGGCCACAAGAAGCAAGAGTCAATTCGCTCTTTCCTGGGGGGACCTAAATTGATGGGGATACTTCATTAAGCTGGTGAAATGAGCCGTTGACGGAGGGAAGGGGCTCGGCCCACCTGTTGGAAGGCAACTCTTCCTCCTCCAACGCCCTTCATTAACTCATTTGGTCACGTATTGTCCCCTCGCCGCCTTGCAGAAGCATAATTGCCTTTATAAGAGCCTTATGAATTTTTTATTAGGAACGTCTCGGGGATGCGTTTAACCAGCCAGCCTGGATGACATTCAAAATTACTCGATGCGTGTGCGAAGGTGTCCTTGTTTGTGTAACTGCTCGGGAGCCCGGGGGCACGCCGACGCTGGGAGGTGCTGCCGGACCCCAGCTCTCCCTGCCCGAGCCGTCCCAAAACGCTGGGCAGCGCCCGCTCACCTCCAGGCCGGGTGCCGAGCACCGCCGCGCTGGGCCCGATCCCGTCTCTGCCCCGCGAGGGATGCTGGCGTCACGCGGACCAGCCAGCGCAGCCCTCGGCGAGCTCTGCAAATCCCAGCGTGTTAAACGGAGCTCGGACAGAGCCTCCCCGGGCTCACAGCTCATCCGAAAGGGAATTTCAGCCCCAAATTTGTCTTAGTGCATTTCAGCCATCGGTTTTTTCTTCCGCCGGGGAATCCGGCGCGGCGCGGGCATCCCCTGCCGCTCCGCTCCGCTGTGATACACCGGCCCGGCAAGTCAGGCCAGGAGGCACCGCCAGGACCCAGGAAACGTCCCCCAGCGCCATTTTACGAGCCCTTTATCGTTTCTCTGCGCCTCAGAAGCCACCAGGCTCCTGCTGAGGCCACCGAGAGTACCCTGAGCTGGAGCCGGCGTTTGTATGCCATTAGTAAACATAGTTATTCAGATCCTGTTGATCCAAAGGGGCCTAAATTGAATTAAGAGCCAAATTCTCATTTGAAACTCAACAGGGGCCGAGCATCTAATTCCCTTAGGCTGGCTTTTGTACACACCACTCGTTATTTATTATCTGCAGCGAAGTGACGCTTGGGGTCCCAGCAGAGACGGGGCTGTTTCCTTCGCCAGCCGCTCGCCGCAGCTCTCCCCCTTCCTTGGCCCTGCCGGGCTCAACCCAAAAATTCAGGCAGGCCCCAGCCCCAGCCCCGCTGCCAGAGTCAGCGAGGACTTTTCGAGCAGCCGGCGACTGATCTCCACTAGCCGCCGTGAATTTTTAAACCTGGCCTTAGCTTCAGAGCAGACAAACACCTTGGGATGCCGGTGCACAGTTTAATTAACAATTTATTCTAGTGCAACAGAGAACAGAGCAAGGGACGAGCGAGTGGCTTATGCAGGCAGCTGGCATTATTAAAAGTTAATGAGGTCTCCAGCAGCCAGAGCCCGGCGAACGGCGAGGAAGCCGGAGCAAGGGATATCTGTGCTGCCTGCAAGGGGCAGGCAGCGCTGGCAAACCGGCCAAAGAAAGGTGCAAAGCGTCCTGCTGCAAGAAGAGCGAGGACGGGAAGGAAAACGCTGCAGAGGAGCTTTCTGAACTTCTCTGGAGAGCGGCTGGCAATGGGGAGGCTCGGTGGGGGCACGGGGGGCTCTGACCCTACGTCCTGCTGGATTCGCCCCGCGGGGTGCGAGCCGCTTGCTCCAGGCAGCGGCTCTACATCACTCGATCTCCCCTCTGCAGCACTGGACCACGCTGCGCGGATGGATCCCTGCCACAGGGACAGCCAAACCATCCCTCTCCGACAAAGACGCGCGTCCCGGGCTGCCTGGCGAGCGTCCCCGCGCCCGAGCTCGCCCTCCGCGAGCCAGGAGGGAAAAGAAAACCAGGGGTTTTCTGCTCATGGGAGAGGAGCCGGCCCCAACCTCCGAATCAGAACCTTTCCGCTAAGCGGTAAAACGATGTAAATTTAATTTCTACCCCATTTCGCCCCTGTTCTTTGGGCCCTGCGCGGTACCATGGTCGGGCGCCGGGTCCGGGCGCAGGACCGCAGCAGCCGATGCAGAGCCCTGTGCGACAGCCGGGGAGGATCCCTGGGGATCCCCCTTCATTAGAGGGGGCAGTTGAGCCCAAACTGGGCCCCCAAACTGGCAGGCGAGGGCACAGCGACGGCGGTCGGAAGGGAAGGGGCAGCCGAGGGGCTGCTCGGTCTGCGGGGAGACCCTTCCCGCGCAGCCGGGGCGCATCCGAAACCCCAAACCACCCGCGGAGCCAGCGGAGAGCAGAGCCCGGAGCGGATGGGGAGCACCGGCCGCTGCGTGGGGAGCCCGCAGCCGAATCCCGCGAGATGGCCGAGGCTGTGGCGATCTCCAGGGCAATGTGGGGCGAGGCGGCCGCCCCGGGTACTCACTCACTGTTTGCTCTGGGGTGAAAGGACACTCCCGGCAGGAGACGGGGCTGGCTGCGGCGTCCTGCTCCTCGGGGCGGGCTGCTGGGCTGCGGCACGCCGGGTTTAGGCTGTAGGGAAAGAAAAACCAGAGCCGTCTCAGCGCCGAGCTCTGCCTGCTCCCGTGCTCCCCAAAAGCGTGGAGGAGCGACAGGATCCCACACGCCAGCTCTTGGCGAGAGGGGACGACTCAAATCATCCCCGTCCTCGCAATTTCATTCTCCCTTATTGCTCCCCGTCGCCGCCAAAGGGCTTTGGGAACTCGAGCTGAATCGGCGAGCTGCCCCGAAAGCCCGTGGTACCGAAAAGTTAACGCACGCGTTGGCTTTTCCCAGAACCTCGGCGTTTGCCGACGTACGGAGCACCGACCACCGCTGCAAACACCGGCCCTCGCCGTTACCCATCCCCACCCATCCCGGCCTAAGCTCAAGAGCCTCTCTCAGAACCGCAGCTTTATTCCAGCACGACCGGAGCGACAAAAGGCTGAAGAGGGCACAATATCCCTGCCCCAGCCGCTGTATTTATCTCCGTGCGAGCGCGGATCTGCTCAGGCCTGCCCCGCGGGGGAAAAACTCAAATAACACGGAGAGAAGAAAAGAGAGAGGGTTTTTTTTTCCCTCGGTGCCGTGCAAAGAGACCAATTAGTGCGCTAGACGATTAAACAGACATTTCATAATGTCAGGCTCGATGCAGTTTGGCGGCGTGCTTCGGATTTCGGAGTGGGCTGCGTCTCCTTTAGCAGACGTTGGGCAGGTCGGCAGTACCATTTCATTTCGTTTCTTCACACTTTTTTTTTTTTTTTTGCAATTAATGGGACAAATAATTTGTCCAGATGGTGGTGTTAAGTGCACGCAGCAAGAAGACAGCCATTTTGCAACAGATGGCGGCAAGGAAATGAAATGCACAAAATAATAATAATAATATTTAAAAAAAAAAGGGGGGGGGAAGGGAAGGATAATTTAAGATGCTCCGAGTCTCACTGTGAATATAATTGCCATGTTAATTACAAGTGTTGATGAGTCAGAGATGTAGCCACTTGGATCCCAAGTGGGTGGAAATCGAAGTTTGAACAAACTTGCCACAGGTGAGAAACCCTAAGAGGTTAATTAAACCCGCTCCGCGCAGAAGACATTTTGGACACAGCTACAGCTCACTAATTACTCACTGTCGTTATCCTGGATTAATTCCTTTGGATGGACGCTGCGAGCCCAGGCTGAGGAGCTCGAACGCACCGTAAGCGGCCACCGGCTTCGGGCAGAGGAGCCCTAAAAGCCAGCGCTAAGACACCGGTCCCTGCCCCGAGGCGGGTTTGTCCCAACGGGGCAGCGTGCAAACGCACGTGGAGGTACGGACACGCCGATGCCTCCCGGCAAAGCCGTCACCGATGCCAAGGGGGACAGGGACAGGCCCGGGTCGTGGTCCCGCTCCCTGGCAATGCAGCGTTACGCCAACACCGCAGCCCCAAGCATCCCTCGCCGCCGTCTCGCCAGCTCACGGGATTTTTTTCACCATGTTCAGAGCGGAAAGATCCAGGTTGGAAACGATGCCATCAGCGGGAATTACTTTTCAAAGCGTATTTCAGGTGTCCCAGTGGTGGAGGCCTGGACTGAGCAGTTTGCAAAGGTTTTTTTCCCTCCTCACAAATCCGCTGCCCTCTTAAAATGCGTTTTTACCCTTCTAAACTTTCTCGCTTTTAAGACTTTACTGCGTTTACTGATGGGGAAACTGAGGCAGGGGATGAGACGGGATGCGTTGCCGCCGGCAGACCTCCAAACCATCCCTCTCCGACAAAGACGCGCGTCCCGGGCTGCCTGGCGAGCGTCCCCGCGCCCGAGCTCGCCCTCCGCGAGCCAGGAGGAAAAAGAAAACCAGGGGTTTTCTGCTGATGGGAGAGGAGCCGAACCGGCCGGCCCCAACCTCCGAATCAGAACCTTTCCGCTAAGCGGTAAAACGATGTAAATTTAATTTCTACCCCATTTCGCCCGTTCTTTGGGCCCTGCACCAAACCCCCCGGCGCAGCACCACGGTCGGGCTCCGGGTCCGGGCGCAGACAGCCGATGCCGAGCCTTGCCGAGCACGGTTTTACCGCCAGCTGTAAAATTCCTGAAGATCGGGGCCGTAAGGGAAAGCTGGTGGCATCCGTACCAGCAAGACGGGGAAATCTTTTTTAAGACAGAGGCTTTTTTTCCGCTGGGAGGCTTTTGGAGGAGACATGGCAGCTCCCCAGCATTCCTCATCCAAAGCGTTGAGTCAACTTCATGCCTGGAAAACCCCTTGACAGGGCTGGGGCAGCCGAATCCCGAAGGAGAATCCAGGAAAACTCACTGGGGCAGCCGAATCCCGAAGGAGAGTCCAGGAAAACTCATCTACCAGCCCAACTCATCTTCCAACGCCAGCGAAAAGGCGCAGCCGGGGCCGTTTCGGGGGTGACCGTAACGTTTATCAAGCAAACGGAGGGGCTACGTTGAGCCCGGACGCGCGGCCACGGGGAGCCTGCCGGGGCAGGAGCCGGCTCGGGAAGTTGGATCGGTGGAGAAAATGGAGCTGCTGGCGCGTAGCGGGCGCTTCCAGCCTGGATTATCTCGCCCGAGCGATGGAAGCGGCATGGGAGCAGGAGATGGAGAGGTTGGTTGGCAAGGGTTTTGGCCCCAGCCTGTGTAAAGCTGCCAGGGATGAGCCCTGGTGCAAGCACAGCTCGCCCCGGCACCCCGGTCCCGGGCAGAAATACCGGTGATCCTTCAATCGCTTCATCAGAGCGGCCGCTGCCCAGGCAGGGCAGAGGAAATACCCGGCGGAGGGTCCCGAACCTGCTTGAAAAAAGGGGGAAAACCCGAAACCAGTTGACCAGGCTTTCCTGCCAGTTTGGCGGTTTAACTCCATTATTTACAAAATCCTCTTAGCACCATTAAAGAGAAACGTTTTTCTCCTGGCCATGGCGTGTTTTTTCACGAACGGGAAGATGCACGGGAGACCGGGATGCTGCATCCCGCTCTGCCACCGCCGGGCTGCGCGGCCTCGGGTGAATCTCTTCATCTTTGCTTTGCTTCCCACCTTCACGGGGTTTTGGGGGCCAAATCTCGATCCCGAATAAAACCTCCTGCCCGTGTGGCTGTGCCGAGGGCAATGGGGTTCCCCTCCTCGCCGCCCGTTTGCGATGTAAACCCCGGCCGGCTCGTCCTGCCGGCTGCCCCGCGGTGCCCGGCACGGGGAGCAGCCCGATCGGTTTACGGTGACTTCCCAGGAATCTGCTCCTTTCTCCGGAGAGCCCGGGAAAGTATTTTTATTCCCACTACACACAGATGGAGGAGATGACGGGATTAAGTTCACCTCCCAAGGTCATGCCAGAGGAGCGTGGCAAAACCAGGAGCAGATTTCGGATCTCCCGAGCGGGTGCGCTCGGAGCTCCCGTCTGTCTCCCCCAAAATAGCACCCGGAGCATCGATCGCTCTCTGTCCCGCCAATGCCCCGGGACTGGAAGCCACCTCGAGGGCCCAGGACATCCCAGAGGGACATCCCGGTCGGTTCGGGGGGGCACAGGACCCCCCCTCCCGAGCCTACGGACCCATGAAATGCAATGTGGGGGGCAGCACTCTGCCCCTCGTCGCCCTTTCAGGGGCTTTGAAAGCGGGGTTCATCGGCTGGAGACCAAGCCCGACCCTGAGATGGCTGCAGGTGCTGGGGACGGGTCTAAGCGGGGGGGGACAGCCCCTCTCCTCTCCCCCCATGGGGACACAGCCCCCCATCGCGTTTCTCGCCCCCCGCAGGCGGTCGGGACCCACCGTACCCCGTACAGGGCCCCCATCCCCTGCGCTGTCGGACCTCTGCCAGCCGGGGCTCTGCAGCACCCAGGGAAGGTCCCCCCCACCCCAAACCGCAAACCGAGGGGCTCAGGGTGGCCGTGGGAGCTGCCCCTGGGGCAGTGACCCCCCGCAGGGGTGCGCAGCTCCCCCAAACCCTCGCAGCACCCCACGCCCTGCCCCACGCTGTGCCAGAGCACCCCAAAATGCCTTTAGACCCCCCCATTCACCCCCCCAGCTGCAGCAGCCGCCCCCCCTGGGGCTCTGCTCACCCCCCTGGAGCACCTGGGCACCCAAATCCCTACTTGGGCACCCAAATCCTTGCCTGGGCACCCAAATCCCTGCCTGGGCACCCAAATCCCTGCCTGACACCCAAATCCCTACTTGGGCACCCAAATCCCTGCCTGGGCACCCAAACCCCTGCCTGGGCACCCAAGTCCCTGCCTGGGCACCCAAGTCCCTGCCTGGGCACCCAAATCCCTGGCACCCGCACCCCAAGGGCAGGGCCACTCCCTCGTCTCGCACCCCGGGGTCCCTTTGCCCTCCCGTGGCAGGACCCCGACACCGTCCTCCCCTCCTGCCCCCCCAGCACTGTCCATCCCCAGCCCTTTCTCCTCTCCTGCACCCCAAACCCCATCTCCCACAGCCCCCAATTTCTCCTGTCCCCCCCCCCCCCCCGAGCCCTCCCCAGCGCAGTCACCCCCCTTTCCCTGCCCCGGGGCTCGCCAGCCCCCTCTCTCCCCCTTTCCTGGACACCCCCAGCTCCGGGGTCCCCCAGGGACCCCCAAAACCACAGTCTCCCCTGGCATCCCCTAATCCTACCCCCCCCCCTTTTTATCCCCACTCTTAGCGTGTGCGTGCCCCCACTTCTCCCCAATTTACCGCCCTCCCCCAACCCCAGTGCCCCCCCCCAAGTCCCACTGCCCCCCCCTAATCCCGATGCCCCCCCAAACCCCACCGACCCGCCTTCCCCCCCCAATCCCACCACATCCCCCCCAAATCCCACCGCCCCCCCCAGCGCTGCACCCCTCTCTCCGCCGTTTTCCCCTCCGCGCCTGTTTCTCCCCCCCCCCGCCACCATCACTCTTTATCATAAATATATAAATTATGCTAATTACGGCATTGCATATTCACCGCGGCGGGGCCCACCGCCCCCCGCCCGGCCCCGGCCCCGCTCCGGCCCCGCACTCACCGCGCCGCCGGGGCTGGGCGCTCGCCGGGGGTCGGGGCTGGAGGCGGGGGGGGGGGGATCCGCGCTGCTCCGCACCGCTCCGCGCTCCTCCGCGCCTTCCCCTCTGCCGGGGAATAATTAAAAATTCATCTCACAGCGGCGGCGGCGGCGGCACAAAGGGGAGGGAGGCAGCGAGGGGGGCGGCGGGAGGCGGGGAGCGGCACCGGGACCCCCCGGCCCCGTTCCCCGGGGGGGACCCTGGGTGGGGGGGGGAGCGGAGGTTTTTGGGGTGTTGGGGGAGAGGATGGGTGGCGGGGTGGTTTTTTCCCGTGGGGTTGAGCGGTTTTTTTTTTGCTTTTCCCTCCTCCGGGGGCATTTTTTAGCTGCTGCGTCATGAACATAATTTATGCGCAGGCCTTTGCCGCATCCGCGGGGCTGCCGCGCTGCCCGCCGCCGCCGGGGGCGCACGGGGCCCCCGACCCCCGGCCAGGGACCCCGGGCCCCCAGCCCCGACACCCCCGAACCAGAGACCCCCCCGAGCCAGAGCCCCGAGACCCCCCCCCCCGAGCCAGAGCCCCCAGCCCCGACACCCCCGAACCAGAGACCTGCGAACTAGAGACCCCCCAGACCCAAAAGTCTGAGCCCCGAGACCCCCCCCAGCCCTGACACCCCTGAACCAGAGACCCCCAGAGCCCCCAGCCCCGAGACCCCCCAGCCCTGACACCCCTGAACCAGAGACCCCCAGAGCCAGAGCCCCCAGCCCCGACACCCCCGAACCAGAGACCCCCCCGAGCCAGAGCCCCGAGACCCCCCCCGAGCCAGAGCCCCCAGCCCCAACACCCCCGAACCAGAGACCCCCAGAGCCAGAGCCCCCAGCCCCAACACCCCTGAACCAGAGACCCCCAGAGCCAGAGCCCCGAGACCCCCCCCGAGCCAGAGCCCCCAGCCCCGACACCCCCGAACCAGAGACCTGCGAACTAGAGACCCCCCAGACCCAAAAGTCTGAGCCCCGAGACCCCCCCCAGCCCTGACACCCCTGAACCAGAGACCCCCAGAGCCCCCAGCCCCGAGACCCCCCAGCCCTGACACCCCTGAACCAGAGACCCCCAGAGCCAGAGCCCCCAGCCCCGACACCCCCGAACCAGAGACCCCCCCGAGCCAGAGCCCCGAGACCCCCCCCCGAGCCAGAGCCCCCAGCCCCAACACCCCCGAACCAGAGACCCCCAGAGCCAGAGCCCCCAGCCCCAACACCCCTGAACCAGAGACCCCCAGAGCCAGAGCCCCGAGACCCCCCCCCGAGCCAGAGCCCCCAGCCCCGACACCCCCGAACCAGAGACCCGCGAACTAGAGACCCCCCAGACCCAAAAGTCTGAGCCCCGAGACCCCCCCCCAGCTGCAACACCCCTGAACCAGAGACCCCCAGAGCCCCCAGCCCCGAGACCCCCCAGCCCCGACACCCCTGAACCAGAGACCCCCAGAGCCAGAGCCCCCAGCCCCGCGACCCCCCCAGCCCCGACACCCCTGAACCAGAGACCCCCAGAGCCCCCAGCCCCGCGACCCCCCCAGCCCCGACACCCCTGAACCAGAGACCCCCAGAGCCAGAGACTCCATCCCCAACACCCCCGAAACAGAGACCTGCGAACTAGAGACCCCCCAGACCCAAAAGTCTGAGACCCGAGACCCCCCCCAGCCCCGAGACCCCTGAACCGGAGACCCCCCGGAGCCAGAGCCCCCAGCCCCGAGACCCCCCCCCAGCCCTGACACCCCTGAACCAGAGACCCCCCAGACCCCAAAGCCTGAGTCCCCAGCCCCGAGACCCCCAAACCAGAGACCCCTCCAGCCCCAAGACCCCCAGACCCCAAAGACTGAGCCCCCAGCCCTGAGACCCCCCCAACCCTGAGACCCCCAAACCAGGGACCCACCAGACCTCAGAGCCTAAGCCCCCCAGTCCCCCCCAACCCTGAGACCCCCAAACCAGAGACCCCCCCCCCCAAGACCCCAGAGCCAGAGCCCTCAATCTCAAGAGCCCTGAACCAGAGACCCCCCCCGACCCCAAAGCCTGAGCCCCCAGCCCCGAGACCCCCAAACCAGAGCCCCCCCAGACCCCAAAGCCTGAGCCCCCAGCCCCGAGACCCCCAAACCAGAGACCCCCCTGACCCCAAAGCCTGAGCCCCCAGCCCCGAGACCCCCAAACCAGAGCCCCCCCAGACCTCCAAGTCAGAGCTCCCAGACCCTGACACCAGAGCCCCCCCACCCCCAAAGCCAGAGCTCCCTCCAGCCCCCAGCCCCCAAAACCAGAGCCCCCTGAGACCCCCAAAGTCAGAGCTCCACAGCTCAGGGCTCCCCAAAACCAGAACACCCCCCCCCCCCAAAATCAGAGCCTCCCCAAATCCCAAACTCCCCAGAACAAGAGCACCCCAAGCCTGGAGATCACTCCAGCCCAGAGACACCCCCAAACCCAGCCTGGAGCCCCCATAACACCTCCCAGCTTGGAGACCTCCCAACCCAGGGTATCTCAAATCCAGAGCCCCCGAACTCCCCCAAACTCAGAGCCAAAATCCCAGGCATCCTCAGTCCTGTCCCAAAAAACCAGAAGCTCCCAAGAGCCAAATCCTGGAGCCCAAATCACTGCCCCTCTCCGAAAGCCAGAGCCCCCCAAATCCCAGACCCCCACAAGACTCAGATCCCCCCAACCCCAGATGCGCCCAGTCCCAGACTCCCCTAAAACCCAGACCCCAAAGCGCCAGGACCCCCCAAAACCCCACAGCCTCCCACCCCCAACTCCCCCCAAGCCCAGACCCCAAAATCCCAGACTCCCCCAAACCCCATCCCAGTTAAATCCCTGACTTTCCCCAAACCCAAAGCCCCCCGACCCCATTCCCAGCATCAACCCCCCAGTTTTGGGGTCACCCTTTGTGAACCCCGCGCAGCCGTGTCCCCGATTTGCCGGGATGGGTGCTGCGGGGGAGCCCCCAGCTCAAGATCACGGCCGGAGCAGCCCTCCTGACCCCAGCCCCGAGCCGCCTCATCAAAAACCTAATACAGCATTTCATCATCATAAATTAATACATTAATCATCACCTTAACAGGAACCGCCCCGGGGCAGCACAAAGGATTCAATTTGTTCCCCTTCACCCCCCCGCCCCGTTATCCACTTTCCTCCAGGGCCACGGCTTGGGATCGAGCCCCGGTGCCGAACCCGCGACCTGCCAGGGCTCGGGGCTTTGCTTTAAGTCATCAAACCACCCCAAAAACCTTCCTGAGGCTTTAAAGTGGGAGCTGGAGGCAGGGGCCTGGGCGGGAGCAGCGCCTGCCTTCAGCCGGGGAAGCCACAGTAATAATTCAAGACGCTCCATCTTCCCGGCATAGCATTAGCTTCAGATCCAGCCTCCGCGCGTAATATGCAGGAGGCTGAGCTCCGCGCGCCGGCCGGCCGGCATCCCGCTCCCCGTTCGCTGTGCCGGGCTGCAGCGGGGTCACGTCCGACCCTCCGGGGCTGCACGGCCCGGGAGCGAGGGAAGCCACGCGCTCCTGCCCTCCTTCGGGCTCCAAAGAGTGCGGGGGGCTTCGGACCCCCCGCTTAGAGCTGCTCTGAAAATGAGATTTATTTAAAAGGGGAGCTGACAGCTCCCTGACCGGCACGTACACCCGTGGAGTCCCAAAAATGAGGATGCACGTAGCCACTAGCACCCACCTCGTCCTCAGCAGCACCCTCCTGCAGGGCCAACGGGCTACGTCACGGCGCGATAACGGGGATCGCGCCGGCTGCCCGCGCTCGCTCACCGACGGTGCAAAGTTTGAGCGTCGAGCTGGGAGGCTGCAGGGCTGCTCGGGAGTAAAGCAATAAACAGACAAAAATAGTTCACGAGGTGAGGATACGATTTGCTCCTGGGTGTCTCCGAGAAGGAATACGCTACCGGAGGCTCTCCGAATCCTCCCGGTAATTTTAATTTCCAGGCGTGATCGCGCAGACTCGTGCTCGTGAATCGGTCCTGGTCCCGGGGACTCGCCTGCCAGCTCCGAGGGACTTGGGTTTTTTGTGGACTGGGTGAAGGAGCGAGGAAATAAACGCCATAAAGGGAACTCAGGTGCAACTTTAACCTTGTCACCACATAATTAAAAGAAGGAAGAAAACTATTTCTGTAATTGCGAAGCTCATTAGAAGCGCAGGTGCAATTCTGCGGCTTTTCAAGCCAACTTATGGACCAATTATAGCTTGTTTGGAATCATTAAAAAGAAAGGAAGCGGAGTATATTATTAACTTGCATTCTGTATCTTTTACAATTTTAAAATTGTAGCTTCCTTCTTATCTCCCGGCAGGAAAAAAAGGAGGTGGAAAAAAAAAAAAAGGGATAAAAACTCCAACATAACATCTCAGTTATTGGCACTTCTTAAAAACGAGCGCAGCTTGATAAAGGCAAATTATCTTTACTTCTTTCCCATCCCTATTAGCTGGAAAGAACTGCACCATCCGTCTTTCCCTGCAGAAAAAGCTAACGGGCTGATTTAAATCCTTGCCTCATAACACACCTTTTTCAGAGTTCATCATAAGACATTCGCAACCACTGCGCTCTTCCCATCATCCCTAAGTGAATATATACATCAGCACGGACGTAACAGGCATCCCCGTTAAGAAAAGCCGCGGTCCTTCCGCGGCTGAATCCATCCCACCTCCTCTCCTGCGCGCGCAGAAAGGTTTCTGGAATTCGCGTCGCTTAGGCTAGCCTGGCCTCTTAGTACCGACTTAACATGATAATATTTAGCGCCCGTTAGCACCTACCGCTGCAGCCTGCGCTCAGATTCAACAGGAATTAAGCGAGCGCTCAATGTCTGGCAGAGGGTAACGCCGAGGCACGAATATTAACAAATACGCAGCCAGCGCTGACCACGTTTTCATTAATAACCGAATTAAATACGTTAAAGCATCTTTGCCCGAGTACAGCTGTTATTTGAGACTGCGGCGCAATTCTGCTGAGAGCCTGCTTTGCATATGCTGTGCTGTGATTATGAATATTTAAATACTTCCATCTAGTTGAATTCCAGGCTCATTTACATACATTGGCATACTGGTTAATATAATGCATATGGGGAAAAGGGTGCATGGTGCATTTTTAATTTTTCTTGAAGAGCAATTGATTTTATGAGTGCTGAAAAGCTTTTTTTTTTCTTCAGGAAAATAGCTCGTTTGGAGGGGGGGGTTGATTTTAATTAACTATTTGTCAGGAATAGCTGGCAAAACTAAACCGCCGACTGCAAGAAAGTGTCCTTTGTTCCCCAGCTTGCTCTGTCGACTACAACTCTTGGTAGGTGACCAAATTAATATTGCAGCTTTCTTCTCCGTGCTTCTTTCGCTGACTTGGCTGCTCTAAGCACACGCAGCAACGGCTCAGAGGAGCGTTCGCACCTGACCCTGTGCTTCCTGGCTCATCTGATTTGCTACGGAAAGGTTTTTCCAGCCCTGCAAGGAACATATATGCCCACAAACCAGCTCATTCCAGCTGTTCCAAGAACTTAAATGGGTGAAAGTGCCGGAAAAAAAATCAACCCAGGACTTTAATTTGGCTTCCATGCTGCAAAGCGACTCCGGTTGCTCACAAACTTCCCTGAACCTGAGCTTAAATGCGGGCTTTTTAAAGACCGGAGCGGGGTTTAACGCAGGTTTGTTGGTGCTACGATAGGTCCGGCCTCTGCCTGGCTTTTCTCCTTAAAGCTGGAAACAGGCTCTAAAATTTCCATGGGATTTTTTAGGCCACTTTGTAGCGTTGGGTGAAATCCGGTCCCGGCAAAGCCAAGCACAGAACCCCCTCCATTTCAGCGGTGGGAGAAGGAAGGAGAGCATTTTCCCGAGGTGGAAGATCTCATCCAGTAATTAACAACTGCTTATTCATTATTTTTATGTAATTAATTATGGCCCTACACCCATAGGGCACGCTCTGCCTCGAAGTACCCCTCGCTTCTGATTACTCACACAAGTAAGGTTTCACAAACACGTATCTGCTTGTAAGGCCACCGATATCAGCTGAACTTTTACTGCTACTTCATTTTTGCTACCGCTTGAGTTTTGCTACTCTAAGTAGCAAACGCCAGGTATTATCCCAGCCAGCTCTGCTTCTAATCAGGGTTCAATAACCCCGTGTTGTGTAAATAAGGACTTTCAGCGTGGGCCTTTCGCTCACCCCAAAAACGCAGACTCGGCCGTTTACGCTTTTATCTGGTTTGCGCGTTATCGGCGCAGCGCCGACGGCGCGCCAGGCTCTTTGCAGACCGTCCCCTTTGCCTTTCAGAGGCACCCGGCGTGGGAAGCAAAGTCCGCTGGCACACAGCCAGGCATCCAGAAACCGCCTCGACTTTTCCAGGTTTCCATTTCAGGGCCGCACATGCGGTGCAAGACGACCCATGAGCCGATTTTTCAGAGCTTTTGATGTTTACTGGAGTTTTTTTTTCCTCTTGGAGTCCCATGAGGCCCTTAAAGGAGGTAATCAGCGATAAAAATACAAATAAAAACAATCCCAAGGGATTTGAAGGCAGGTGCCTTCTGAAGAGCCCAGCTCCACCGAATGGAAACGCTTTCTCCTTGCCTTTCCCACCTTGCAGAGCGCTTCCACTCTTCCTTTGCAAGGAAGTTTTCTGTGTAACGGTAACAGGAGAGCGGAACAAGGCACATTTGTTAGAATAAATCAGGGTCTGAAGCTGGGAGCTGCTGAACAGGCTTAACCCTGAGCTGTTCCAGCGAGCGCCGGGGCTCTGCGGGTTGGGTTTGTGAGGACAAGAGGGCTCAGTCCCTCAGAAATCGCCTCCCTTTCCCTTCTTGGAGGTGCTCTCCCCTTCGCCGCACTGAACCACAGCCCACCTCGCTCCCCGTTTCCGTGGGCAGATTTCCAGCCACCTTCTCTCCCACTTTAAAGGGTAAATATATATTTTCTTTTTTACGGTTCTTGTACAGTTGCAAGGTGAAGAACATTTTCTAGGCATGAATTATTGATGAAGCCCTCCCAGGCACACCAGCCAACGTGCATATTCATCAGGCAGCCGGTACATTATTCATGAGAAGTTCACTTAAATAGGGACGAGAACAATGATATTGTTGATTGCGATGCCTGAAAACGAGCTTGAAAAAGTTGTGCCCTCAAACTCTGGCCAAAACGCAGCCAGAAAGTTTATCAAAACCACAAAAAATGGGGAATTTTACACTTTAAGGGGGTATCTTTATTGTGGTCCTTTCATTGCCATCCATATACGTTACTTTTTTAAACAAGACTTTACACATTGAACTACCAGATTGCATCATACCTTTGCTACGCACAGCTCCAGACCTCCGACTGCACCTTCTGCTGGCGGATCGATCTTCAGCAGGCGACACCTGCAACGGATTTTTATAACAGTATTTAGGCCCCATAACTCACCCCAAATTCACTCAAGATCATCACAAGAAACCTCACTCTCCTCCTTTAACCCCACGATGTTTTTAAGCCGAGGCAGATGCCAGAGCTTTGCTGAACAGGCCTGGTGTTAAGAGCGGCGACTGTCCGCTTTTGAAAATGCAGCCCTAAATAAAGAATCAAAGAGGTGTTTTATTGCCATAAATCTACCGAGGTCTCTGCTGTGCTGTTGCTGGATGAGGGGGAACAGGGGGGGCAGAACAAGCCTGAGAAACGCACGCACCCGACTGCATCTTCAGCTTCTTGGCAGTGTTTTGGCTACGCTTACGGCAAGAAGGGGAGACCACGGTTACTTCGGAAAGGAACCTGCTCTTTACGTGCCCCGTGCGTTGGGGGAGACCACGCTGAAGCCGACGAGTCCCACGGCAGGATGCTGCCCCCCGAAAGGAGGGTCTCTAGGGGCTCCCTGCCACAGGGAGGCAGAAAATGGGGTCCTGCGGAGGGCCCCGGGGAGGACTCGGGGCTTGTAACAACAACCACGAGGAGCTGGTTTAGAAGAACCAACACAACCCGGAGCTCAGGCTGCCGTCACCAACTGTTAGCACAGCCGCCGTGCTAACGAGCAGTGCTGCCTGCCGATGCTTCACACAGCCCTTAAGGCTTAATTAAGCTTAACAATATTTGGAGGTTACCAACCATTTCCATTGATCTTTTATGCATGAACTCAGAGGCGGCTTCTGTCGCTGGGTGCCATTCAGGAGGAAGAGGGGAGAGCCAGGGGCTCCCTTGCCCACCAGTTTCCCCAGTGCTGTCCCAGGCACTGGGATGGCTCTTGCCTGACAGGACAGGAGCTGGGCTGGGTCCTGGGGCACCCTGCATTGCCCCTGGGCCATGCTGGGGGATCCCCACCTCACCTATGGGCCTGGAAAGGCCCCCGTCCCCCTGGACCCTGCTTATGGTCCCCCCTCAATGCTGGGGCCTGGGTGGGGACACCCCTCCCCACCCCCCCAAGGCCCTGCCCAGGCCCCCTCTCAGGTCTAGCTGCTACTCTAGACTCCGCCTGGGACCCTCATTCCCCTCCCCAGCCCTACTTAGAGGCCCCCTCACCCCTGGGGCCTGCCTGGGCACCCCACCGCTACACTAGGCCCTACCCAGGGACCCCCCTCAGGCCCTGCTTAAGGCCCCACACACCCCTTAGGCCTACCTGGGGCCGCCCCACTACTCCAGACCCTGTCTAAGCACCCCCAGACCCTGCATAAGGCCCCCCTCCCCCCTTGGGCCTACCTGGGGCCTCCTCACTACTCCAGACACTGTCTAAGCCCCCCCAGACCCTGCATAAGGCCCCCCTCACCCCTTGGGCCTACCTGGAGCCTTCCCACTACTCCAAGCCCTGTCTAAGCTCCCCTCTAGGCCCCGCTTAGGGACCCCCCCTTACCCCTACCTGGAGCCTTCCCACTACTCCAGGCCCTGTCTAAGCTCCTCTCTAGGCCCTGCTTAGGGACCCCCCCTTACCCCTACCTGGGGCCTCCACACTACTCTAGGCCCTGTCGAGCCCCCCCTCACCCCTTGGGCCTACCTAGGGCCTCCCCACTACTCCAGGCCCTGTCTAGGCCCCCTCTAAGCCCTGCTTAGCGCCCCCCTCACCCCTTGGGCCTACCTGGGGCCTCCTCACTACTCCAGACCCTAAGCCCCTCCCTAGGCCCTGCTTAAGGACCCCCCTTACCCCTACCTGGGGCCTCCCCACTACTCCAGGCCCTGTCTAGGCCCCCCCTTCACCCCTAGGCCCCATCTGCTCCCCGCTCCTGCCTGGGGACCCTCCCTCCGCTCCAGGCCCTGCCCAGGGACCCCCCTCACCCCGGGGCCTACCGAGAGGCCCCACCCTGCCTCCCCACTAGGCCTTGCCCTGGACCCCCACCCTTCCTGCCCCTGCCCCTACTGGAGGACACCCCCCCCCCCCCCCCCTCCCCCGCCGCGGCCCCTTTAAGAGCGCGATGACGCCGCGGCGCGCGCATCCTGCCCCCTCCCGGCCCCGCCCCCCCCGCGGTGACACCGAGCAGGAAGCGCGCGGCGCGGGCAGAGCGGGAGCCGCCGCCGCCGCCGGAGCCAGCGCCGCCCCCGCCGCCGCCATGAACGGCAAAGGCAAGGGCCGGGCCGCGACCCCCCCCGCCCCTTTTACCGGCAGCGCCCCCCCGCCCCCCGCCTTCGGGCCGCGCCGCCCCGGGACGCGGCGCCTTTAAGGGCGGCGCCGCAGCGCGTGACCGCGCGAGCGGGCCGGGGCCGCGCGGGCGCCGGGCGGCCAATGGGAGCGGGGCGGGGGGGCGGGCGCGCGGGTCGCCATGGCGCCGCGCGCCTCGGCGCGGCCTTAACCCTGTGAGCGCCGGCGGGGCGGGGGGGACACGGACCCCCGTGACGTAGGGAGGGACCCCCGTGACGTAAGGGGTGCCCATTCCATGCGGGGAGGGCGAGCCGAGGTGGGGGAGACCCCCCCCTCTGCTGACGTAGGGGATCCCCCGTATGACGTAAGAGGGACCCCAGTAGATGTGGGGGGGAGCGGGAGTGAGAGAGACCCCCCACGCGTGACGCAAAGGGGGACCCTATTAGATGGGGGGGGGCTGAGGTGGGGGAGTAGACCCCCCCGCTGACGTAGGGGATCCCCCGTATGACGTAAGAGGGACCCCAGTAGGTGGGAGGGGGAGCTGGAGTGAGAGGGACCCCCCACGTGTGACGCAAGGGAGACCCCGTTAGATGGGGGGGACGCTGAGGTGCGGGAGTAGACCCCCCCCCGCTGACGTAGGGAATCCCCTGGATAACGTAAGGGGGGGCCCCATTTCATGGCAGGGTGCGGGAGACCCCCCCCGGGTGATGTAACAGGGGGGAGACCCCCCCCGGGTGATGTAACAGGGGGGAGACCCCCCCTGGGGGATGTAATGGTGGGGTGGGAGAGAACCCCTGCACCGCGGGGGGACCCTTGGGTGGCGGAAGGGGGACCCCACTGCCTGGGGGGGGCAGCTGGGGGGGGACCCCCTGGGTGACACCAGGGATCCCCCGAGTGACACCGGGACCCCCTGGGTGATGCTGGGGACCCCCTGGGTGACGGGGCGGGGGGGGGTGGAGTGGGTGAGACCCCCTCATTATGGGGGGGACACCCCCCCCTTGCATTTAGGGGGAGCTGGATCAGGGGGACAGCACTGGGGGCGGCTGGGGGGGTTGAGACCCCCTGAAAGACCCAGGCTGGGGGGGGGAGCGGGGTGGGGGGCACCCATGGCGGGGGGCTTCTGCAGCCTAATGGGCTCCGTCCCAGCCCCAGGGGGGCTGGGGGGACCCCAACAGGGGAAGGGGCCGAATTGGGCGCTCGTTAAACCCCTGGGGCTTCGTCAGAGTGGGGGCGATGTCACCCGGCCACGGCCAGCGATCGGCCCCCTCGCGTGGGAGAGCGGGCGCCCCGCCGCCGCCGCGCCTTTGCCCCCCAAAACCGCGAAAGGCCCCGCGGCAGGGGGGTGCAGGGATCGGGTCCGGTTGATTTTGGTTTCGGTTTAAGAATTTGTGAGTCTGAGCGCTGGCGACGACCCAGAATAATTTGCTTTATTATTGTTTTTTTTTCTTTGCCGGGCTTCCTGCCTTCTCATTGCTCCCAATTCCAGCAAACAATATTTTAACTCTCGCTTTTGTTTTTGCCGTGGACCGAAGTGCCAAAATCTGCGGGCGTCTGCGCTCGGCGGGGTCGATCACCCACGCGACGCCGCGCGTTAATCGTGCACGGACGCTCCGCGAGCTGATACTCCCTTCTGCTCACGTGACGATTAAGAAATGGGGCTTTCCGAAAAAAAAAAAACCCAACTCGTCAGCGTCCCGTCCGGCTCCGTTCCTGACTTCTCCTCTTCCCTGCAGGACAATATCCCACCCAGCCCTCCTACCCCGTCCAGTCCCCCGCCAACCCCGCCGTCTACCCACAGACTGTGCCCCTTCCGCAGCCGCCGCCCTACACGGACGCACCTCCTGCGTATTCCGAGGTAGGCGGGATGCTTCTCTGCAGGTTTTCTTTCCTTCTGGGGCCCCTCCCAAAGAAAAAAAAATAACTTTATAGCTACCATATTTTCCCTTTTTGCCTGGAGGAGTTGTTTGCTGCTTGTACCGCTGGGCAGCGGTCGGTCCCCAGATTCTCTTTTACGAGAATCATCCACTCAAAGTGACTCAAAGCTTGAGTTAAGGTGACAAATTTAGCTCACCTGTAGCTCTAAACACATAATAATAATAATAATAAATAATAATAATAATAATACAATCTCCCTGAGTTGGATTCTTGCAGGCAGCGGGGGAAAACTGTCTCCAACAATGGGAAAAATCCTTTTATTATAAATGCTCAGGGAAGGGGGTTCCCTTCTGTGAGCAGGAGGGTGAAAGTTGATGTTGGGGCTCGTGCTTCGACAGCGAGGCTGAAGAAGCAGCTGGGTGTGGGGAATAACCAGTCTCTCCACTTGCTTGCACGGCTTTTTTGTTTTGTTTTTCCCCCCCAGCTTTACCGTCCCAGCTTCGTGCCTCTGGGGGCTGCCACCGTACCTACAATGTCTGCGGCGTATCCGGGCGCCTCCGTCTTCCTGCCCATGGCCCAGTCTGTGGCCGTGGGTCCGATCGGCTCCTCGGTCCCGATGGCGTATTACCCCGTGGGGCCGGTTTATCCCCCGGGCTCGACAGTCCTTGTTGAAAGTGGCTTTGATGCTGGAGCAAGGTTTGGGGCTGGTGGAACGGCCAGCATCCCTGTAAGTATAACTGTGGCCTCAAAACCCCGCGTGCTTCAGCGTTAGAGGTTCGCAGACGGCAGCGGGGGAGAAGATGTCCTTTGTTTTCTGAGAAAAACATATTTTTTACCTGATCTGTCATTTGGGAGAAGAGTAGGCTCCTACTTTCACGCTGAGGGTTGCTGTCTCTGGCCAACCCGTGGTTCTGGAGCCACGTAGGCTCGCAGGTGGTTCTGGCTCACAGCAAAATGGCCAGCGCTAGCCCCGATTCGGGCTGGGGGCCACGGCGTAATGTGCTTTGCGGGGAGGCAAGCCAGTAGGGCTGCTTGGTGACCTGACTTTCCCTGGCCCCAAACGCAGACTTGGCCTCTTTCCATGCTACGGTGGAGCTGTGGGAGGTTCCTGCTCCCCTGGACTTTCCACCCGTGGCTCACGGCCACGTGAAGATCTCGTTCCACAGCTCCCGGGCTCCTCTGCCTGGGCAAAAAGCCAGGGTCAGCCGCATGCGCCGCGAGCTCCGAAAAGAGAGGGCAGGGCACGGACGAGGAAGCGAGCGTTTCCCATCAGCTCCTGGACCCTGTTGCTCAATCTTTGCTCGGTCGCGAGCGACGGGGCCATCGACTGGGAGGTTTCTGGGTCCCTGCAGCCCACGGTGGCTTTGTGCCGGCTCCCGTCGTGGCCCTGACCTCCGCTTTCCTCCCGCCTCTCCTTTCTCTCTCTTCCAGCCCCCCCCTCCTGGCTGTCCCCCCAACGCCGCCCAGCTGGCCGTCATGCAGGGAGCCAACGTCTTGGTGACGCAACGGAAGGGAAACTTCTTCCTGGGAGGCTCAGACGGCGGCTACACTATCTGGTGAAGAAGGAAGGGGAAGGGGGGAGAGGGGGGGCTACATTTGTGTAAGGAAAGACATCACATATCGTCAGCACTTCTCACGATGTAACTGCTTTAGTCCATATTAACCTGAAGTTGCAGATTTAGGCACACAGCGGTGAGGTGTCTTCCTGGTTCGGTGCCCGGCCCCGCGGGCACTTTCAAGCGAAACAAGAAACCCAGTTAACGATAGCGGTGCCTCTGTTCGAACGGGGAGGGGGGGGTTAATTCACGCAACGAATCTGAGCTCAGCAGCCCGGCCGCTTCCCTTCGTTTCACTGGAGTAACACCGCAGCGCTGAGCTTGTATTCATCGGCTACCTGTACACTGGCTTTGGGGAGGGCGAGGGCGCGGATCCGGTTTCGCCTTCCCTTCGGGGTCGTGCCGGTCCGCTGCACCCGGAGCCCCAAAGCACCCGGGTTTCCCCAGCGAAGGTGCTGGGGAGGAGGCGAGGCAAACTTCGCTTCCCGGGAGCGGGGAGGGCACCTTGGCGCTTCTTTCTTCCTGACCTCACTCTAGAAGGGATCCCTGGAAGCACCCCGTGCTCCCGTTCGCCCGTCGTTTTCCTCCAGGAAGGTATGCAGCTGGCGTGATCATGGGATTTTTTTTATACACTCCAAGTAATCTTGGATTTCTTTGCACATTAGATCTAATCAAAGCCATGCTTTGGTGCCAGAAACACAATGCAACTCATGTTTGAACATTTCATTCGATGCTAACTAGGCTTTTAGAACGACGCTTAATAAACAAACGTCTCTTTTTTTCTTTTTTTTTTTAAACTCAACCTGGTGTCTTGACACCAAAACTCCTTAAGGCTGTTGTTCCAACAGAGAGGCTGGTTACCGTCTGTGCGAGGGTGCGTAGCAGCTGTCAATCAACGCGCAAACGAGCTTGGTTAATGGGTTGTTTTCTGAATGCAGACTTTAAAAATGACTTGGGTGTAATGAAGTCTTGTTAGGGTCAAGAAGAATATTTCAGGGATCCTCAATGTTTTGGTTCTTTTTGTTTTGTTTTATGAAGAAAAATAGCAGATTCAAATATATTTTATCTTGAGGTTTCAGTTTAATCTAAATCTGTGTCCTGTATATGTTGTGTTTAACCATACGACTGACTGTTACGGAAGTTCAGCATTACGTCTCTCTCTGTATACACTGTGGTGCACTTAACTTGTGGATTTTTTTATACTAAAAAAAAAAAGTAGAATAAAGACTATTTTGAAAATTTGAATGAAGTAGCAAATTTGCATTAGACCTCAAAGAAAACCCCTCGGCTCCTGCCCATCGCAAGCCTTAGGGGTTCTTCACTTATTTCCTCTTCGCTGCTATTTTGTGAACTTCCCCCTTTGGGTGTGGGGTTTTTTTCGGGTTTGATTTAGAGGAGGAACTGCCCCTGAGGCGGGCGCAGAGGAGGGGACGCCTGGAGCTGCTCCTCGTCCTCGCCCGTAGCAAAAGCAGAGGAAAACCAGCGTCTGCCTGCCCGAGCCGACGTGCCGCCGCGAGAGCCGCCGCGAGAGCCGGCTCTGCAGACGAAGCAAACCCGCGCCGCTCCCGATTTCCCGCAGCCCTCGCAGGTCAGGCGCCTCTCGGGGCAGGGCCGAGCTTCCCCGCTCCCCAGCCTACGACGGGGCTTTGTAACTCATCCGTCAGCCTATTTTACTTGCGCGCTCAACCTCGGCCTCTAAATGAGCCGTGCTAATTACCCCACCCCCAAATCAGCCGCAGCAGAACTTAATTGTTTCGTGAGATAAGGAAAAAGAGAACGGCGACTCTTCAAGCGTTGGTCACTGGGCTGTATTAGAAAGCACCGCAGGGAGGAGGTGGGGTGGGTGCCGGCAGCCGGAGCGCGGCCGTGCCTGCTCTCCTCCGAGCTGAAGCGCTCCCTGCCCTGGGTCTGCTCCGGGCAGCGATGGGCAAAGCTCTGACGCACCTCGATTTATTTTTCCTTCCATAATTGGCTTAATAAATTAAGGGCGGGGGGGGGGGGGGAAGCAGCTTGGAGGTCCCCAACTCCGGGGAATTCGGGCAACTTGGACCTGAGCGCGTCGGGGAGGTGTGCGCCGGCCCCGGGGCTTAGATAAAATACTCTTCTTTCTCTTTGGATGGAGCGTCCTCCATCTGCACCGCCGCGTCGGCCTCTGCCGCCGGCTGCTCGTAGGTGAGGTAGCTGCCTTTGTTTCTGTACAGGTAGATGATGATCACCACCAGGACCGTCAGCAGCGTGAGGAAGACCAGGGTGATGACCACTGCCGGGGAGAAGGCAAGAGGAGCAGGGTTCAGCCCCGAGCGGTCGGTACCGAGCTGTAAATGGGGTGGATCCGGCAAGGAGAGCCCCTACCTGCGATGACCACGGTGTTGGCGTCCTCATGGAGAGCTGGGGTGGGAGCCTTCTTCAGGAGGGGGGGTCGTCAGCTCTTCTTCATCAGCCCGGGGGAGGGAGAGAGGAGAAGGTGAGCCGGGCTGGTCCTGACCTGGCTGAGCCGGGCTTAGCTGGACGGGGCACGCGGTGGCCCCGTGCAAGGTCTTGCCGAGGATTATACGGCACGAACAGCCCGGCAAAGCCGGGGCGCTCACCTGCAGTCAGAGGGGGCTGATCTTCCATCGCATCGGCTCCTTCCAGGCCAAGGTCCGGGGTCCTTCAGAACTACCAAAAAACGGAATAAAAGTGAGAAATTCGCACGCAACACCCCAAAAGGGGCCCAGCCGCGAGGGGGGATGGCGGCGGCGATGCAGCACTGATCGAAGCAAAGGTTTTCTTCGGGCTGATGGAGAGGAGCGGGCCGGGGCGGGCCGGGCTCGCGGGAAGGCGACGAAGCTGGTGAAGGCAGGGAGCAACCAGCCGCCGACTCTGCAATTCGCTCTCAAACTTTGCGAGCTTCAAATTGCCCGCAAATCCTTGCAAGCGCTCCCATCAGGGTCCCGAGGTTGATGCCGCAGCCGTAACCGTTTCGCCTGCAAGAAGCAGCCGGCCCGGCAGCCGCTAAACCGACCTCGGCGGCTTTGCCCGAGGTGGATGGACCTTTGTAACCCCCCCCAAAAAATAGGTTCTGCAATGGCTCCGGCGCTCGGGCACGAGTGACTCAGCGGCTCTGCGGAGCCGCGCCGCTAGATGTCAGGAGCAAATAAAATTTATTTTTTTTTTTAAAAAAAAAGAGGAAATTTAACCACAGGAGCATGGACGCGGGCCAGGAGCGGGGAGCCGGGAGCGCGGCTGTGCCGTCGGGATGCATCTCACGAGGACGGGGCGACGCTAACCCTGCCGGCGTCCTCCCGGCTCTTGGAAAGCGGGATGAATTTCTCAGGATCCGGCCCTGTCCCGGTTGTCCCGCCGTGCCCTTGGGACTCACAGTGCTGTCGGCTGTTTGCAAAACATCCCTTACCACAGCAGGTTTTGCTTTCCAGCGCTACCAGGGTGCAAACGCTTGGGCTGACAGAGTCACAGGGATTTGGGAAACCAATTTTCCCCCTTCCCAGCAGCGTGCAGGGACGGGCGCGGGACCCCGCTCCTGCTGTCCGGGGACCGCGACCCCAATCTCCGGCAGCTCCCCCGGATCACGACAACCTCCCCCCGGGCTCAAGCTCAGGCTGGCCCAAGCCACCACCTCATTAAACCCAGCTTTGCATTAAACATGGTTTTGCTTTAAACCCAGCTTTGCATTAATCACGGTTTTGCTTTAAACCCAACTTTGCATTAAACCCAGCTTTGCATTAAACCCAGCTTTGCTTTAAACTCAGCTTTAAACCCAGCTTTGCATTAATCACAGCTTTGCTTTAAACCCAGCTTTGCTTTAAAGCTCATCGGGCTCCTCCGGCAGCGACGTCCGGGCGTCGGGGAGCGACACGCGGTTTCCCAAGCCAACCCCAACCTTCCCACGGGGCAGCAGCTGCTTGGGCGGCTTTGGAGCAAAAACCGGGTAAAATCTCCCCAAAAACATAAGGTTGGGATTTCAGGGAAAGAGGAAAAGGCGCCGCGTGATGGGAGCTGGCGCGAGCCCTCGGGGAGAGGGCTTCTTGCGAAGCCGTCGGCTTTGCCAGTGGGAAACACAAACCAGTTTCACGGCCACAGCACCTGGAAAACGGAGTCCGGGGACCCACCAAAGGTTGGAACCAAATCTGAGCCGGGGGAAAGGCTTCCTTCAGCATCAAAACGTCCGCGGGCGTGAAAGCGAAGCTCCCCGCGTTGCATCACCCCCTCGCCGCTCCCGCCTTGGGATCATGGGAAGGAGCTTGCCAAAACCAACCGGGAAGGAGCCCCGTGCTCCACGGCACGGAAACCCACGGGATATTTTGCAGCGCCGGGGTTACCTTGCCGGGCCGGGCTCCAGCCGCCACGCTGTCGCAGCCTCCGGGCGCCCGCAGCGGCCGTGCCGGGGGGCTGATGGAGGGTGGGTGACTCACTTCCCCAGCACGCTGGATCCGTACGCCGTGTGCTTTTTAACGCGACGCAGGGGTTGTAAAAAAAAAAAAACCCCTAATCTTCCTCATTCTTGCTCTCGGGCCAAGTTACTCAAGAGCCGTTCCCAGAGCGAAGCCCTCCCCGCCCCGCAGCCTTGCTCCCGAGAAGCCCCGCCGAGCGCAGCCTGCCGTCGGGGATGCTGAGCGGCGCCTTCGCAGCCCCCCATTCCCGTTCCCGGCGGGTGGAGGAGGGGACGAGCAGCCCGGCCCCGCAGCCTGCTCACCCCCGTTTCTCCTCCGTCGCCCCGGGCTGGGTCCCCCGGGAGCGACGCGTCGCCCTGCCCTGCGACCCGCTCGGCTTTCCCGCTGGCTTTGCTGCTTTCTGGCTCGCGCCGTAGCAGGATCGGGCCTTTTCCCTTCCCGCTCGCTGAAATCCGACTGGAAAACACCCGGCCGAGAGCCGACGTTTCGGCTTCCCCCCAAAACCAGCCGCGCTTCGGCGGCCCTCGTGGCACGACTCCGGTGCAAACCCACGTGCCCGATGCCTCCGAACCCCTCCAAACCTCCCAGGGAACGGTGAATGTTTTGGGGGGGTCACCCCAGGAGCCACATCCCCCCCCCCCCCCCAGCTCTTACCTGCGCCCGCTGTGCCGGCGCGAGCGGCCGCCGGCACCATGTGCGGCTCCGAGTCTCGCCCGGGCGAAGGCGTTGCCCTTTTCCTGCCTCACCTTTCCAGTCCGGCTGCAATGATGATAAAACCCCAGAAATACCTCCCCTGTTAACCCTTCGCTCGCTGGGGAGCCAGCCCATCACCGCGCATCGGGGCGGCGACGCAACCTCTTGCACCGGGCCAGCGTTTGGCAACGGGGTTTTGCTTCCATATGGGGGAATTTTGCAGCACGGAGGGGAAAAATCGGGGGCTTTTTTTTTTTGTTTTCCGCATGGCAGCACATTTCCCAGGAGCCGGCGAAACCGGCTCGACGCCTTTTTCCTGAGTCACGGCGGCGGTGGCGGGTGCCGGGAGGGAACAGGGTGACAAATCCCTCCCGCACCCGGATTTGGCTGCCGTAAACCCGCAGGCGGGGACGCCCCGGCGCTCCCCATGGCCCCCCCGGCCCAGCCGGCGGTGGGCTTCTGCACGACGGAGATTCGGCCTCGTCGTGCTCCTCTCGCCACCTTTTCTGCCCTCTGCCTTTATTTCAGCCGGGATGGGGGGCGGGAAGCACGTTACGGTTACGGTGAGACAAAGTTATGTGCCGGCGGCACCGTAAGACGCCCGTTTCCCGTGCCGGGCGCCGGGCTCACAGGGAGGTGAGGGTCTCGGTGGGGTCCTGGGGGGGGTCCGCTGCTGGTGGGGGGTCCCGGCTCGCGTCCTGCGCCGGCGTCCCGGGACGGTCTTGCTCCTGGGAGAGACACAGAGGTGACGCCGAGCCGGCGGGGATGGAGACCACGTGTTTTGAGTAAACCAGACCCAAGAAGGACCGAGTCTGGCTGGGGGGTCGGCGTCTCCCCTGCAGCGCCGCTGCACCCACCTCGGCTGGGGAGCCAGAGGGGGAACCGCCGTCCCCGGGGCAGCCGCTTGGCGCCGCGTCGAGGTCCAGATCCAGCCCCATCTGCCAGCAGAGGAGCAGCGCACCGGGCTGGATTTGTCCCATGGACCCCCCCAGCCCCGCGGCCCCACCGGATCCCCCCCAGCAGGGGTTGGGTCTCCGAACGAGCCGGGCATCCCCCTGCCATCGCGGGGCGCGGATGCGGCCCCCACCACGGCGTCTCCCCTCCCAGCACCAGAACTTTCTCACCTGAGTTTTGGCCACCTTGGGCTCGATGTCCATCACCTCCATGCTCTCCTCGGAATCGCTGTGCTCACCCGCGGCACCGCCGAGCCGGCACGGCTCCTGCCCGTGGGACGCACACGCCGGTGCCTCTGCCGTGGGACCTGGGGCATCGCAGGGGCCAGCCGGGGCGGGGGACAGCGGCTCCTGGGGACATGCCCGGCCCTCGCCGTTGGTGGCCGTGCCGTCCAGCTGATGGGGGTCCCCTGCGGCAGCCGGGGCTTCGCTCGCCTCCAGCGAGGCTGCGGCTTTTCCTGGCTCCGGCGGCGCGGTGCTGGCGGCCTGGGCGATCGCCTCAGATAAAATCAGCGACGCCAGGGATGTGGCGATGCCCTCGGCCCCCACCTGCGCCCCGCCGGCAGCCCCCGCCGGCTCCGGACCCTGGCTTTCGGTGAGCCGGGGAGAGTCGGTGCCCGGCTCCGCGGCTGCCGCCGATGTCCCCTGCTCGCAGGACGGAGCTTCGGGGCTGGGGCCGGGCTCTGGGGCCTCCTCGCTGGAGACCGACGCCGTCTCCGACAGGGACCCACCGCTGGCGGGCGAAGCCGGCGGCGGGCCGGGAACGGCAGCACCCAGCTCCCCGTTGGAGACGGCGTCGGTGGCACCGCTGCCCACCCCAGGGGACTCCGCCGTCGCCTCCGCTTCCGCCACGGGCTGCCAGTCCGGCGCCTTCCCCGGGCAGGGGAACATGGCCGGGGGGCTCACCGGCGAGGAGATGACCAGCGAGCGCCGGTTGCTGCACGGAGGGAGGAGAGAGCGGGTTAAGCCCTGCTCCATCACATCCCACCAGCATCATCCCTGGGGACGCATGGCACCGCGGCGTCACCGCCCCGGCTGGCAGATGATGCTTCCCCATCCGGTGCGATCGGCAAACGGCCCAAATTAATTAACCCAGCACCACCAAAGCGCCTTCAACCCGGCGTCGGGAGATGCTCACCCATCCCAGGGCTAGCGGACCGGGGGCTGCATCACCCCTCGGCTTTTCGGGGAGGCGATTCGGCCACGTGAAGCCCCCCACCCCACCGGAGCTCGCCCCTTCCTTTACCTGGAGACGCCTTTAATGATGAAGACTTTGCTGGAGTGCTGCTTGTCCAGTTTGCTCATCACCTCGTAGAGGTCGCGGTTGAGCTGCGAGGAGAGCGGCGGGGGGAAAGGAACGCGTCAGAGGGGCCCCCCCGCTGCCACCCATCGCCTGGCAGCACCACCACCATCACCGAGCGCTGAATTATTAAATTAAACGAAAAGCAGCGAGGGTTTGAGGGGGGTGGCCGGCACCGGCGAAGCCGGAGCACCCGGGGATGGCTACGAGACTGCCGGGGGGGCAAGGGGAAAGGCGTTTTGGGGTGCTGCCTTGCCCCCCACCTTGCTCATCTCCTTGTAGAAGACGTCGCGGAGGTTGGAGATGTTCTGGAAGATGGTGACGTAGCAGGCGATGCGGCTGCGGGAGGGAAACCACGGCGGGAGGTGGCGGGGTCGGGGCTGCCGACGCGTTTCCCACGGGGGTTTGGGGGGCCGAGCACCCAGCGGGTGAGCACCCATCCTCCGCGGTCCCCGTGGAGATGGGGACCGGCGAAGAAACCCTCGGGGTGGGGACACAGCGGGCCTGGACATTCGTCCCTGGGGCCACCCCGCTGCAGCCATGGTGCTGCCACCTCCCGGCTGTCGCGGCCGCGCGTGGCCGAGGTCCCTTGGGGCCATCGCTGTGTCACCGCCGCGGCCTTTGGGAGAAAACCCCGCTTCTTCCCCGCCGTGGGGGGAAACGGCGCCCACCCGCCAGCACCCGCGCCCAGCCCACGGCCCGGGGCTCGGCCGCCGGTTTCTGGGGACCCGGTGCTTTCTGGAGGGGACCGACGGGGCTCGGAGGGGGCTGCCTTCGCCACCCCCTTGCGAACGGGGGGGCTGCGGATGCCATCAGCATCTGGGCAGGATCATGGCCCCCAGCCCCTGCAACGGCCCCCAGCCCCAGCGACACCCCCAGACCTGCAATGTCCCCGAATCCCTGCGATGTCCCCAAACCCCTGTGATGTCCCCCAGCCCCTGCAATGTCCCCCAGCCCCATGATGTCCCCCAGCCCCTGCAACGTCCCCCAGCCCCACGATGTCCCCAAACGCCTTTGATGTCCCCCAGCCCCATGATGTCCCCCAGCCCCTGTGACATCCTCCGACCCCTGCAGTGTTCCCCAGCCCTTCGATGTCCCCCAGTCCCTGTGACATCCCCCAACCCCTTCGATGTCCCCCAGCCCCATGATGTCCCCCAGCCTTGTGAAGTCCCTGACCCCTGCAATGTCCCCCAGCCCCACGATGTCCCCCAGCCTCTGCAACATCCCCAAGCCCTGCGATGTCCCCCAGCCCCTGCAATGTCCCCCAGCCCCACGATGTCCCCCAGCCTCTGCAATGTCCCCCAGCCCCGTGATGTCCCCCAACCCCTTCGATTTCCCCCAGTCCCTTCGATGTCCCCCAGCCCCATGATGTCCCCCAGACCTTTGATGTCCCCCAACCTTGTGAAGTCCCCAACCTCTGCAGTGTCCCCCAGCCCCGTGATGTCCCCCAGCCCCTGCAATTTCCCCCAGCCCTTCGATGTCCCCAAGCCCCTATGACATCCCCCAACCCCTTTGATGTCCCCCAGCCCCTTCGATGTCCCCCAGCCCTGTGAAGTCCCCCAGCCCTGTGAAGTCCCCCTGCCTCTGCCACGTCCCCCAGCCCCGCGATGTCCCCAAGCCCCTGCCGTGTCCCCCAGCCCCTGCAATGTCCCCCAGCCCTGCAATGTCCCCCAGCCCTGTGAAGTCCCCCAGCCCTGTGAAGTCCCCCAGCCCCTGCAGTGTCCCCCAGCCTGCGATGTCCCCCAGCGCCTGCGACACCGCCGGTACCTGCCATACAGAACCGGCAGCTCCTCCCGAAGGTCCCTGTTCAGGTCTTCAAACACCGCTTGGGCTTTATTAAACTCCTCCTCGGCCTGCGGGGAGGGAAGGGGGGGCCGTGGCTTTGCCGGCACGGCCGGGGCACGGGGGGCTGCGCCGGGCGGGGGTCCCGCGGGAGGCTCGACCTTGGCGATTTTTGCCTCGTCCTTCTTCTTGGCGCTTTGCAGAGCTTCCAGATGATGCCGGGCGCTGTCGTAGTCCACCAGCTTACGGCCCCGCTTGGCGATGCGCTCCTGCGCGGGGGGCAAGGTGAGCCAGGATCGGGCCCCCCGGCCCCGGCCCCCCGACGCTGGGCACGGGGGCTACCTTGAAGTCCCCGAACTGAGCCAGGTAATTCTCCATCAACCGCAGGGCTTGGTCGGCCAGCTTCGCCTCGTAGTCGTCCCACAGGAGGTCATTGCTCTGCGGGGTGGAGAAAGGGGGAGCAGGGGTAGAACGCCCGGCTCCCCCCCCCCAGCCTCCCCTCCGGCCGTGCGTGCCCGGCTGCGTCCCCAGGGACCCCCCGATGCGCGAAGGGGACCCCCGGGGACGGCGGGGGCGCGTCAAGGGGCTCACATCTGCGATGGCTTTCAGCTCCTCGTGACCGTCCCAGTCGGTGCTGTAAATCTCCTGCAGCGTTTCGGCCACTTTCCGGGAGCTCTCGTGCATCACTGCGGCCCGACGACGAAAAACATTACTTATTATTACTTATTATTACTTATATTATTAATTATTACTTATTATTAATTATTATTTATTGTTATTTATTCTATATTGTTACTATTTAATAGTTATTATTTAATATTATTATTTATTATTTATTATTTACATTCATTATTATTATTTATTATTTATTATTTATTATTTATTATTATTGATTTTTATTAATTTTTTTAATTTATTATCCTGGGTAAGAAAACGCAGTGATGCTCAGCCCCCTCCCGGCTCCTCCGTGGTGCCCGCGGGGTTTTCCCGGCGTGATTGCGGGGACGGGGTGCCGTACCTTTCACCGCGCCGAGGAAAGCCTTGAGGTCTTTGTAGAGTTTATTGCCTTCGTTCTGCAAAGCGAGGCAAGGAGGGGACAGGTCAGGGCCGTCCCCGAGGGCCGGCGGTGATTTCCATCAGCCTGACGGGGCCAGGGGACCCCAGGAGGCAGCGGGGCCAAGGGGCGGCGTAGGGGCGTCCCCGTCCCCCCCTTTCCCCGCTCCCCGGCGCGACCTGCTGCAGCTGGAAGTTGTAGGCGCTTTGCTCGAACTGCTCGTCTTTGGTTTCCACCGTTTTGCCCAGTTTCTGCAAAACCTGGGATGGAGAGAGATGGGAGAAGCCGTCAGCCCCCAGCCCGGCACTGCGTCCCGGTGGGGAGCGGGGTCGGCCCCGGCGAAAGCCCCTCTCGGGGGGATGCTGAGGGTCCGGCGGAGCCGTTGCCGAGCAGGGATTTGGATGCGGGATGCAAAATTTCAGCGCATCCCTCGGCGCTTTTATTTTTTAGAGGAAAATGGTGACTTTTTGGGTGCTCACCCATCACCCTACCCTATAGAACCCCATAGCTGCAGCCCTATGCACCCCAAAACACCCATGCAGCTGACGACGGGTGCAGGCGAAGCCCCGGGTGCTGCATGGCAAGAGAGACACCGCGCCGAGGATGAGGATGGGCTGCGGCCGAAGGCTGCCTGCAGAGCCGCCATCGCAGGAGCACGGCGAGGCTGGGGCCGCGCGGGAGGGAGTTTTGGGGTGTCCAGGAAGAGTTGCCCGCCCCGGGAAGCGGCCGGAGCCTGGCCCGGGCTGATACGGCCACGGCGGAGCCGAATTTAGCACCGAGCCAGGAAACCCGGGAGCGTTGGGTTTGGGGGGGGGGGGGACGACTTCGCATCGCCCCCAAAATGGGAGTCGCTGCCTGCTGTTTTGGGGAGAGAAGGGGAAAGAGACGCCCTCAAACTGCCCCAAAACAGCTGAGAATCGCCCCGTTTCTGCCCGCTTCCGGAGCCCTTCCCCCTCGCTTCCTGCGCGGCCGGTGTGGGCTACGCTGGCGCTCCTGGGACCATCCCCGCACCAGGTCCCACCGGGGCCCGTCACCGCCAGCCAGCCCAAGGGACCCCATGCCAGCAGCGCACGGTCCCCCCGTAACCTCCGGAAAGCGTTTTGGGTGGAAAAATCCCACTTTTAGAGAACCCAGTGGCTGCCAGAGCAGCCTGGGGACCGCTGGGAGATGCCATCAAGCCCGAAGCCTTGGAGCAACGATGACGTTGACCCAGAAGCGCCCAAATTAACACCCATGAGCACCCACGGGCGCCAAGCGGTGCCCGTTGTGCCACACCCTCAGCACCGGAGTGGAAAAAAAATTAGAGTAAAATAAAAGAAGGGATTTTGGGGGTTGAGCGTCGCGGGTGGGTGTCGCGCCGTACCTTCTCCTGCGCCCGGCTGAACCGTTTCTGGACCTGCTTGGCGAAGAGCCCGGCTCCCCCGCTCTTGCTCTCTGCCATGGCTGCAGCTCGGTTCCTGCTCGCAGCCGCGCGCTGCGGTTTGATGTTTGCTGCGGAGGAAGTTCGAGGCGAGGCAGCTGCTGGCATCCGCCGAGCACCCAGGCACCCCCCCACCGCGCTCCCCCCGGAAAGGCTCCCCCGTGCACCCAGCGACGCGGGCGGCCGAACGGGTGACGGGGAACCTGCGCCCGCCTCTTAATTCTTCCACAAGCATCCGGGGCTGGGGTTAAATTTGGCTTTTGGTGCAATTTCGGTGCTGGGTTTTTATCCCCATGGCAGGTGGGGTTGTGGCACAGTCGGATGCAGCTGCGGGGCGAGGCGGTAACAGCCACCAAATCCAACATCTCTCATTGCAAAGAGGTCGGTTTTGGAAGAGAAATGGAGCTAGAGGCGGGGAAAAATCCCGACTGGATCCCCCCTGCATCCCCCGGGAGCTGCATCGCTGCCCGCGGAAGGGATCTGCACCATTTCCCCCTTTCCCGTTATCCCCAGGACTTTCTGGCTGCCCCGAGCGCGCGGGGCCGGTTGCTTTTCCGCACGGCTCTTCCCTAAGCTGCGAGGAAGAGGAGGGACGCGGCCGAAGGGATGCTCTGGAATATGGGAGGGGAAAGGTAGGCCGAGGCTTGGAGGAGAAGGGGCCACGGGGCAAAGCATCCACCAGCGCGCCGGAGAGAGGAACAGATTTTATTGACGCCGGCTACGGGTTGTAAACCCCTCCGAGTGAAACGTGGCGGTGGATGATGTCCATCCCCGGAGGGGGGGACGCGGCTCCTCTCCTGCCACCGCTCAGTTCTGGGCCATCACCTGGAAGGAGAAGAAAGGCAAGGGTTGAGCAGGGCTAGAGCCGGGGCATCGGTGCAATGACAGCGCCAGGTCTCAGCCCCCGGCCGCCCGAGCCCCGCCGTCGCCTTACGTTCTCCATCCAGGAGATGTAGGCAGAGACGCGGGTGAAGACGGTGGGTTTGCGCTGGACGTTGCAGCCCAGACTGGAGACGAAGCTGGTGACGCCGTGGACCTGGTACTGCCCGTTCACCGCGCAGTGCAGGGGACCGCCCGAGTCGCCCTGCCGGACCGAGGGACCCGTATGAGATGGGAGGAACGGGATGGTGGTGGGATGCCGGGGGGGGGGAAGCGGGATGCCGGGGCCGTACCTGGCAGCCGGAGCGTACGCCGTCACCGCCGGCACAGACCATGGTGGGCTTGACGGTGGAGCCCCAGTAGGAGGAGCTGGAGCAGATCTGGTAGTCCACCACGGGCAGCGGGGCCTGCAGCAGGACGCTGGAGAGCTGCCCGTTGGCTGCGTGCAACCGAGCGCCGGTTAACGCCGCGCTGGCAAAGACCTGCGAGAGTCGTCACCCCCCCCGCCACCAAAGCAGAGCCCGTAGCCACCACCGAGACCCTTTTCCCACATCAAATCCCCCCAAACCTTGGCACGACCCCACCCAACACTGGGCATCTCCATGCCCAGAGCGAAGCCCTGGGTGATGCCTCCTGGGCCCTCAAAGGGCTTCAAAATATCGTTCAGCTCCCCACATTTCCCACGTTTTTGGGGTGATTTGGGGCCGGGGCGACCGTCGGCACTCACTGCGGGTGAGACCCCAGCCCGTGATGTAGCAGGGGTAGTTGTTGGGCAGGACGGACCCCTCCTGGGGCAGGACCGCCAGCTGCACGTACTTGTCCAGGGTGGCATAGCTGGACAGGCGGATCAGGGCGATGTCGTAGCTGGCGAGAGGAGGGAGAGGACGTTGCAGGGACCCCCCCGTTCCCAGCGACGCTGCCCCCGCTCCCCCTCCCCACGTGCGTTACCCCCCGGCGACGTTGTTGCTGTTCCAGTAGGGATGGATGATGATCTTGCTCACGCTGAAGACCTGCTCGTTGCCGTTGTTCGCGTAGAGGTTGTGCTCGCCGGCCACGACGCGGAAATTCATGTTACTGCCGGGAAGGCGAAAAAACCACAGGATCAGGCCATAAATTATTATTATTATTATTTAAACCGTGAGCTGGTATGGAAAGGATCAGCGCAAAAAGATGCTCCCAGAGAAGGTCCGTGTAACCCCTTAGTGGAGGACCAGCGGAGACCTTAAAGGACCGTTGCTCACTGGGTTGGGGCAGCCAAAATTTCTCCTTGGGGAGGTTTTTGGTGGAAAAACGGCTTTTCCACGAGAGGAAGGTGGGGTCCCCGCGCCCGCTTACCGATCCACGCAATGGGCTGCTGTCATCACCCAGTTTCTCCGGATGAGGGACCCTCCGCAGGTGTGATGCCAGCTGCCACCGGAGTAATACTGGAGAGAGATCTGGGGAGGGGGGATGCGAGACACGGGGGGGTCTGACCGCCCGGTCCCGGCGGGACGGCACCCCCACGGGATTTGCTGGCCGACCCCGGGAAGGACCCACCTGGGAGGGCCAGGTGCCCACGCGCGCCTCGGTCCCACCGACCACCCGCTGCACCCCATCGAGGTCCTGCTCGGAGCAGCGTCCTGCAGGAGAGAGGAGGGAGGCAGGGAGTGAAGCGCAGGCAGGGGGGTAGCTGAGGAGGCCGAGGGCTTCCCGCCGAGGACGCACCGCAGAGGGCGAGGGCGGCGAGGAGCACGAGCTGCAGCATCATCCCGGACCACGGCGGCGATCGTCTGCGGCGGGGGCTGCGCTGCCGGCGGCTTTGAGGGGGATGGAGGAGGAGGGACGGGAAGAAACCCAGGTGATGCGGCCTTGGTCCCTTTTCCAAAACACACACGGCCCTGAAAGTCAGGGCCAAAAACCCTGGGTGCACCCCAAGTCTCCCTCGGCTGCGGACAGGCAGCCCCAATCCCCAGGGAGACGATGCCCTGCTCGGGCATCTCCCTCTTCTGCACATCTCAGGCAACGGTGTCATGAGTTTCTCCCGGTCTCGAGCCCCAGCGGCAGCTCTCGCATCGCGTTTATCCCCACGATGCCTCCAAGGGTTTTATCCAACACGAGAACGGCGCCCGCATCGCCCTCGGCGTGGGGAAATCAAGGCAAACGCAGAGCGAGACCTTCACCCCCTCCAAAAACCCACCCTGCCCAGGACGGGCAGCCCCGGAGCAGGGACCAGACACCACCTCCACGGGGGGTTATTGTTGAGGTTCAAGGAAACACCGACACGGTTGTAATAAAAACCTGATTTCTGGCCAAAACGATTTTACTTTTTCCCCCTTTTTGAGGCCGTTCTGGGGGGTGAACCTGCGGCATCGAGGTTTTCGCTCCGCTGACGGAGCAGCCCCTGGAAAACAGCATTTGTAATAGCAGCGATTATCGGTTCGCCCAGTTAAAAAAAAATAAGGAAAGAAAAAAAGCACCTGCTGCATTCCTGCTCTTATCTCTAAACACGAGATTTCATGCGTAAAACAGTCTCCAAATAAGTGATTATTTGTTTTATCAGCACAGACCTGGCCATAGTGAGGGCCAGCAGCGAAGCCTCCGGCCCGGCGCAGGGACGAGCCAACCCAAATCTGAACCACGCCAAACGTGGCACCTCATTGCAAAAGTGGCTTTAAACCCACTTTTGGGCTGCAAAAGGGAGTTTCCAGCGCAAGAAGATGGAGGGAAATTAAATCAGAGGAGGGGTGGGAGCTTGGAGGAAGCCGGAGACGGGACGTCCGCAAAATAAATCATCTCTTTATTTGAGGTCGCGTATCCAAGGACAGGTTCTCCCACCCCCCGCCACTTCCAGGAGGGGTTTTGCCCCCCACTATAAATGAAATGGCAACGAAAGTGGCAGCTACAGTAAAGAAAACCAGGGGAGGGAGATGAGCTTCGCCAGGCGCTGGCGAGAGCCTCGCCGGGAGGATGCCGCGGTGCGTTCGAGCTGTGCCGTCCGGGGCAAAACCCTCCTCCGGATCAGCACGGGGATGAGCAGAATCACACCCAGGAATCATCATCATATAATAATAATAATAATAATAATAAAAATAAAAAAATAATCTAAGTTCCCCCCCCCCAAATCAAGCCTGGTATCTAAGGCAGAGAGCCCAACTTCTCCCATCCCGGCAGCGGCACCGCACGATGCCTGCAGCGCCGCGGCGGGCGAGGGCCGGATCCTGGCAGCACCGGGGGAACCCCTCGCCCGCACAGGGCCACGACAAACCACGATCGGCCCTCCCGCGGGATGAGCCGCGCGGCCGCTCGCCGTCCTCCTCGCTGGAAGGAGTTGCCCACCCAGCTTTCGCGTGCGGGGCGGCAAGGCCACGGTTTTAAACGCCCGATCTGAATTTCAGAGTCTCTGGCCGGAGCCGGGGAGGGGAAGGATGAGCAGCAGCCGGGTACCGAAGAGCAGCCGCAGGCGTCTCTGCCACCTCCGGGCTTTGCGCTCCGTGGGGTACCGCCGGCCGAGCTCGGCTCTCCGGGCTTCCCCGCTCCAAAGGCACGGGACTGAGTTCAAGGCAACCGTGAAATGCAGCATATTAAAGGCTTTCGCTTCTTAAATAAAAAAAAAAGGCGAAGTTTGTTTGGATTCTGGTTTCCTGAGCGCGGTTGGGGATGGCCGGGGGCTCGGGCCGCCCTGCTCCCCGCCTAGGTGAAGGACCAGAGCTGGTGGGGGTCCGCTGGGTCGCAGGGAACCATCGCCGGGTGCTTCCCTCGGGCCGTCAAACACGTACCGGAGGCCAGGTTTTTAATCAGCCGGTCCTACCAAAAAATAAAGACAGCACCAGCTCAGCGATGGCGGCGGGATGAAGAAAGGATGCGACCGAGGGGAAGCAGCAGAGAAGCAACATCGTGGTGGGGATGATGCCACCATCGCCTCGGGTGATTCCCGGGATGGAGAGGCGGCTCCTCACCTGCACCAGGTCCCACTGCTCGCTGGCTGGCACCCGGCCGGGCTTCCCTCTGTACTGGCAGTCGCCCAGCTCGGCCAGGCCCGAGCCCGCCCGCAGGCAGAGCTCCTTCCCGATGTTGTGCCGCAGCTCCCACTGACTCGTGTACTCAAAATACTGGGGGGCAAGACCAGAGAGGGGACGTCACGCTGCTGCGCCCCGAGAAAGTAACCCCTGGGGACAAACGGGGGTGCAGGAGGGGGAAACGCCGGGGGTCGATGGGTGCCCACCTGGTTGCCCCCCATCCCGTGGCAGGGGTACATGATGAGCGGCTTCCCACCGTGGTTGTTCTCACCGACGTCCAGGCAGCTCTTGGTCCCCTCGTTTTTTATCTGCAGGGAGAGGAGAAAAAAGGGGCAGGGGGTTGAGCTGGGCTCTGAGGTCCCAGGGTATGGACGCACCTTGGGTTTGGGCTTTGCAGGGCACTTAATTATCGCTGTACAAACACGATCCCAATACTAAGCCCCGTGTCCGGGTCCCTCGTCCTTTCCAGGACGTGAGGAACGCCCACACCCACGCCTCCATCCCACCGAGTCAAAGGTGAGAGCTGCCTGCGACAAGGCTTTTTGTGGATTAAAAGGTGAATTAAAACCCGGACGGGAGCCGGTGCCTGGCCCTCGCCGCATCCAACGGCCGCTTTCGCATCGCCCCGGTCGAGGAGGGTCGGACTCAGACCCCAACACCCGGCTCGGAGGAAAGGGGCTTTTTTGGCAGCTCCATCCTCGGGGATGGAGCCGGTGCTCCACACCCTGCCCGTCCCCACCTCGGTTTTTCAAGTCCACCCTGTGCGTGCCACCGCCGGCGAGGCGCTCGTCGTGGAAGCTTTCAGCTCTTCCTCCCGATTCAACCCAAAGCCACGTCCCCGCGGGTCCCCCACCCCGTAACTCGCCCCAAACCAGCTCTGCCGGATTCCAGCTCTTTTGCTGTCAGCCAGAGCCCGAACCCGCCCCGCCAGCCGGTGACGGACGTGGCGACGGACGCGGCTGCACCAAAACCCTCCAGCACCCTGGTTTAAATGCAAAACCCCCAACCCCAACCTTTTGGGGCCTTCATTGCCGTGGCTATTTCTAGCCAAGGGCTGAGGCCAGCGGGATGATCCAGGCACCCCCGTACTTACCGCCCCGTAAAAAGTTGGAGTCAGGTCGGGGACGAACATCTCCGGGTAGACGGTCTGGAGGTACCAGGTGAAGTTCTTGCAGTGGAGCTGCTCCCTCAGCTTGCGCCGGTCTGTAATGTCACCATACGTCTTCTATCGACAAAGTCACGTGAGAAAATTAAACTAACCTCCGAGCAAGGAAAAAAAACAACAATAAAAAAACCCCCTCCCGAGCCGGGGCTCAGAGCTGAGGGGTCCTCTCAGCTTTGTCATCGTCCGTCACGGTGTGCCCAGGACTGGGAGCAGCGGTGGGGTCTAACGGGACATCCCCATCCCTGGGAGGTGCCCTCGGGCTCTGGCCGCGCACCGAGAGGGCTGGGCCGTTTTGGCATCACAGCACAACTTTTTGGTGTTGTAAAAAAAAAATATAATAAATAAATAAATAAAAAATCGATGTTTTTCTACTAGAAAACAATATGGCCAAATAGAAAAATTTAAAAATAGCTTTTTGGCTACATCGTTCCACCTGCATTTGCTTTCCCACCTCCAGGCTGAGCCCACCTCCTCCCTCTGCTCAGGCTTGAGCCCCCAGCAGGATCCGCACCCCCCGGGGAACTCGAAGCCCGCCGGCCCGGCCGGTACCTCTCTGGCCATCTGCGCAGCTTGCTGGTTCCTCCTGTAGAAGATCTCCTTGTAGTCGTCCATCCAGACCTCGGCCAGGCGGACCTGGTTCCTGGAGATGACCTGGGTGCCCTTGGGGAAGGTGTGGGGGCTCTTGGAGCGGAAGACGTGACCCACGACGGAGCAAGGGATGATCTCAACTTGACCCCCGCACTGCCAGACCTACGGGGAGGCAACGCCTGAGACGTGGGGGGTCCAACCCCTCCGTGCCCCCCGACAAGGAGCATCCCTGAAGACGCCCGTTGAAGATGGCATCGCCCCAGCCTTACCCTGAAGGACATTTCCACGTTCTCGCCCCCCCAGATCTCCATCTGATCATCGTAGGAGCCGATGTGCTCAAAGTAGGACCTGGAGATGGCAAAGAGGCCACCGGCGAAGGTCGGGGACCTACGGGGGAGGGAGAAGCGGCGCAAAATAGGGTTAAAATAAAAATAGAAAAGCAGAAGTCGGAGTTTTGGGGACGTCATGGCCCTGACGGTGGGTGTGAGCGCTTTGCAGCTGTGTCCCCCCATGTCCCTGCCCCATCCAGCTGTGCCCCAGATGTGGTGGCTTTGGCGGAGGGGCCGGACCCGGCTGCCAGGAGGGGACGGAGGTGGCGGTGGCAGCGTGACACCGAGGGGCCTCGCCGCCAGCTCTTGACTCAAAGCGAAAGGGGGATATTGTTACCGAAAACCTATCACCGAAAAGAAGGGGGGAGATTAGAGCTCAGCGGCCGGCGCCCCATTCACTCCTCCGGCTTCTCTAATCTTTTCCATCTGATCTTTAGAAGAGGCTGGAACAGAAACTTGCTTTTATTCAGGAAAAATAAAAAAAAAAAAAAAGAAAAAGGATTCGCTGAGCTGCTGCGTTCCTGCCGAGCGGAGATGAGACGCCGCCGGGAGCCAAACTGCCGGCTGGCGGTAAAAGGGACCTTTATTGGGACGGGGACGTCTCCCGGGTGACCTCTGCACAAAGGCAGCCCTGCCGCCGGCCAGGGGACGGGATGCGGCCGGGGCCAGGCAGGGTGTCTGGTGTCTCCCGGTGGGAGCACCCGGCTTCTCGTGGGGCACCGACGGAGAAGTGCGGCAGGAAAACCCAGTCAGGGTTTCTCTGCGTGAAAAGAAGGGGGTAAAAATAGGATTTTTGGTGCAGTCGGATCCAGAGGTGACGTATTCTTGTTGGTGTGTCAGCGCAGGCGCCCACGCTGTGCCCAGGTCGCTGGGTATCCAAGGGCGAGAAGATACACGGCAGCGATTAAGCGCTTAACGAGAGCCTTTGCAGGAGCAGAGGGGTGGCTGGAGGCAGTTCAAGGGTGGTTTTGCAAAAGGTGCTTTATGGCTCCACGCTCGCCAGACCCCGGGGGAGGTTTCTCCTCTGCCAGCCCCACGGCTCTGACCGCGCCTGAGCGTCCTCCGCCGGGCACAAACCACCCCGGATCCCTCAAGCCCAGCATCCCACGGGGGAAGGGACAGCATCGCCCGCCCAGAGGCACCAAAACCAACAGGGAAAACCCCGATTTGTTGGAAAAAAGGAACAAAAACAACTGGAGGAAGGGGCTGTTTCCTGGCAGAGGGCACCCCGCTCTTTGCCACCCCGGGGAGTCCCTCCCTGAGCACCCCACAGCAGCCACGCGCGCTCAGCCGCTTCATTTTGCAGCCTTTAGGTGCAGACGCGGCGTTCCCAGGGCTCATCCAACCTTTGCTACCATCACACCAGCTCCGAAGCGGATAAAAATCCCCCCCTGCCACGGCTTACTTGATGGGGAAGGTCTCATCCTTCCTCCGCTGCCTCTCCCGGGCCGGGACGGCCTCCCAGCCGAAAGTCAGGCTCCAGTCGAAGTTGCCGCGGCTGTGCTGTTTGCCGCTCTGGACCGGCTTGGAGAACTCGAAGGTGTTGAGATCGATGGTGGCGATGTCGGGGCTTACGACGGCCGTGGGCTCTTCGGCGATGCGGGATAAGAGGGGCTCCAGCCAGCCGTGAAAACACTCGCCTGGGACATGGGGAAGGGTTGGCCATTGAGGGGTGACAACTTCACCCCCCGCGGCTCCCCGGGGACCCCCGGGCGGTGGTGGGTACTCACAGTGGGCATCCAGGAAGGTCAGGACCTCCCCGCTGGCCACGCTGGCCCCCAGCAGCCGCGCCGTGATCAGCCCTTTCCTCTCCTCCTGCCGCACGACTCGCACGATCTGGAGCTGCTCCACGTAGCGCTCCAGCTCGTCCTTCAGGTAGTCTGGGGGGGGAACAGAGCAACCGGCTCCGTCGGAGCGGGGAGATGCCTGCATCCCACCAGCCCACCCTGCTGCCCCCATCCCAGCCCCGCGCAGGAGCTCCCACTCAGGCCCCGCGCCCGGGTGCGGAGCCGGGGACACAGGGAGCCTCCTTTCCCCGAGATCCCCAAGTGGTTTTGGCTAAAGAAAGCGGGTTTTGCAAAGAAGCCGGCCACCCGCCCCATCTAATCCCCCACCGAAGAGGGATTAGAGGAACGACGGGGTGAGAAAGTCTCCTGCCCTGTGGCTAAAGTGTCACCGGGACCGAGCGGACGAGCTGTCACCGAGGGAAGGGACAGCGGACAAGGTGTCACCCAGGGAAACTGGGATTTCTCTCCTTCCTGGGCAGATGCAGCCAAGCCAAAAGCTGGGAACGGCCAAGCGAGAGCTGGGCCATCCAGAGACCCATCCTGGGAAGGGACCCTAAGTCTCACGAGCATCCGACCCACGTCCCCACCGCAGCGGGAGCCAAGCTCACAGGCCATAAACCCCCGCACCGCCCCGAGCTTTCTGCTCCTTGGGAGCACGTGGAGACGCCACGGGCAGAAAGGGAGGGTTTATCTCTGGGGCGAGGGCAAAGTCCGCTCCTCCCCAGCGCCCCGACGCTGAACCGCATCGTTAATTTGCTCTGGGTGTAGCTAATGAGGATTGCAGCCTGGCGGGCAAGGCGGCTGGCGGACGAGGTGTTTGCAGGATGCGGAGGAACGCCCAGGTTTTCTCCAGGGCTGGGTTAACGGCGGTGCCGGAAAAGGGAAAAACCCCGACGGCGCTCCTGGGCGGATGTGAAACAACGTGGAAGAGCTGGCGGACGCATCCCGGGCTGCTCAGAGGCTCGGCACAGGCCGCTTCTCCTCCGAGCGGCTCAGAACCACGGCTCCCGGGGATGGAAAGATGCTCGGCAGCCCCCTGCATTCCACCGGCTCCCGCACCCCGCCACGGCTCCCGCACCCCGCCACGGCTCCCGCACCCCGCCACGGCTCCCACCCACCGTCCGTGCTGGCATCGTCCACCAAGATGATCTCCTTCAGCAGCAGGGCCGGGGAGGTGTGCAGGACGCTGTACACCGTCCGCAGCAGCGTCGACCAAGCTTCGTTATGGAAGACGATGATGACGCTGGTGGTGGGCAGGGGCGGGCACCGCTTGAATTTCTGGTCGATACACCTCCGAGAGAGAAAAGCAGTGGTCTAAGCAAGATGGGGGGGACACGACAGAAACAAAACACCCCTCGTCCCCCCCCAAACCCCACGGCAGGAGAGCGGCTCCCAGCCCCGGCGGCTCTCAGCTCGGCACCGCTTTGATTTCAATTGATTTCTACCTCTCCCCCCGCCGCCGGCCGAGTGAATCACATTCCTGCCGCCCGCCCGGCCCCGGTGTCCCCCCCATTGTCACCGCTACACCTGCTAAGCACGGATAATCGCCTGCCGGCGTGGGGGGGGCCGGTTTCCACGCCGGGGCTGGGTTTCTACCTCCTATTCAAACCTTTTTTCCCACCCCAAAATCCCCCCCGTGCCTTCCCCAGCCCACCCCCCCGTCCCCGAGCAGGCAGGGCTTGGGGGGGGCCCTGCTTTAATCCGGCAGCCCGTGGCCGGAGGGCAGGCGAGGAAATCTCTCGAGTTTATGCCGCTTCCTTCGCCCCCCCCCCCCCCAGCGGGGTCTGAGGCTGTTCCACTCGGCTAAGAAAAGAAAAAGTCCGATTACTGGAGTCGGCTGAAATAAAAGAGGGAGGGGAGGGAAAGGGGGGGAGATGCTGGAGCCACCCGGCTGCGAGCAGGTACGCGGAGACAAAAAGAGCCGCTGCTGGCTTTTGCCCATTGCGGTTAAAAACCAACCCCAAGGGGACAAAAATTAGTGAAAAAAATAATAATAGGTATATGTATTTTTTCAGCCCTGCCTCTGTTTGATGCCCTGCCAATGCTCGGTGACATCCCAACCCCGATCCGCTTTTATTTCCCCTTAAATTTCCCCGCCGAGGGAGCGAGCGGACCCGCGGGGCCCTTTGGGCGACGGCTCTTACTCCGGCGGGCGGCTGTCGGGTCCCAGCGCTCGCTGGAGGGAGATGCGGTCGCTGGCGAAGGCGTTGAAGCAATGCTTCTCGTACCCTCGCTCCTTCTCCTTCGTCTCCTCCGGTGTCCATTGATCCTTCTTGAAGGCTTTGCCATCGGCTCCGGGGCTGGCGGGGTCTTGGGGGGGTCTCTCCATCAGCGGCCGAAGCTCCGCCGCCGTGTAGACGCCGGGCAGGCAGGAGCGAGCGGCGGGCGGCGGTTCCTCCTGCCGAACCGGAGCGCCGATCTGCAGCTTCGGCATCGAGTCTCGGATGTTGTTGACCGCCCCCAGCATCAGGTCGAGGACTTGGTCCTTCCCTTGGACGATGTTCTTCAACCAGGGTTCCTCGCTCGGGTCCTTGTTGCCCACATCCTTTTGCAGGATGAAGAGGAAGATGACGAAGACGGCGCCCGCCAAAGCCACCTTCAAGGGGCTGTAGCGTCTCCGGAAAAGCCTCATTTTTATTCCCGGGTGGTTTCTGGAGGGTCCCGCCTGCGGCGACGGGCGTTTCAGGGACGGGGGGTCTCAGGGTGCTTCATGATGATCTGCTCTGCTCCACAAACCTGGAGAGGAGGAGAAACACCCGCAGGTTAATTCACAGACTGGATGCACTTCGGGTGCATGAATATAACATTAAATATACATTAATACAAAGTTCATTCCAAGCGAGACCCCTGCAATCCTCTCCCAGCCCGTAAATCCGCACTGAAAATAAAACACCAGGAAAAAGCGTGGTTCAAAAGATTCTGCGGGCCGCGCTGGATCCGGCCACCGCAAGCGTGAGACGTCCCCAGCAGTTTCTCCCGCGACCGAGCCAGCGGCTGCAGCATCCCCGCCGCAGCCTCCCCCCGCACGCCGAGAGCGGCGTAACGAAGCTAAAATAAAGCCGCAAAATTCACCAAAATATTTTTAGCCGCGTGGAAAAAGCCTTTCGCCAAGTATTTTCCCTGCCTGCAGCGTCGCTGGGAAGGAAAACACGCGCAAGACCCCGCGGCGCTTTGGTTTCGGCTGAATTGGAGCGGCAGATTCGGTGGCCGGTGCCCTGCCCGGTGCGACGGCTGCAAAGCCTCTGCCGGGACCCGGCGAAAGCACCGTGACCGGCCGAGCTTTCCCACCGCGAGCAAACCTCCCGCGGCTGCTCTTTGTGAGCCGCTGCCGCCGGAGCATGGACAAGCTCCGCGGGAGCCATTCACCGGCATCTCCTCCTCCTCCACTTCGGGGTCCCCCCCCGCCTCCTTTATTTCTTTTTTCCTTTTCTTTTTATTGCCTTGGAAATGGTGCGGCCCCAGAGCGGAGAAGGGCACCTGCCAGCAACTTCAAGGGCGAGGAAGCTTCGGCTCGTAAAGGAGGAGGGACGAGGCGGTCCCCGGGGTCACCGCTTTCAGCGCCGCGGGGATCAAAGCCGGCGGCCGGACCACGCTTCACTGCCAAGGGCGCCCGTCCGCGAGTCGTGGCGGGACCGGGCGGCACCGACCCCACGGAGGGGGGAAAAAAAAAAAAAGCAGAATTAAGGAAAAAAAAAAAAATCCACCTCAATTTCTGCTCGTTTCTGAGCAAAGATGCTCCCACCCCACTCGCGGCCCTGAGCCCCGACGCTTTCGTCGCACGGCGCGAGCCGCTGCCGTGCAAGGAGGCGAGCGGCAAAGAGCGACGCGTTTTGGGGAGGAAAACCCCGATTCTGCTATCTCCGCATCTCTCTGCGAGTCTCCTTCCTGCCACGTCGCTGCGACCAAGTTAACGAAGCGCGCTCGTTAGCCGTGCGATGCTAATAAACCCCGGGGCGGCACTCGGGCACGCAGGGAGAGGGCACGGGTTTGTGCACAACAGCAGCTGCAGCTCCCGAGGGGGCTCCAACCCCAATCCCTTCCCAAAAAGGGCCCCAAACCCCCCAAAATCCCCCCAAAAAAGCGCTGGGGTGGATTTTGCAGCGAGCTGCGGCGCGAGCTCCTGGCGCGCTTGTGCTGTCCGCTACCAGCCCTGCAAAGCCATGGGTCGATGCTGCTCCGTCTCATCCCGAAAATCCCACGTTGGGCTGGGGCTCGGCCTTGGAAAACCAAGGCCAAAATTATCCGGTGGAGCCCATCGGGTTCGGAAAAGGGGAAAAAGGGGTTTGGTGGGAATTTGGTGGCAGGAGGAGCGTCCTCCGTGGCACCGGAGGGAGGAATCACAGGGAGAGGCAGCAATCGAGAGACGCGCCCCTGGCAGAGGGGGGGGGGAAAGAGGAAAATAAATAAAATAAAAGCAAATCAACACCTACACGATGCCGCGAGCAAACAGGGCGGCCGCGGTCAACGTGGCCGCGTGCTCCACGTGGCAGCGAGCCGGTGGCCACGATTGCAACGTCGGAAGCGGCCGGGATTGCAAAAAGCCAACAGTGGGATGCGGGGTGCAATCCTGCGCCACCCCGCAACCCCGACGCCGGCCAGGCCGGTTTCGTTACCGGCAGTGCCGAAAAACGCCTGGCGCTGCTGGTGAGATTTGGCTCCTCGGCACGGCTCCGGTTTTAGGAGCCGGTGATGCCAGGGGGTGCAAGGGGAAGGTGGGTGCTGCTCGGCACGAAGCAGGGGGTCCCACGGGGCTCCCGCCGTCGAGCCGCTGGCCTCGCCCCGGTTGGGGTGAGCCTGGGGAGTCCCAGACCCGCTCCCGGTGCTGGGGGGCCGGGACCCCCGGAGAGGGGCTGGGTGGCAGCTCTGCCCCACCGGGGACGGGTGCCGGGGTGTCCCGTGGGGGGGAAAAGGGGGCCGGATCCTGTTCACCGCGGTGCACGGAGCCATGCGGCCCCGGGGACCCGCTGGGCTGCCCCGGGGGGCTCCATCCCGGGACCCCAGACCCTTCCCTCGGGGGGGGGCTCCACACCGGGACCCCCCAGCTCCCCTTTACCCTGGGGGACTCCATCCATGGACCCCCAGCTCCTTCCCCGAGGGGGCTCCGCAACGGCACTCCCGGACCGGGCTCCGCACCGGGACCCCCCGGCTCCCCCTTCCCCGGACCGGGCTCCGCACCGGGACCCCCCGGCTCCCCCTTCCCCGGACCGGGCTCCGCACCGGGACCCCCCGGTTCCCCCTTCCCCGGACCGGGCTCCGCACCGGGACCCCCCGGTTCCCCCTTCCCCGGACCGGGCTCCGCACCGGGACCCCCCGGCTCCCCCTTCCCCGGACCGGGCTCCGCACCGGGACCCCCCGGCTCCCCCTTCCCCGGACCGGGCTCCGCACCGGGACCCCTCGGTTCCCCCTTCCCCGGACCGGGCTCCGCACCGGGACCCCCCGGCTCCCCCTTCCCCGGACCGGGCTCCGCACCGGGACCCCCCGGTTCCCCCTTCCCCGGACCGGGCTCCGCACCGGGACCCCCCGGCTCCCCCTTCCCCGGACCGGGCTCCGCACCGGGACCCCTCGGCTCCCCCTTCCCCGGACCGGGCTCCGCACCGGGACCCCCCGGCTCCCCCTTCTCCGGGGAGGGAGGCGCTGCGTACCGGCCACCCCTTCCCCCGGGGCGGGGGGGGAGCTCCGGACCGGTCCCTTCCCCAGCGCGCACGGGCACGCCCGGTGCCCCGGCTCTGCAACGGGACCGGCACCGGCACCGGCGCAACCGGACACCCCCCCCCCCCCCCCCCCGCTCACCCGGTTCCGCGGCGCGCGCGGGGCCGCAGGTGCCGTCCCGGCGGGGCGGGGCGAGGCTGGCGCGCGGGAGGGGCGGGGCGGGGTGGGGCGGGGCCACCGCCGCCACCTGCCAGCGCCCCGGGGTACAGGTGCACGGGGCGGCGCCGCCGCGGTCCTAGCGCCGCCCGCCGGGACCCGCGCCGGCCTCCCCCGGGGGGCGACGGCAGCCTGACAGCGCGGTACGGGCGGGACAGGGGACTGTGGGGGCCGTATGGGCTGGGGACGGGGGGTACCGTGACTGGCAAGGGGCTATAGGGGCTATAGGAGCCTGACACTGGGGGCGCAGGGGGTGACAGGGGCCTACAGGGGTGACAGGGGCCTGGCACTGGGGGTGTTGGGAGCCTCAGGGGCCTATGGAGGCCATAGGGGCTACCAGAGCCTGGCACTGGGGGTGGTGTGAGCCACAGGGGCCTATGGAGGCCATAGGGGCTAGAGGGGCCTGGTACTGGGGGTGCTGGGAGCCACAGGGGCCTACAGAAGCCATAGGGGCTAGAGGGACCTGGCACTGGGGGTGCTGGGAGCCACAGGGGCCTATAGAGGCCATAAGGGCTACAAGGGCCTGGTACTAGGGGTGGTGAGAGCCTCAGGGGCCTATAGAGGCCATAAGGGCTACAAGGGCCTGGTACTGGGGGTGGTGGGAGCCACAGGGGCCTATAGAGGCCATAAGGGCTACAAGGGCCTGGTACTAGGGGTGGTGAGAGCCTCAGGGGCCTATAGAGGCCATAAGGGCTACAAGGGCCTGGTACTGGGGGTGGTGGGAGCCACAGGGGCTTATAGAGGCCATGAGGGCTACAAGGGCCTGGTACTAGGGGTGGTGAGAGCCTCAGGGGCCTATAGAGGCCATAAGGGCTACGAGGGCCTGGTGCTAGGGGTGGTGGGAGCCACAGGGGCCTATAGAGGCCATGAGGGCTACGAGAGCCTGGTACTGGGGGTGCTGGGAGCCACAGGGGCGTACAGAGGCCATAAGGGCCTGGTACTGGGGGTGGTGGGAGCCACGGGGCCTATAGAGGCCATAGGGGCATGACCCCAGGTGTGCTGGGGACCAGTAAAGGCCTGGCACTGGGGGTGCTGCCAGGAGCTATAGGTCCTGTACCGCCCAACCACCGGGTGGCAGGAAGAGAGGCACCGGCTCGGTGCAAACGTCCTTCCTACCCACGCTCGTCCCTTGGTTCATGCCACGTTTGTTATTATTCTTATTTATTAATTAGTCTGCGGGCGCTGCGGAGCCTCCTGAGCTTCCCGGCCCGGGGGCAGCGGTTCACCGCAGCTGGGAGTTTATTTACCGTCAGTTTTACCAGGATGTGGTAATCACTGGGAATAGTTTTTGGGAGCACACCAGTTGCTATAAATAGACTGTCAACCCAGGAACTTGCTAATTATTCCTATCCCTCTGTGTCATCCCTTATCAGCCTGTATCTTCCCAGTGACCTGCCGATGGCCCCAGCTCGCTGCTCTCCACCGGCACCCCGAGCCCGCGCTTGGGGACGGGGCCATGGTCCCCCAAATGGCGAGCCCCCCGCTCCGAGCGCCCCGTTTCCCGCCTCCTCAAGACCCGTGTTTAACACTAGATGGTGGTATCTCCATGAAGCTTCGGCCTGAGGATCAGCAGCTGTTAGTCACAGCACAAAAACACCCCGGAAAAGCCAGGTGAGATATTGGTGGTGCGAAAGAGCCGCTCAAAACCCCTTCAGGGACGATGTGACAGGTACGAGCCCTTCGGCAGGGGATTTCTACGCTTGCAAGGAAGGGGACGAGCAGCCCCCAAACCCCCCGTGCACCCCAGGAGAGGCTGCGGTTGAGAAGCAGCTTCTCCAGGATCCCAGACGGACGAGCCCTGGGCGGGTTGTAATCACCCAGCTGAGGATTTTGCCTTGGCTCCTGCGCTGTACGGAGGATTTGGGGGATTTGACCTGAGGCAGAGTGAGTATTAATTTGGATTATCAGGATATTAGCTTGAATATTAGCTGCCTTATAGGGGATAAGTTGGGCAGGGCTCCAGGGCACCGCAGCCGCATAAATATCCAGCAGCCGTCGCGTTAAAGCACTAACGAGTCGCTAGAGAAAGGTGGGGGGAAACTGAGTCACAGAAAAGGCACATGCCTCGCCCAGCGTGGCGCAGAGAGGAGCCAACACTCACCCGCCATGAGGCCACCTGTGGCCTTCGTAATCGTCTCCTGTGCTTTTCAGAGCTAAATTTAAACCCTGGGTTTGCACAGCGCTTGCCTGTAATTCACTGCCGCTTTGCTTCCTGCCTCGCCGCCGTGCAGAGGTTTCGCTCTTAGCACAAAAACTGAAGGGGAAATTCCCTACCCCAAAGTTTGCTGCTGCTGAGCTTTTTTCAGCTGCGACTTGCCGAGCCTGATGTCGCGCCGCGGCCGCCCGGCCGGGGGAAGGAGGGTCCCCCGCCAGAGTAAGTGCGCTTCTGTGGAAAATGGAGCTTTTTTGGCTTCACGGGGTCCACGCCGGGCTGTGTCGCGCGGGGGACGGGGTGGGGACGGGCTTTTCGCTGCGTTAAACCAGCCCCATTCCCCGGCACCGAGGGGGAACGCGGCTGAAGGCAGGTCCTGCCCCTCCGAGTCGCTCGGTGAACCCCGAGCATCTGATTTCCCCAGGATTTTTGTGTTCTCGGATTGCTTCCTTTAATTGCAATTTATGAAATGCTTTTCAGATTGCACAGGAGATTAAAATCTCCCGGTGCCCCATCCTCCTAGCGTCACAAAAGTAATTTGGGGGAAATGAAGAAGCAGTTAAATACTGAAAAAAACAGCAGGGATCGTACAAAATCAATACAGGCTTGGGAATGACAGCTTCAAATCACACCCTTCTTAATAATTAATTGGCATAGTTATATATAACTCTCAGGTAAAATATATCCTCTTAATCTTTAATTTGATATGTTAGCTATGGAGCTAGCTGCTTTGGAGGGTGCAAAATATTTATCCTTGGTTTTTAAGAATCAACGGGACCCAAACAGCCGAAAATAGGATGCAGTTACCGTCACGGCTTGTTTGTGGTGCGAGAAGCGCGGAAATACCTGCCCTGGAAGCAAACCTTACCATTTTGTCTGCAGTTTTCCTTGCGCCGGGTGCGTTTCCTTCGGGCCGGTCGGGATTTCTGCTCTTCGCCCCTACCGGGGAATCCACATCGCCCCAAGCGTCAGAGGAGGCTCCATCAAACCGATCAGCTGAGCCCCTAATTTCAGAGCCAGAGCTTAAATTTGCAGTGCTGAGCAGCAGCGAACCTGGAAAATATGACAGGAAGCAAAGCCGATTTGCATATTTATGCTAATCGAGATTACACGAATCTTTCAAATTAAAACGTACTTTGCAGATGGCTTGCAGATTTGTACCGAGCTTCGGTTTTATTTATTATCTTTCAGACTGGTAATAATTGGTGCAATATGGTAAAACGGGGAAGTCTAATCCACAATACAGCTGTTAAAGCAAGGAGAAATGTGTTGAAAACAATGCAGAGGGATTTTTCTTTGTAGTAACAATATTTGGTTAACACATACCGTGTGGGTATGAGCTGGATTTTTCATTTGCGGGGTATTTTTGAGAGCAGAAGGGGCAGCTCAGGGCTGAGCATCTCAAGGAAGGGGAATTGTGCCTCCCCGCTTCGCCCCGTTTGGGTTTGTTGACGGGAGTTTGTTTGCTCTCACACCACTGCACAAAAAATGGAATCCCTTGGTGCTAAGCGAATGGGAAATGCAACTTTTTCCAGGTAGATTTTTCAATAACTGGGGCTTTTTGGTTGTTTGGAGCTGAGCTCGCGGCAGCTGTGGGCTGAGGGGTGGAAAAGCCCAGCTTGGCCGTTCAGTTATCCCCTGACTTGGACAGAATCACTTCCCTTTTCAGTTTTTTTCTGTGTAAATTTTAAGAGAACTGGGAGTGCTTCTTTTTTTTTGCAGTCCCGCGCGCATGAGCACGTGGGATCTCCAGGGATCCTGCAGCATGACCGAGCCCGCTCCTCCCCATCCCACCAGCTCAGGGTCACCTCGACGGCTCCTCGCTGCCTTTGGGTAACACCCAGCCGGTCGTTTCCTCTTGCTTTTCTCCTGATCAGGCGCGATGGAGATGGAAGAAATATTCCTCCAGCTCTGTGAGGAGGTCGCCAGGCTGCAGGATCTGTGCGTCAAGCAGGGCAAGCTCCTCCAGAAGCTGACCGCCAGGAAGGGCCCCGTCCTCGGTAAGCAGCGGGGCCGGGGAGGGTGCACTGAAACTGCAGCTCCGGGCTGAACAAGTGCGATTTGAACCTTTGTCCTGATGCCGGCAAGAAGTTTGCTGCAGAAAGCAGGGGTAACGTGAAGCTGGTTGAAGGCAGAAATGTGCTCTGCAACCCGTGCTGGCTGTCGTGGCTTTTTGGCTTCGCCTTCTCCGTCAAACGCGGAGTAACGTGTGCGTGTGTCTGCTTAGAGTCATGTGCAAACCGCCGCAGGCGTGCCGCTGCTTATTCACACCTCTTGCCCCTGGGGAGAGGGGGAAGGAGCGTGGGGCAGATGGTACCCATTGCCTCGAGCGCTTTTGGGAAGCAGGGGTGGCGGTGGAGCCTCTGCAGCCTGAAAACCGCCCGAGGAAATGTTCTCGCCCTCCCCAGCAGCCTGCCTGGTTTTCCAAGAAATCTCCCTCCCGCTCCCGGGGCCGTGGTCCGTGCGCTCCTCTGTCCCCCCCAAGCAGTCACATCCCTCCCGCAAGGTTTTGCACGTTGTTCCCGACCGGAAAGGGTGTTTTCTGTGGTCAGGAGGGATCTGCTCGGGCAAACATCTGCCATGTGCTGTGAAACCAGCAGCCTCGTGTGCTCCCCACCCCTGTGCTCGCCTCCTTTCCCTGCAGCTCCGCCGTCTGTCTGTCCTTCCTGGGGCTGGCGTGCAAATAAACGTCTCCAAACAGGACCTAAACCAAAGCCATTCCTGGGATCAGCCCGGCTTTTGGGGACGCAGCGATGCCTCAGCGTCTCCTAAGGTAGCTAATGCTCCTCCGACTCAGCCCTCGCTGGCTGTCCTCGGATGCTCTTTCTTCGCTGCTCCAGCCTCGTATTTAAGCGAGCGATGGGGACAGGCGAGCTTTGCCAGCCAGGAGGGAGCGCCCAGTTGTTTTGCAAGCGCAAAAGGAGAATGAGGCAATGGGAAGGCAAACACAAATGCCGTTAAAGTCCCAGGAATGACCTCTCTGGCTTGCTTTCTTCCAAAGATATCCCCGTGTCGCTGCCGATCCAGTGCACGGAGGATATGGTGACGGAGGAAGGGGGAAGGCCAGCGGACAGCCACCAGAAAGGCTCAGAGGCGCCGGCATCCGCTGCCTCCAACCCGGAGGGCTCTGCTCACCCCCTGGCGCAGCCGCACGCTGCCGACGCGCTGCCCGGCTTCGACGGCAAGTACCCGCCAAGCGCCGCGAACGGCAGCGTCTTCGGTGGGGGAACTGGAGGAGCGGCTCTTGCCGTAGCTTTGGGCAGCAACAAGGCAGAGAGGAGCGAGAAGGTGGATGTAGACATGTGGCTGAAAACCTGTAGGATGCTTCCTGCTGTGAAAGCCCCTAAAGAAGAAGTGCGAGCTTGCTGCAGCCCGCAGGAGCTGGCGGCACCAAACGCGGTTGTCGGGGACTCCTTCCTGACTCTTCTGGACCTCTATGAAGCCCCAGAAACCCTTCGGAGGGAAGATGCTCCCAGTGAAAGTGCTCTGCCTGCTGAGGCGAAAGTGCCGGTAGAGATCCGAGGACCTGTGCAGGTAACTTGTGAGGCCGATGGGGATTTTTGTCTGTGACTTTTGCGTGCCCTTCCCAGCGTAATGGCACCTGCCAGTCTTCAGCACCCTCTCCATCAGCCCTGCCGTAACACGTGGGAAGCTGTGGCAGAGGGGAGGTTTAGGGTTATGTCCTGAAAAAGCCTCCAGGCACCCAATTCTCCGGTTCCCAGGGGAATTAGGTACATAAAAGCCCCTGGGACCTGGCTGCCAAGCAGCACCTGATGCGCTTTGGGAGAAGTCCCTCCCGTGATCCTTTCTGAGGCTTTGAGGAACCCTTGGAGCAGTCGATTCAGTCTTGGGGGGGGGCGGGAACTGTATCGACCTCCTTTGGATCTGCAAATTAAACGAGCTCTTAAATATTTCCTTTATTCTCTCTGATTTATGCCACCCCAAAAGGATGATTTCTAAAGACATCCTAAACTCTGGCCCCTCAGTCCTCCTGGTGAGCCTTCGCAATCTGTGTTACGGGTGGGCCACCAGCCCTGGACTTATGGCAAGGGTCCCTATGATGCCAAGTCCATTTCTTTTCATTCCTTCTTCCAAATGAGGCCCTTAAAAATTATTTCACAACTGCCATGGCTACATATTCATGGGGAAAGCTATTGATTTTCAGCCTGGGCTATATTTAGAAGCTAGTTTCTTTTTAAGAAGAAGGAGAAGAAAGAAAGAAGTGGAAGCGGTGTCTGTCTGGTACGGCCCTAATGTGCCTTATCAGCACTTAAATGATAATGGCACAAAAAGGAAATTACAAATGCGCTCCAGCTTGCTTCTTACAAAAGCCCTTTTCTCGTGTTCTGGCTCGGACGGTGATTGTAGCTGCTGAGGGATGAGCGATGGGCGATGCTCAGGTGCCATACGGAGGCAGGATCCCCCGGTGGATTTTGGCGAGGACGGAGCGAGGGGGGACTCAAAGTCTCCCAGACTCCAGCACGGGGGAGCAGCCCTTAGCCCAGCCTTTCTGCGGGCACAAAACCGCGGAGGCTGCGCTTTGGCGTGGCAGACCCTGGGATGGAGGCTGGACACAGCTGGGGGCTCGAAAAGAGGCTGCCTCTGCCGTTCCCACTGACCGCTTTTCCTCTTCGCTCCTCGCAGACGTCCTGGACGCCGGGCTGGATGCTGGAGGACGGTACGCTGGGGCAAGGCGCCGTCCTGGCCTCCCAGGATGCTCAGGCTTGTGACATTTGCCAGGAGATTTTCCCATCGGACGCGGCGGGCCAAGCAGACTATTTAAAGCACGTTTTAGCCCATATGAAGTAGCACTCGCCTTCGAGATCGGAAATCCGCATATTTGCACCTTGACCATCGTGATGGGTTCCGGACCTTCAGGAGATCCTGCCGCTGGCTTTGGCCGGGGCCAGCTCAGGTGGCAGCCCCCTTCCGTGTAATCCGATGTGTGCCCACGGTCCCTGCTGCGCTGCTTGATGGGCCGGTTGAGGGCTCTGGGTGTGTTTTGGCTTTTTGAGCTTGGGGATATCAAAGCAGCTTCTGTCCTGGGGTCTGGACTTGTGTGGGGCTGAGCTGTAACTCAATGGGAAATGGAAATTTTTCAAAATTTACCTTTAACTGAGTGGAAATGAATTTTCCATAAATAGATAGGGATGTTTGAAAAGTCACCTTGGCTTTTTCCAAGAACATGAAAGGCTGGGTGAGAGAATCGCGAGGTTTTCACGGTGGCTAAACCTGAATTCGCCTTTTGAGAGAGGCTCGGCGGCGCGATGATGGGGCCGGATCGTGCCCTCCAAGTGTGTTCCCGGGAAGGGCATAACCGAGAGCTCTTCTCACTCCTATTAAAACCTCATCAGCTCCAGCTCAGTGACTTATGGGCGTTTAATTGATCCCTCCGCAGGTGGGAAGAGGCTTATCCGCACCCATCGGCATGGGGTCAGCTCTCCCAGCTCAGGTCCCCGCCGTGCTTAGAGAGCAGAAAGGGGCTCCTCCAGCGCAGGGATGTGACCGACACCCGTGGTATCGTCCCGTCTTTCTGTTGAGGCTCTCGGGGAAAACGTCTTTGGAAGGAAGGGCTCTGGGAGGCGGTGGGTGGGACTGGGGGATGCAGGGGGTGCAGCTTCTGGTCCTGCGGCTGCGTCTTTGCCAGGGCCTGGCTGAGCCTCGCTGGGCTGTGGCTGGCGCTCAAGCAAGGTTTTGATCTTGCTCTGAATAATAGGAGCAAGTAATTGCACGTGAGGGTGGCATCCATGCGACCAGAATTACGATTATATTCGCTCATTAACAGCTCCTGTGTTATATAGCGCTCTCCATCGGTGGCTGTCCATGTGTTTTGCAAAGGAATCCACCCGCAGAGGTGGGGAAACTGAGGCACGAAGCACGTATTACCTCCAAATCCTCATGCAGGCCTTTTTTTTATGGAAAAAACTCATCTCAGGCTTTTATGTTTTGCAAGTTGCTTCTGAAATGGATTTGGCATCCCATGTTTGAGGCAACTTGCATTGCAATCGATAGCCAGATCCTCCTCGACTTCCACGGATCGGGACTAATTGCGATCTCCAGCTCCAACACCTCATCTTTAGCAGCACGGATAATAGTCATGAGTCAAGTCTCTTCCCAGAAACGGAGCCGCTTTTATGAATTTGCTGTGACCGCGGCGGAGCTGATGACAAACATCTGCGTGTCCCGAGGATCTCGTCCTTTCAGACAAGACGTGGACGGGGCAGGGTGCCAGGTTGGCAGCCCTGTGGTCCTGGCCAGCCCAGGCTTCGCAGGAGGCGAAGCCGTTTCTCCGAGAACCATTTTCCAAGGCAAATCCTACAACTTCTTTCTTTAGAGCCGCAGCTTTGAGCTTGGTTTCTCCATTCGCGTGGATATCGGAGCCACTTTCTGCCCTGGGCAGAATCGGGACCTTTATTTCACTGAAGGTCAAAGTGGGTTTTCTCAACGTCGTGGTGCAACTTTCTCACTAGCATCTCCTGCTCCAAGTTTCCTCCTGTGACTCCTCAAATTAATTAGGCAGTGGGATGATTTTATAGTGTTTTGTGCTCTTCTATAAGGCCTGGAAGAAAATAGCGTTTCCCAGCGTGCTGAGTTACTGGAAGCGCCAGATCAGAAAGCGAGCCGGAGCAAGATAAAACATAAATTTATTTGGTGTAAAATTATAACAGCCATCCAGAATTTGCTGGAAGGAAGAAAACCAGCCCGGTTCTTCTTGCTTTGAGAGCACGTCCGGTAAATTTAATTTAAAAATCGCAAGCACAGATGGCTTTTCTCAAGACTCAAGCGGGGCGCAGCGCTGGTTTCCACCGGCGGCCGTGCCGAGGCAGCCGCGCTGGCTGAGGCACCGCATTGCCCCAGACGATGGGGAAAATCGCAGCGGGCGCGCTTGGGGCCACCCGTGAGGAAATTTTGGCCTGATGCTCCGTCCCCGGTGGCTCGGGCTGGTCGAGCGGTTGAAGTTCAACAAACTTAACTTCGCTGCTTGGCCTTTCTCAACGCGCTTCGTTATATTTTTAGATGTCGCGTTGTACGGTGCAATTAGTCACCCCCTTCCCAGCCAGATGGTCCACAATGACACAGGAGCTGCTTTTTTTAATCCAGCCCTTTCCATTGGCGTGAACGTGCCTCTGCTTCCTAAATAACCTTAAGTATAGGGTGCTTGTCTTAGCTGCGCAGCGTGGGTGGCGCGTTACTGGTTTTGCCCAGGTTCGGCTCACCGGTGGGTGTCATTTCGGAAAAGGCAGGAGCTGGGTGAGGGCAGTTTCCCGTAAGGAGAAATTGGAAAATCAAGACTGGATTAAACCTGCTTTAATTCTCGCTGCTGGGCATACGCGTCGGGCAAACACAGGAATATGTGCCTCCTCCCTCGGCCCTTGTTTTCAAACCGAGGCTTGAAAAAGCTGGAGCCGGCAACGCCGCTCCTAGTGAAAACCAAGCCAGGAAAAATGCAGCTGAAAACCAGATTTGGGTGGAAAATGTTCAGTTGTTGAGTTTTCTAATTGAGGAGGCTGGGATATGGCAAGGGAGAAGGGGCTGCCCGGGAGCGGGGGTGCCCTGACAACGCGCGCATCCGCGCGCGCACGCAACTTCTGTGCACCAAACCATGTACGAACGGCCCCAAATTCCAATATCGGACTCCTTTGGGGCCACGTTTTCAGAGGAGCCAAAAGAAACAGGGATCCCACGGGGCAGGAGGGGGAGATTTAATCCCTCTAATGGGAGAGTGATGAAAAATTTAAATTTTCTGCAGCAAGAACAATATTTCTCGAAGGAAAAACTCTGACTCCTGCGGTTGTTCCCAATCTCTCGATCATTTGGGAATTGTCATCAGAAGTAAGGGAAAGGGGGATCATCTCCCCCCCCGTCTGCAGCAGGAACCCATCTGTGCCACCAGCAAGGATGGGAAATCGCGAATGGCTCTGTTAATTAATAACTGACCCGCTATTTTCATCTCTCATTAACGGAAGAGAAATGTTTCTTGGTCCCGTTGCGTTGGGACCTGAGCTCGAGGAGGCCGGAGCCAGAAGATGGTGCAGAGGATGTACGTTTGCAAGCAATTCAATCGTTTTCAAGTCTTGTTTTTAGAAGAGTTTTAGCTGACGGCAGTATCTTGGGCCGGTGGTCTTGGGAGGGGATTTTACGTTTCATTTAAGATTTTTGCTAAAGGCCTTTGTCGGGGAAGAACGGGCAACTGGGGCTAGCGGGAAGGGCTCAGGGGCTAGTGCTGCAGCGGGGCGAGCCTTGCTGCTGGTCCCCTATGTGAGTGAGTGAAGGGATTTTTGAGCTCAGTTTCTCTTGAAAATATTAAATGCTTTTGGGGTTGTAGAGGACACAAAATTGGAGCGGCCAGGCCCGTCCAGAGCCCTCAACCGCTCGGGGCACAGCGGCCTTTCAAGCGTTTGCCAAGATTTCGTAAAATGCCCGTCGGAGGGGGAAGCATCCATGTGTCCCCCCCGTTTCTGACCCGTTCCCGCTGGGGCAGTGGGATCTTTGGAGGGGCACAGAGCGGGGTTTGCCCGGAGCTGGGGGGTGGGGGGCAGCGCTGGCTGCAGCTTGGGGGTGGTGGGTTGGGTGGGAGGGTGCTGGAGGAGGCCAGGAGGGGGGGGAGCTGGGGGGGATGCTGGAGGGGAGCTGGGGGGATGCTGGGGGAGAGCTGGGGGGATGCTGGGGGGAGCTGGGGGGATGCTGGGGGGAGCTGGGGGGGATGCTGAGGGGACCTGGAGGAGATGCTGGAGGGGAATAAGGGGGGTGATGCTGGGGGGAGATCAGGGGGATGCTGGGGGGGAGCTGGGGAGATGCTGGAGGGGAGCTGGGGGGATGCTGGAGGGGAATCTGGGGGTGATGCAGGAGGGGAATAAGGGGGGTGATGCTGGGGGGAGATCAGGGGGATGCTGGGGGGGACCTGGAGGGGAGCTGGGGGGGATGCTGGGGGTGATGCTGGAGGGGGATCAGGGTGATGCTGGGGGGGACCTAGAGGGGATGCTGGAGGGGGATCTGAGGGTGATGCAGGAGGGGAATAAGGGGGGTGATGCTGGGGGGAGATCAGGGGGATGCTGGGGGGGAACTGGGGGGATGCTGGAGGGGAATAAGGGGTGATGCTGGGGGTGATGCTATAGGGGAGCTGGGGGGAGGCTGTAGGGGAATAAGGGGGGGTTGCTGGAGGGGAATCAGGGGTGATGCTGGAAGGCACCTGGAGGGGAGCTGGGGGGATGCTGGGGGTGATGCTGGGGGTGATGCTGGAGGGGAGCTGCGGGTGATGCTAGGGGGGAGCTGGGGCTGATGCTGGGGGGGAACTGGGGGGAAGCTGGAGGGGAATAAGGGGGGGTTGCTGGAGGGGAATCAGGGTGATGCTGGGGGGGTGATGCTGGAGGGGGATCAGAGAGGTGATGCTGGAGGGGATGGGGGGGGGATGATTCTGGAGGGGGCCACAAAGATGCTGGGGGGGATTGGGGAGGGTGGTGATGCTGGCAGGAGCCAGGGGGATGATGCTGGGGGGGCCGGGGCTCGGATGCTGGGGGGGCCGGGAGGATGATGCTGGGGGGGGCCGGGAGGAGGATGCTGGGGGGGGGCCGGGGGGATGATGCTGGGGGGGCCAGGAGGAGGATGCTGGGGGGGGCCAGGAGGAGGATGCTGGGGGGGCCGGGGCTCGGATGCTGGCGGGGCCCGGGGGGATGATGCTGGGGGGGCCCGGGGGGATGATGCTGGGGGGGGGGCCCGGGGGGATGATGCTGGGGGGGCCAGGAGGAGGATGCTGGGGGGGCCGGGGGGATGATGCTGGGGGGGGCCGGGACTCGGATGCTGGGGGGCCCGGGGGGGCCCTGCCGAAGCGGGGCCGCGGTACCCTCGCCGGGCGCTGCCCCCCGGCCCCCCCGGTCCCCCCGGCCCTGCCTCCTCCCTCCGCCCGCCGCCTCCTCCCGGCCCTGGGCGGGGTTTGGCCCCGGCTCCGGGAGATGGTGGAGCCGGTGTGAGCGGCACCGGGGCTGCAGCCGGCTGCGGCCCCCCCTGGCCCCGCGCCCCGGGGGGGAGCCCGGCCCCCCCCGGCCCAGCCATGCCCGCCGGCAGCAACGAGCCCGATGGGATCCTCAGCTACCAGGTGGGGGGCAGCGGCCCCGGGGGGGGGGATGCCCGGTACCCCCGGTGCGGCCGGAGGATGCTCCGTGGCTGCTCACTGCGGCATTTCCGATGGCGGGGGGGGGGGGGGCATGGGGGAGGCTGTAAGGGGCGGGCGGGGGGGGGAAGGGCATCGGCAAGGTGGGGGGGGTGTAAGGGGGGTGGGAGGTGTCTGTCAAATGGGGGGCCGGGGATGTGCAAGGGGGTGCCAGGCCTCTGAAGGGGGGGGTGCGAGGCATCTGCAAGGCGAAGGGGTGGGGGCACGAAGGGAAGAGGGGGCGAGGGGTGCTCAAGGTGGGTGCAGGAGGGATGTGAGGAGGGGAGGAAGGCACCTGCGCCGTGGCTGGGCCCCCTGGGCCCCTCCTCCGCATCTAGCTGTGACCCCGTCGCATCTAGCTGTGACCCCCCCCCATCTAGCTGTGACCCCATCGCATCTAGCTGTGACCCCCCCCCATCTGGCTGTGACCCCGTCGCATCTAGCTGTGACCCCCCCCCCATCTGGCTGTGACCCCCCCATCTAGCTGTGACCCCCCCATCTGGCTGTGACCCCCCCCCATCTAGCTGTGACCCCATCGCATCTAGCTGTGACCCCCCCCATCTGGCTGTGACCCCCCCATCTAGCTGTGACCCTCCACATCTGGCTGTGACCCCCCCCCATCTAGCTGTGACCCTCCACATCTGGCTGTGACCCCCCCCCATCTAGCTGTGACCCCCCCATCTAGCTGTGACCCCCCCCATCTGGCTGTGACCCCCCCCATCTAGCTGTGACCCTCCACATCTGGCTGTGACCCCCCCCATCTAGCTGTGACCCCCCCCCATCTAGCTGTGACCCCATCGCATCTGGCTGTGACCCCCCCCATCTGGCTGTGACCCCCCCCATCTAGCTGTGACCCTCCACATCTGGCTGTGACCCCCCCCCATCTAGCTGTGACCCTCCACATCTGGCTGTGACCCCCCCCATCTAGCTGTGACCCCCCCATCTAGCTGTGACCCCCCCCATCTGGCTGTGACCCCCCCCATCTAGCTGTGACCCCCCCCATCTGGCTGTGACCCCCCCCATCTAGCTGTGACCCTCCACATCTGGCTGTGACCCCCCCCATCTGGCTGTGACCCCCCCCATCTAGCTGTGACCCCCCCCCATCTGGCTGTGACCCCCCCATCTGGCTGTGACCCCCCCCCATCTAGCTGTGACCCCCCCATCTAGCTGTGACCCCCTGGTGATGCTGCGGGCCCTTTGGGGGGGGGGACAAAGGCCACTGGCCCCGCAGAGCCCCCCCGCCACCCAGTCACCGGGGTGGGGGCTCAGCTACTGTCCCCACCAGGCGCTTGCACGGATGCGGCGGTGTTGGGGTGCAGGCAGGAGGCAGCTGGGTGGTCCCCCCTCTTCCAGCATCTCCTTGTCCCGGGAAGGGCCTGCCCGACCCCCCTGCACCCATGGGACCCGGCTGGAGGAGCTGCTCTCGGTGGCAAACGAGAGGTGGGGAATGAATTAATCTGCCCTGTAATTACAGCTCACGGGAAAGAGTGAAAGGAATTTACAGCTCCCCCAGCAAGGGATGACAGTCGCGTCCTGGTGCCGCTCGGCCGTGGCCTGCGTCCCCCCCTCGCAGCCCCGGGCTGGGGCTCCGGGGACCTGGCCCCTCCTGTTGCAAGCACCCAGGTCCAGTCCCCGTCAGAGCTCAAATCCTGGCCCAGGCGCCGGCGGGGTCCCCGCGGGGGGACGGTGCTGACCCCCACCACAGCAAAGGAGGGAGCCGCGGGGACGGTGGCTTCGGCCGGGCGGGATGGAGATGGAGAGGGGCGAGGAGGGGGTCTCCTGCTCCGCCACCGGAGCAGCCCCCAGTTTGTCCCCATGCACGCCGTTACCCTCATCCCATAACAACACTGGGATCGGTGGTTTTCATTACACTTCGGGCAAGATTAATTACATTAATCCTCCCTCCCGCTGCCAGTGGCCGGTCTTGCTTGCGTGTGACGGGACGAGGGGGCCGGGACGCGAGGTTTGCCTGCTCGTGCGATGCTGTCGGCCTCCCCCGGCACCAGGAGGGCTCAAAGCCAGACCTGAACCTCTGCCTTGTGCTTTTCCTCATCCTCAATTACAGCAAAGCTTCCCCAGGGAAAGATTTTTCTTTCTTAACCAGAGGAGTTGCACCGAGACAGGTAAACTGAGGCAGGACACTCCAAAATCCCTCTTTCTCCTGCTGGGACAAAAAAATCGCAGTGAAATAATAATTTGGAGAAGTTTTCTTGAGATGGATCTGGGGAGAGGATGCGCCGGGCTCATGGCACGAAGGGGTTCACCGCAGCCGTGTCGAAACGAACCTTCCTCCTTTGCTCCAGCGATTTCTGATTTCATTTTTACAAGCAATAATTACTTTCAGCCTCCCGACAAAACCAGCTTCGAAGCAGCCAGCCGGAGCTTTTTGCTTAGAAAACAGTGAAGTGGAACAACTCTGGCTGCTCCAGAACTCAAAAGTGAGCGATGCAAAGCTCGGGATCCCCTTTCCCAGGCTATTTTTGAGGATTTGGTGTTTTCCAGGCAGCGGAGAAGGATGGAGAGGGAAGGCGAAGCGTCTGCAAGTGCTGGTACCCATCCTGGGATGGGATAATTTGCTCTCCGGAGGCATTTCGCCTTCCTGCTCCGTCCCATCCCGAGCCCACAGGTCCACAACCCCACAGCTCTATTAAATCCTTCACTCCTCCAGCAATTTCCTCAATGAAATCACCCCTCCGAGTCCATTTGAGTGGCTTAACCGGGAGCGAGTGAGTTTTGAGCGGGGCCGTTTCCTTCGGTGGCATCTCCCTGCAGGGCTTGCCGCGATTTCGGGGATGCTGCGATGCCCGGGGAAGGGCGATGGGATGCTCGGAGCATCTTGCTGCGGACCCAGAGGTGCTCACTTCTCCCGTTTCCTCCTGTGTTTGCTCCTGAAGCTTTAATACTAAATAATAAAAAAGCAGCGGGGATCCGAGCTTGGATCACGATGGGATTTTAACTGATTAGAGCTCGGTGTCACCTTCCTTCGCCGCGTTATTTTACACCCCGTGTCGCCTTTCAGGGCAAGCCGGGCAGTTAACCTTTGTGCCGAGCGGCGCCGGGGAGGAAGTTCATTAGAGCAAATGAATTTGTTGCGTGGAAATGACGGATTAGCTCAGCTTGGAAAATAAAGTAGAGCTGGACAGAGCTGGAGGAAGCAAGGAGAGTAAAAAATGTCGCTTAGCTGGACGTTTCCGTACCACGCTACGGCTTGGTCTGGCTAATGAGGATTTATTGAAGCACCGAGGGGACGGAGGCCGTGCCAAAGCGAAACCTTCCTGCAATGCCCTGATTTTTTTCAGGAGATTTTGATGAAAAGCGGCGCCGCTCCGTAACGTGAATTTTCCCAACGGTTTGCACCCCACTGGTATTTTGGCTTTTAAATACACCCAAATGCTGCTTATGCCTTTCGGCCCAGCAGGATGCGGCGTTTACACCCCATTTCTCTATTCTGGGTAGTTTTTGCTCAAAACAGAGCTGGTTTTTCCCCATCCACTGAGTTTTCCAAGTGGGTAGAATCTTGGGGTGTGGAAGAACTGTCTGGATGGGCAGCAGAGGTTCCGATTCCGGAACCGGTTACGCTTTCTGTCGTTGGAGTTGGTGCACGCTGGGTGCCAGCGAGCTCCTGTCAGGGAGGGCTGCCTCAGTGTCCTGGGGGAATCTGTCCCCCGATTGATCTGGAGATTCAATTATCCCCAAAAATGAGTGACCGACGTGGCGATGAACCGCAACGGGCTTACAAAATGACGCTTTTGGAAGAGTTACTGGTAACACGGCTGGGGCTCTGCCGAGGGGCTAAGCGTCCCCCAAACAGTGGGAAACCCCCCCGAAATCCCACTGGCGTTTCCCCGGAGTGCAGGAGGAGGGGCAGGGGGAGATGCTTTGCACTGGGGAGGGCTGCGGGGGGCACGTTTAACCTCGCTGGTCGGAGCACGGAGGCAAAATGGTTTTCTAAGAGAGAAGGAGACTTTCCCCGTGTCACCCGCGGGGCGTTTGCAAGCTGCGACTCCCAAATCGTTCCCACTCCGCCACCCACGTGACGCGCTCGAGCTTGCGATTTTATTTAAATTGCGATTTCAAGCGATGTTATTAAGCCCTTTTATCCCGTGCCTTTTCCGAGGTTGGGGTTTGGGGGTTTTTTGGCAAATCCGGAGGGGAGCAGGATGCGTTGCTAAGAAGGGACGGAGGGTGGCGGAGGCTGTCGTCGGAGAGAGGACGGGAAAGCCACGGGCGCGTGATAATCCGGCTGCCGGGTAATGTGGGCGAGTCCCGGAGCCGGCGGGGAGGTAGCAACAAGTCGGCTCTGGAATTGGTACTCAGGGACCGGCAAACTCCTTTCCAGACAGGAGCGTTTCTTCCTCTCGTTCATTAAATTAAGCGTTGAGCGGGAGGCGTGCGCTTTCCCGAGCATTGCTGCCGCACGGCGGCAACTGATGCTATTCAGTCGAAGCGGTAATTTGGGGGATAAAAAGCCGATTTCACCTTAGCATTTGCAGCTTAAATCATAAGAATTGATTTGTTCTCTCTTTTTTTAATAAGTCTGCATGGTTAATGCATCATTATTAGTACAATGGGCAGCGTATGCCAGCGCAGCATTTGAAGTTTTACTTGAAAATTACAGCTTTGGTTGTTTTGGGCTGTTTCCCAGTGCACAGCGTAGCTCTTGCTTCTTGAATTTCGTCCAACAGCCCTGCCGGTTCCTCCAGTTTTCTCGCTATTTTGCTGTTCTTCAAACTTCGGTTTCAGAAATCGAGCAGCTGGGTGCGAATCTCGGCGTCTTTTTTTTGTTTGAAGAGGTTTTGGTCGCTGTGATGACGGCAATGGGTTTGCCAAGATGAACCTCAGCGATTCGATAGTCCCAAGCCTTCCCCTTTGTGCCTTTTATAAAGGAATAATTTCAAAACTGATGAAAACTAAAGGGCGTTTGGGCATTGCAGAGTTTTTCTTTGCATGGGTGAACAGATTTTGGTTTTCTTGGATTAGTTACTGCCCATGCAGGCGAGGAAGGAGAAACCGAGCGGCAGTGATGTATTTTCTTTAGTATTTAAGACACGCGTAGCAATTAAAAGACAAAGTGCAGCCTAAAGAAGGGAAAAAAGATATCAAGTGTTTCCAGGAGGCCCTTCCAAAGCCGCAGTTGTGACTCGAGCGTGAGATGTGGTTGGGTTTTTATCTCTTTGAACGCAGCCTGGTAATCCCCTTCCCCAGCCCTGGTGGCAAGGGGAAAAGAGAAGCAAAAAAGACTCTGTTCTGGTTGCTCCTGTAGTTCTCCTTCGGTTTTTAAGACACAAATGCTCTTCGTGCAGCGCTGGCAGCGGTATTTCAGCCGAGGAGGGCGTTAACTCTCAGCCCTTGGCTTTTGCAAGGAGAAAAATGATGTTTTCCGTGGAAAGCACGCTTGCACCAAGGGAAGCCCGAGCCTCCTTGGGCTGGAGATGAAGCTTTGCCCTTGCAGGTTTTTGAGGGCCTTTGGAGGTTGTTGGTGGCCATGTCCTGTGGCCAAGTGCCATCTAGTGAGTCCTGCAGGTATCACGTCTGGAGACTGAAACTTGCTGGGATCAAAAGTGCAGTTTTGGGGTTTTTTCCCAGTTTGGATTTGGAAATCCCCCTTTTTTTTTGTAGTAAATACTTCCAGACTCACATTGTATACAATACAGGTGATGTTATGGGCTGTTTTATTTGGGTAGGGGAAAAAAACCCTCCTACAAGTCCATGTTTTTAGGGCCATGCCTGGGGGAGGAGGCACGCAGAGGCGTGATGCTCGTGGACTCGCGCGGACGCAGGGGTGGATGATGGCCTGGAGGACGTACGGGAGCTCTGCACACCCAGCCCCAACTTTTACCTTCTTCTCATTGCTAAACAGATACATGACGAAGAGGCCGTGATTGACCAGGGAACAACGAGCAACGTTGTCAATATTCACTATGAGAAGGAGGAGCTGGAAGGTGAGTCCCTGCTGAGCTCCTGGCAGAGGGGCCACCAGCCCAGTGCATTTTCCCATTGCACAAAGTCCCTACAACGTCCCTTGCTCGGTGTACGCATCGCAGGAGCATGACATGGAGCAGGTCATCTTGACTGCCATTACGCGGCACGTGCAGGACAACCAGGGGATCAGGCCCAGCCAGCACGGGTTTGTGAAAGGGAGGTCCTGCTTGACCAACCTGGTCTCCTTCCATGACAAGTTGACCCTTCATGGATGAGGGGAAGGCTGTGGATGTTGTCTACTTGGACTTTAGTAAGGCCTTTGACACTGTCTCCCACAGCCTTCTCCTGGAGAAACCGGCTGCTCAGGGCTTGGACTCCGCGCTGGGTTAAAAACTGGCTCATGGCCGAGCCCAGAGAGTGGTGGTGAATGGAGCCAAACCCAGGTGGCAGCCGGTCACGAGTGGTGTTCCCAGGGCTCAGTGTTGGGGCCGGTCCTGTTTAATGTCTTTATCGATGATCTGGATGAGGGGATCGAGGGCTCCGTCAGTCAGTTTGCAGATGACACCCAGTTGGGTGGGAGCGTTGATCTGCTGGAGGGCAGGGAGGCTCTGCAGAGGGACCTGGCCAGGCTGGGTCAATGGGCACAGGCCACTGTGTGAGGGGCAACAAGGCTCAGGGCCGGGTCCTGCCCTTGGGGCACAACAACCCCAGGCACCGCTGCAGGCGTGGGGAGGAGCGGCTGGGAGCTGCCCGGCGGGAAAGGGCCTGGGGTGGTGGTCAACAGCGGCTGAACGTGAGCCAGCAGTGTGCCCAGGTGGCCAAGAGGGCCAGTGGCATCCTGGCTTGTATCAGGAACGGTGTGGCCAGCAGGAGCAGGGCAGGGATCGTCCCCCCGTGCTGGGCACTGGTGAGGCCGCCCCTCGAATCCTGTGCTCAGCGCTGGGCCCCTCACCCCAAGAAGGAGACTGAGGGGCTGGAGCGTGGGCAGAGCAGGGCAGCGAGGCTGGGGAAGGGGCTGGAGCACGAGGCTGGGGAGGGGCGGCTGGGGGAGGTGGGGGGGCTCAGCCTGGAGAGGAGGAGGCTGAGGGGAGCCCTCATGGCTCCCCCAGCACCCGAAGGGAGGCTGGAGCCAGGCGGGGTCGGGCTCTTCTCCCCAGGAACAAGGGATGGGACGAGAGGGAGCGGGCTCAAGCTGCGCCAGGGCAGGGTTGGGTTGGATACGGGGAAAATCTCTTCCCCCAAAGGGCTGTCAGGGCCTGGCACAGGCTGCCCCGGGCAGGGGCTGGGTCCCATCCCTGGGGGGATTTCAAAGCCGGGGGCTGTGGGGCTTGGGGACATGGGTCAGTGGTGGCCTTGGCAGCACTGGGTCAGCGGTTGGACTCCATCATCTTAAAGCTCTTTTCCAACCCAAGCGATTCCATGATTCTGTGATTCTATCGTGTGCAGCAAAACGTGCCATGCTTCTTAATAAAGCAGCACAGTTATTTTCACATTTTTTTAATATTACAGCTTTTAAACAGAAGGGAAAAGCGCCCACGGAGGCCACGGTGTGAGTTTTAGCCATGGGGCTGGATAATTCGTGGCTTGTTTTCTCGCAGAGGCTGCTCCTGGCTTGGAGAGGTCAGGAGAATAATTTGACGGCTGCAGATGCAGGGCTGTGATTTTTTTTTTCATTCTGGAGTTCATTACCATGGGACTGATTTGATCTTCTCTTGTCGCCTTGTGCCACACAAAGATTTTAAAAATAATGACCTTCTGTCGCTGCTTAATGAGCAAGTCTGAGTGTTGTCCGGCCGAAGCTGGAATTTGAGAAGAGCTTCGATACTTTCAGGGCACTTTTAGATGAGCCGGAGCCATCACTTGCTGCTTTGTTTTTGCAAAGTTCGAGTAAAATAGGCTTGGAAAAAAGGAGGTCCAGTGAAAATAAAATTAAGAGAAGCTGGTGTTTCTCCTGGGATTTAACCGCGGCTTAGCGAGGCACCGGCCGCATCAACCATTGCCGCAATGCTGGAAGCGCTGCAAATGCTGCTTTTTCGCAGGCCACCGGACCCTGTACGTGGGCGTGCGGATGCCGCTGGTGAGGCAGAGCCACCGGCATCACCGACCCCACAGCCAGAAGCATCGGAAACGGGAACGGGAGAAGGACGTGGCCCCGACGGAGCAGGGCTATCACTGTAAGTCCCACCGCGGCGTTCACTGGACTCCTCGGGGCTACGCGGGTGCTGGGGTCTTCTGCAAGCAGGTCCGTGTGGCCAGTTTGAGTGACTTGCTCTTCTTCCGAGGGAAAGTGGCATTATTTAGCAAGACCCTCTTTTTCTAAACTTTTCTCTATTTTTTTTTTAAGGCAGTTAAATGCATAATGGATTTAGGCTCGTCTTCATTAGAGGGATCCTGGCTTAAAAATGGGAATGTGGGGGAGGCAAGCTGCCCATCCTCATGCAGAGGTGGAATAGATGCTTCTCCTTCTCCGTGGCTCTGTGCAAGCCCGGAGGGACCCAGGGGAGAGGGGCCAGCCCAATATTTGTGGCTGAACTGGTGGCGGTCCGATGCCCACTTCGCATGTGAGCGTGACGGGTCGTATTTAGGCATGGTAACGGGATGGGGCGTTGTCTTCTGTCCCCAGACACTCCGTCCCAGCGGGTACAGTTCATCCTCGGGACCGAGGAGGACGAGCAGCACGTCCCCCATGACTTATTCACCGAGCTGGATGAGATCTGCGTGAAAGAGGGTGAAGATGCTGAGTGGAAGGAAACGGCAAGGTAAATCCCTGCTGCCGGCTGCGATGGGAGAGGAGTCCCCACGCCGGCAGCACCCGTGGGCTCTGCTTTCCGCTCGCCGGGACACGAAGCTTTTGCAGCTGCAGGTGTCGATGCGAGGAGCCTGCTCCTCTTGCTGCCCTGTAGCTCTCTTAAAGGGGTTGCAAAGCTGGGGCTGTTTTCTTGCAATGGGGCTGATCGCACCCGATGCCTGCAGGTGGCTGAAGTTTGAGGAGGACGTGGAAGACGGCGGAGAGCGCTGGAGCAAGCCCTACGTGGCCACGCTGTCCTTGCACAGCCTCTTCGAGCTGAGGAGCTGCATCATCAACGGCACGGTGCTGCTGGACATTTGTGCCAACAGCGTCGAAGAGATTGCAGGTACCGTGGGTGCTGCATCCCTCTGGGAAGGGCCCAGCTCGGTTTGCCGCGGTGCCCTTCACTCCCGAATCAACCCCTGCCCCGGTGGCACGTCCTTTTCCAGAAATCCCCCTGTGGTTTTAAGTCGCGAGTTGGTTTTGGATGTGGACTGGGCGTGCAACAGTCACACCAGCTTTTTCTTCCAATATGGGATCCTTTTGAAAGCAGTTTGTGGGGTTAGAGAAGCGATTAGAGAATGTTCTGGGGCGGAAAAGGAGCGTCTGTCAGGGCTTAGCAGGCTGCTCTTAGAAATACGGAGTCTGCGTAAGAGCTGAACCTCCCTAAATAAACTATTTATTACAAGCCATTTCCTCACAATCTTTTTTTTTTTTCTTTTGCCTTAACGTCCAGGATTTAAGAGTTTTAAAGGTAGAGTTTATCTGGCAGATGACCAAGCGGTGTATTTCTGTGGGGAAGATAATTGAAGTTAATTGAAAAAGCAGCTTTGGAGAAATTATCTTTGACTGGCAGGTCTCCATTCAGCCCTTTCAAGAGCTGGAGAAGTCAGGGCCGTTCTTAGCACATTTCTCCCTGGGCTTGGCAAATTGCAGTCGATCGGCCAAGAAAACTCTGGGCAAGTCCATGCTATAGATTGCTTATAATTTGGTTAAATGCGTAGAGTCAGACAGAAAGGCCATAGCGGGCAAGAAAATTGCATTATTTAGAATGGGAAATAATTATCTTAGCGGAGTGATGAATAAGCACTTCAATGATGGTTTCTAGCAAAGGAAAATTCTTGCTTTCGCTGCGGAGGCTGCGCTGTATTAAAATGTCTGGCTAAGCAAGGCTGAGCCCGCGTTAGGGTACCCCGCGTGGCACAGCCTTCCCTGGGGCCTTCGGGGGTCGGGACCTCTGCTCTGACGGCTTCATTTCCCTTTGCCATCCCCAGATATGATCCTGGGCCAGCAAGAACAGTCCACGGAGTTTGACGAGCGCATGCGGGCGAAAGTTCGAGAAGTCCTTTTGAAGAAGCATCACCATCAGAACGAGAAGAAAAGAAACAACCTTCTCCCCATCGTCCGCTCGTTTGCTGATGTGAGCAAGAAGCAGTCAGACCTGCACCTCCTCGACAAGCCAGGTGAGGGTTCCTGCAGGGTTTGGCGCCAGGAGAGGGTTTCTGCCAGGCTTTGGCACCAGGAGAGGGTTTCTGCCAGGCTTTGGCACCAGGAGAGGGTTCCTGCAGGCTTTGGCACCAGGAGAGGGTTTCTGCCAGGCTTTGGCACCAGGTGAAGGTTTCTGCACGGCTTTGGCACCAGGAGAGGGTTCCTGCAGGGTTTGGCGCCAGGAGAGGGTTCCTGCAGGGTTTGGCGCCAGGAGAGGGTTCCTGCAGGGTTTGGCACCAGGTGAAGGTTTCTGCCAGGCTTTGGCACCAGGTGAAGGTTTCTGCCAGGCTTTGGCACCAGGAGAGGGTTTCTGCCAGGCTTTGGCACGAGGAGAGGGTTTCTGCAAGGCTTTGGCACCAGGTGAAGGTTTCTGCCAGGCTTTGGCACCAGGTGAAGGTTTCTGCAGGGCTTTGGCACCAGGAGAGGGTTTCTGCTGGGCTTTGGCACCAGGAGAGGGTTTCTGCTGGGCTTTGGCACCAGGTGAAGGTTTCTGCAGGGCTTTGGCCCCATTAGACTTGTCCTGGCAAAGGAGAAACGTCCCAATTGCTCCTTGTCCGTCTTTCTGAGTGTCTTTCTCTTTCCTACCAGCCCAAACACTCACCCCTCATCCTTCTCCCACCACTGTGGAAGCTAAAAATGGGGTGAACCATGAGACCAGCGCTATGGATTTAAGCAAGGTGAGACACTCGTAGCTTTCTTATGCCTTTAGGGCCAGATTTGCTCTTGCAAACTTGGCTGCAGAGCGTGCTACGGAGTGCTGTGGGCTTTGCTTTTGGGGTAATTGCCTGAAAATCGTTTGTTGGGCCCAGGCGGAGCTGCACTTCATGAAGAAAATTCCCACCGGGGCTGAAGCGTCCAACGTGCTCGTAGGAGAGCTGGATTTCCTTCGCCAGCCCATCGTGGCATTTGTCCGCCTGACCCCGGCTGTCCTCCTCTCGGGCATGACGGAAGTTCCCATCCCAACAAGGTCTGAATGAGAAGCACAAAGTTTTTATTTAAAAAAAAACCCAACAAGCCAACATCAAATTGCATGCATCGGTTTGGCAGCCCAAGGGAACAAGGCCAGCGGGAGCAAGCACGTTTCTCCCACTCACATCTCCTCGCCTTTGTTTCTCCCTTCCCCGCTGTATCTTTTAAACCCATTGGCCAAATTGAATGAAAGTTGGCCCAAAAATTAAGTTTGTGATCAGTTTTGATGAATTTCAAATTCATCGTGGAGTCAGTGAGCCTGCGTGTTCCTTTTCGAGCCGTGCTCTGGGCTGGGAGCTCCCAGGGATTTCCTTGGGTGCCCTTTGAGCAAGGCCATGTTCTTCTCTCTCATTTTATTTTTCTTGCCCAGGTTCCTGTTTGTTTTGCTTGGACCAGAAGGAAAAGCCCATCAGTACCATGAGATCGGCAGGTCCATGGCTACTATCATGACGGATGAGGTGTGACGAGATAAGAGATATCTCCGGGTCCTTTTTGGCTGTCTTCACCTCCCCCTGTCTCTGTAGTAGTGAGGAAGAGGATTTGCTGTCCCAGCTCCCCGCAGCTCTCCAAATCGCCCACCCGTCCAAAGCAAACGTGGGGATTTGCAGCACCTCCCATCCTAGAGGCTGAAATCCCACCCGCGGTGCATCCTGCACCTCGTCCTTCTCCCCAGGGCCCCCAGCACGCCGTCCCCAGCGGCCAGGGCCAGTAAAACTTCTCCTCTTTAAGCCAAAGGGCATGGTGTGCCATGGGGGATGTGGAGATGGTTACAAGTACCACGATGGACAGATTTTCCTTTTGGGGGAATATTTCCTGCCATTTCCAGCAGGAAATTTGGGGAAAATGATTTTGCATTTAGCCAAGAGCTCATCGCGCTGGTTAGGACATCCGAGATGGGTTGTCCTCTCACCAGGTTGTCTCCTGTCGGCAGGTTTTCCACGATGTTGCCTATAAAGCCAAGAACCGGGCTGACCTCGTGGCTGGCATCGACGAGTTTCTGGATCAGGTCACGGTCTTGCCGCCGGGAGAGTGGGATCCATCGATCCGAATCGAGCCCCCGAAAAACGTCCCTTCGCAGGTGGGTGCTGCGGCAGAGGGAGGCGCGAGGGGGACGGGCAGGACGGCGGCACGGCTGGGGATGCTCTTCAGGGGCCCGAATTCACAAGGTCCCAGTTTGACACAGTCACATACCCAGCCCAGAACAAAACAAGCCAGTGGTTACAAACACATATCTATATCTTATTTCCATTTTAACAGGAAAAAAGGAAGATGCCGGGAGCTCTTGATGACAGTGCTTCTCACAGCAAGCCGGAGAAACACAGTGGTCCTGAACTGGAGCGGACGGGAAGGTGTGAGCTTTAATAGTTTGGGGTTTTTTTCCTGTTTGCCTCTCAAATCTGAGCAGGCAGCTCCCTTCGAGCAGGTTTTGGGGGTTAGCTGGTTCAGTGAAGGGGCTCCACATTACCAGCTTGGGCCCCTGCGTTGGGCAGGTGGGAGATCTGGGCAGCTGGGCTCAGCCGCAGCATCGTTGCACACAGGTTTTCTTGATTTGGGGTGGAAGCAGATGTGTAAATGCCTCCAGGTAGAGCTCTGATGCTGCTCAAAGCAAGGCACTGTTGCCATAAGAGAGGACAGGCTCTCAGGTTAGGTCCTTTTTCTTTTTGTTGGAGGGATTTTTTTGTGTGCCTCAGTTTCTACTGGGTATAAAATGGGTGAAGGAGACTGCTTTTTTTTTTTTAGCAATGGAAGCTTTTCTGTGCCTGTGATTGTCCTTTTGCAGCAAAGAAAACTCAATGCTTCCAGGAATATAGTCTATGTTTGTTTTCCGTCCTCCAGGCTCTTTGGAGGTTTGATCCTGGATGTGAAGCGAAAAGCCCCGTGGTTCTGGAGCGATTTTCGGGATGGTCTGAGCCTGCAGTGTCTGGCGTCCTTCCTCTTCCTCTACTGTGCCTGCATGTCCCCTGTCATCACCTTCGGGGGGCTGCTGGGGGAGGCGACCAACGGCCACATAGTGAGCACCTCTCTGTTGGGTGGCATGGGGGAGGATAAAGCTCATGCAGAAGTCCTTGCTGCAGTGAATTTGCTTTGGTTTTTTTTTTTTTTCCCCCTAATGATTTATTGATTCAACAAAGCTCAGTGCCAGGTCCTGCCCTTGGGGCACAACAACCCCAGGCACCGCTGCAGGCGTGGGGAGGAGCGGCTGGGAGCTGCCCGGTGGGAAAGGACCTGGGGTGGTGGGCGACAGCGGCTGAACATGAGCCAGCAGGGTGCCCAGGTGGCCAAGAGGGCCAGTGGCATCCTGGCTTGTATCAGGAACGGTGTGGCCAGCAGGAGCAGGGCAGGGATCGTCCCCCTGTGCTGGGCACTGGTGAGGCCGCCCCTCGAATCCTGTGCTCAGCGCTGGGCCCCTCACCCCCAGAAGGAGCTGGAGGGGCTGGAGCGTGGGCAGAGCAGGGCAGCGAGGCTGGGGAAGGGGCTGGAGCACGAGGCTGGGGAGGGGCGTCTGGGGGAGCTGGGGGTGCTCAGCCTGGAGAGGAGGAGGCTGAGGGGAGCCCTCATGGCTCCCCCAGCACCCGAAGGGAGGCTGGAGCCAGGCGGGGTCGGGCTCTTCTCCCCAGGAACAAGCGATGGGACGAGAGGGAGCGGGCTCAAGCTGCGCCAGGGCAGGGTTGGGTTGGATACGGGGAAAATCTCTTCCCCCAAAGGGCTGTCAGGGCCTGGCACAGGCTGCCCCGGGCAGGGGCTGGGTCCCATCCCTGGGGGGATTTCAAAGCCGGGGGCTGTGGGGCTTGGGGACATGGGTCAGTGGTGGCCTTGGCAGCGCTGGGTCAGCGGTTGGACTCCATCATCTTAAAGCTCTTTTCCAACCTAAACGGTTCTATGATTTACTCACTGCTGCCTCTCTTCCCGGGACAGAGTGCCATGGAGTCGCTGCTGGGTGCATCCATGACTGGTGTGGTGTATTCCCTCTTTGCTGGCCAACCTCTCACCATCCTCGGCAGCACCGGACCCGTCCTTGTGTTTGAGAAGATCCTCTACAAATTCTGCAAGTAAGGCTGGCTGCCGTGGCTGGGTGCTGCGAGAGCCTGCAGAAGGCAGCAGTGATGGAGAAAAGATGTTTTTCTTATATTTTTCTTAGTGGTAGTTGTTAGATTTAAGTTGTCGTCTGCGTCACAGACAGCACGCTGCTGCTTTAGTACGTGATGGTGCAAGAGCCCTCGGTCCCTGAAGGATCGATGGGGTCGTTTGGGGTTTTTAGGATTAAAGCAAAGCAGCAGGAGGAGGAGAAACCACAAGGATGTGGATGCCCAGGATGGGCTGCACAAGGAAGATGAGACAAATCCCTCATTCCCAAACCAGAGGGAAGATTTGCTTTCCTCTGAGTACAAAACCAGGCCCTTTTTAGCCTGAGTTTTTTGCTGGAAGTGGAAATATATTTTGCCCAAATATCCAAATAGTTTTCTGCTGCAATATTTTGAGTTTTGATGATTTTATTGAAAAAATAGGAGCTTTTAATGTGAAGTGGATGTGTTCCATGACAATCCTTTTGTTGTGATGACTTTGATCCTTATTGCACCCTTATTGCAATCCAATTTATCATTAAGCCCCAACTCGCTGGCAGCAGGTGACCGGGTGCAAAACCAGCTGGTTTCGGTGTTCAGGCATCGGGGTGATGTGGGAGAACGCCACCTTCCACGACAGGGACCTGACTTCAATTAGCCTCCAAGGCATAAACACAAGATAATTGCTAAATAATGATAATTAAATAATTGTCCTCTTCCTCCTGCGAGTTCACACCCTGCACCGCAGCCCCGAGGCTGTCTGGAGTAGTACATGGAAACTGCATTTACCATCCGCAGCCTTGACACGTTCCGAAATTGCTCCTAATTTTCCCTGAAGGAAGGCACGGCTCCGAGCCTCTTGCTGGCCTTTCCACCCTTTGTTTTATTTTGGTTTCCCAGGGACTACGCGCTCTCCTATCTCTCCCTGCGGGCCTGCATCGGGCTGTGGACCGCCTTCTTCTGCATAGTGCTGGTGGCCACCGATGCCAGCTGTTTGGTGTGCTACATCACCCGCTTCACCGAAGAAGCCTTCGCCTCCCTCATCTGCATCATCTTCATCTACGAGGCTCTAGAGAAGCTGAGTCACCTGCGAGAGATCTACCCTGTGCACATGCACAGCAAGCTTGACTTCCTCACCATCTACTAGTGGGTTTTTTTCCCTCCTAAAATGCCGCTGCCCCTTGGCAGGAGCCAATTACTACCTTTGAGCATGAACCTAAGTTCTCCAACTGCATCTCCATCGCCTTTCCCTTACCCCTGTCTTGGCTTCTCTCCTCCCAGCTGTAAGTGTGAGGCACCGACCCATCTCAGCAACGAAACCCTGCGTTTCTGGGAGAGCAACAAGATCAACGTCTCTAGCATCGCCTGGGAAAACCTCACGGTGACTGTAAGTGCCCCGAGCCACTGCTTCCTCGCACCGCGGCCACGGGGTCCGGGGACATTCGCACGGTGCAAAACTCAGAGCCCTTCAGGCGATGATGGGCTTCAAACTGTGCTAGTGCTGCTCTGCTAAGTCATTGCTTAAATCTAATGTGTGGTTTGAACCCACTTGGTCCTGGGAAGGAGAGTCCACCTTGTCCAGTCCACCCTGTCCCCAACATCGTGGGTAATAACTGTCCTCCTCACCCCTGTCGCAGGACACTATTTCTGACTGGGAGCAAGGTTAAGGGGGTGGTTTGATTATTGTAGCAGTTGGAGGACTTAAGTTCATGCTTGAAGGTAGTAATTGCCTTCCTTAATTGGTTCCTAATAACTCCAGGCCTTGTTTTCTTACGCAGCGCTGTCTGTAGGTACGTGCATAAATTTGCATGTCTGAGCAGCCTCTCGGGCTGTTGTTGCTGGAAGCAGAGCCTAGGCATAGGATGGGAGGCTCTTAGGGACACCTTCATCCCCTCTTGGCCATGTCCTGTGAGCCCTCCACTGGGAAGGGACGATTTGTCTCTTCTCCTTTCCTGTCACGGTTGTCTTAGCCCTCCTTCCCTGTTCCCTCTTTCTCTACCCCCAAGAGTTTGCAGCGTTTCCTTCCCCTCTGGTGTCATCTTCAGCCACGGTTACCTGCCATTCGAGCGGAGGATGTGCCATGGGTCTGTGGTATGGTGTCCCATCACATCTCATCTCTCCGCTCTCCTCTCTGTAGTTCGATGTGTCACTTGTTCAGCTGCTGCTGCTCATTAAATATAAATCTCCAGCAGCAGCAGCAATCACAAGGTCATGGATCTTGGACCAAGATCCTCAAAAACACCTAGTTACCCGAGGTTTCCTTGCCGCACGTGCACTGCCTTTGTGTCCTGACACTCTGTTTCTCCAGGAATGTCGGTATTTGCGTGGAGAGTTTCAAGGACCTGCCTGTGGACGCAATGGCCCCTACGCGCCTAATGTCCTCTTCTGGTGCTGCATCCTCTTCTTCTCCACCTTTGTCCTGTCGAGCTTATTGAAGAAGTTTAAAACCAGCCGTTACTTCCCAACCAGAGTAGGTAGAAGATGGTGGCCAGCAGCAGTCTCCACACTCATTTCCCAAAATGGCTTTCCTGGAGCACTAAGCAGCATTTGCCACCACTTGGTCAAGCTGGGAAACGTTGACCTTGAAGGCCAAGCTCTCCATCAGCTTGGATGTCCCTCACTCATCGCCATGAGTGCAAAACAATCGCAGCGTTTCCCACCTGCCTCGCCACCTGCCAGAGCGATTTTTTTGCTCAGGCAGTGGGAAATCAGGTCTTCCAAAGTTGTTTGTTTTTTTTTCCCACCTTCTGTGCATTATGTGCTCAAGGGGAAAGTTGATTCAAATGAGGAGCTGCCATAGAAAAAGACACTATTTCTTCCTTTTGAGGAACAAATGATGCCTCAGTGCCTTATTCCCATTTTAGCTGTGAGTGTGGCTGTAGTGGCAGACATCTGTTTCCTTATTTTTAAATTTTTTTTAAGGTTTGAATTAAAACAACCCTTTTCCACCTAATTAAACTTTTTTTTTTATTGTCTGACACCAGGTCTCACAGGGACAAACACAGCAACAGTATCTAACCAAGGGATTTGGATCCAACAGGATCTAACCACCTCGGAGTGGTGGGATTTTGTTAACCAGCCTTAATGTTGCTGATGTCCCCAACTTTTCCATTTCGTGCTATGGCCCTGTTTGCGATGCCCCTTTCAGCTCTGGTTTCTTGCCCCAGGTACGCTCCACAATAAGCGACTTTGCTGTTTTCCTCACCATCGTCATCATGGTGCTCATTGACTTGATGATTGGGATCCCATCACCGAAGCTCCACGTCCCCCATATGTTCAAGGTAATGGGGTGTTTTGGCACGGAGCTGGTTTCAGCCCTTGGGGATGCCACAAGGTGACGTCAGGGCAGGACAGGGCTGAGTCTGGAGGAGATGCTGGTGGCGTGACCATCTCCTCTTCCACCTCCAAGTGCATCGTTTCCTTCTGGAAACGAGAAGACAGCCCCAAAACTGGATGTCTCCAGGAGAAGTATCTATAGGTGCTTGCAAAGAGGACACTGGCACTGCTGAACCCCATGGGAGAGGGTGACATGAAGCCAGGGCTGGGAGATGCTCTGACACAGGGACGGAGGGGAAAATCGAAGCCAGTGAAGCGGCTGGGCTGGGAGACGCTCCTGATGTGTGTGCTTTGTTGCAGCCTACCAGAGATGACCGCGGATGGTTCATCAACCCCATAGGACCCAACCCTTGGTGGACGGTGTTGGCTGCGCTCATCCCAGCTCTGCTCTGCACCATCTTGATATTCATGGACCAGCAGATCACTGCCGTTATCGTGAACAGGAAGGAGCACAGGCTGAAGGTAAGGGGCTGCAAGAGATGACCCCGTCCCCGACCCGCTCTGGGCTGCAGGTATGGGGAGTAGCTCCTGTTCCAACGCTTTGTGAAGGCGTTGGTTTGGGACAACGTCAGGCTGCGTGGCAGGATGCTCTCCTAGATTAACGATGACACAGGGAGATAACGACAGGGGAGTTCAGATGAGCAGTCTTTCGGAGCCGCAAATTAATCTTAGAGCAATATAGAAGAGCGTTTTTGTTTTAAAATGTCAGCAGCAGCTGGGGGAACGAATCATTTTGAAGAGCTGCCAGGGAGAAGTCAGAGTCACATCTTATTTGCAAGTGGTGGAAATTTCTTTATGAATGAAAAAAAAGTCAATTTTTTTTTTTTTTTGGAGAAGTAAATCTCACACAAACTCTCCAAATCTGCTTTGTCTAAACTCCTGACAGATTTTCATGCAAGGTGCTTGCGCAAAGGCTGGATGCATCCTTATTTGTTTCTAGTTCTTGTGTTAAAGTTGACCTGAGCTCAAGTAGGGTTTGAGTCTGACTTGCGACGTTGTCCTTGCTCTCATGCTGTGGGATGCTCTGCCTCTTGTTTCGTTCCCTGCAGAAAGGATGCGGGTACCACCTAGACCTTTTCATGGTGGCCGTGATGCTCGGGGTGTGCTCCGTGATGGGGCTGCCCTGGTTTGTGGCTGCGACCGTCCTGTCCATCACCCACGTGAACAGCCTCAAGGTAGAGTCCGACTGCTCAGCTCCAGGAGAACAACCCAAGTTTTTGGGGATACGAGAGCAGAGGGTCACTGGCTTGATGATCTTTGTGCTCATGGGCTGCTCCGTCTTCTTCACTTCTGTGTTAAAGGTGAGAGGAAAATGCAAAACACCCAACAATCGCGAGCTTTTTGGAGGTGATACAAAACCAGTCCCCTCTCTCCAGGCCTGAGGAGTTGTGGAGCAGAGGAGAGGTGATCCCCAACCATGGGCCTTGACCCACGGTGGGAACCAGCCTCGGTTACGCTTCCCAGCCCATCAGGCCCCAGTTTGGTGTGCGTGAGGCAAGCGAGCAAGACAACTGTTTTAATTTTCAGGTGTCTTTCAGGCCCACCACGTCCATGGTTACAATTAAGTGTATTCAGACCAGAGCATCTGCTCCCTTTCAAACAGGCAGTGCTTTATCGGTTGCAATTTGCTCCCCCAAATGCCTCAGAACAGCTGTTCCCAGTAGCTAAACACACTGAAATCATCCCCGTGGGCTTCCTTGCGTGTTCCTCCCACAAAATAATCTCATCTCTAGGCTAAAAGGACGCACGGCGCTTTTGCGTGTTGCCACAAGAATACGTAGAAATGTTTTTCTACCGTCACAGAACGCGGTATGTGGAAGCATGGGTGAAATTACCTATTTTCCTCCAACTTTTCTGGAAAATAGGATTGTTCTGATGAAACGTAGCTCAAAAGTTCAGCCTGAAGCAGAGCGTTAGCTCGCTCACACGCACAAAATCTCTACTGGTTAAAACCCGACACGTCTCTAACCCTGTGGAAACTGGAAAGCTTTAGGCAACTTTAGGCAGTGCTGGTAGAAGAGACCGGTAATGCTGAAAATGCAATTTAAAAAAATTAACTCATTGCATTCTTTTGTTTTTTCAGTTTATACCAATGCCTGTGCTTTATGGCGTCTTTCTCTACATGGGTGTGTCGTCGCTCAGAGGAATTCAGGTACGGACTTTTTTACAGCACGCAGCGTGTCTGCTCCCTGCTATTTCATCTACGTAGAAGCGGGAATAAAAGCAGTGACCTGGGGAAAAAACCTCTCCGAAAGCAAGCAATGGAAATATTTTGTGTAAGGGAAAGACTGGGGGAGGCACAGGAGGTACCTGGGGCTGGGAGGACCAGGCAAGTTCAGCGCTCTCCGTTTCACGGTTTAGGGCAGGTCGGTGTTCGGTTACGTGAAAATGGGGGAATTCAGTGCGAAGGGAAGGCAGTTTCTACCGCGAGTGGAAATCCTTGCCGGGGGATTCAGGGGGCCAAGGAATGCTGATAATTAACGTGACATAACTGCAATGTGGTGGGCAGCTCTCATGGGCAAGCTGGTTTATAGATGGAGCGAAGGGAAAATGGAGGAACACGGTGGGATCCATGATTTCTCATTGCAAGCGAGATCCTGAAAATTCCCTCCGCGTCTCAGCAGAGCCAGAAACTTTCCGCAGTCCCAAGGTGGCAACTTTTCCGCTTTTATTTTGCAGTTCTTCGATCGCTTGAAGCTGTTTTGGATGCCGGCGAAACACCAGCCGGATTTCATCTACCTGCGGCACGTCCCCTTGCGAAAGGTGCATTTCTTCACCATGATCCAGCTGAGCTGCCTCATCCTGCTCTGGGGCATCAAGGTGTCCCGTGCTGCCATCATCTTCCCCATGATGGTAAGAGCTGGTGCTGCGGGAGGTTTGCGGCGTTGGAGCGAGATGTAACATCAGCCCTGGCCTCACCGCATCCTCCCTCTTATTCCTGAAGGTTTTGGCTCTCGTTTTTGTCCGGAAAGTGATGGATTTCTGCTTCTCAAAGCGAGAGCTCAGCTTTCTGGATGACCTTATGCCAGAAAGCAAGAAGAAGAAGTTGGATGATGCCAAAAATGAAGCCAAAGAAGAAGAGGTAACGCTTGCTGGGTGCTTGGGGCTGGACGCCTCCCCTGGGCTGTGAGATTGCCTGTTTCTATCACAGCTTGTCTTTAAACGTTGGGGGAAGATCAGAACTAAACAGAAATAGATCCTGATAGCCTGGATCCCACATCTTAACCTTTTGTTTTTTCCTAAATTAGCAGTGAGCTTAACGCTTGAATACAGGTATAATTTTTAAATGATTTTTTATAATAAAGATGATGATTAGGGAAGGATTTGCTCCTAATGGTGTTTTTAACCCCTCCAAAATGTTTGGAGTGGAAGGTCTTGACCCTGCCGCCACGGGTCAGAAGGAGAGGGCAGCATGCGATGTCTTTACTGGGTGCTTCGTTCCTCTCCGCTTCGATCAGGGACCTTGATTTCTCCCTTTTTACCTCAGGAGTCCCAGAAGATGATGGAAGCTGCTGCTGCAAATTCCGTTCAGCTGAAACTGCGGAAGACCAGCAACTTGGATATCCCAAAGCAAACCACTGACAGGTAAAGGCCCACCAAGCGCCAGGCCCCCGGCAAGATGAGTTTGAAGGTGTTTGGCACAATTTTCTCCACTTGCCTCTGTACTGAGCACCCGTTAGAGAGCAGCGGTCAGCTTGATGGGAAAATCAAAGTTACGGGCCGGGCTGCAGGAGGTGAGCGCAGGGCTCTGAGCCCAAGCAGAGCGGCTGCGCAACTCCCGTTTGACCCCCAAAACTTGCATCATCAGTGACTTTACGGTAGCTGGAGATCCTCATACTTCAAAATGAGGAGTTGCAGGCATGATCTGTACCAGCGGTGGCTTAGGAGCCCGCTCGAGGGCTAAACACCAGCAAGAGCCTTTGCGCGGAGCTGTTGCTCTGTGAGCTGAGCTGTTGCTCTGAGTTTTTGCCTCCCAAAACTCCTCATCCAGCAAAACCTCCCGTGCTTGTGCTGAGCTTTGATCCCCTGAGCCCTCCTGCTCCTCTTGCCGATGCCAATGCGCTCGGTGGCGTCAGCTCCCATAATCACGGATGTAAAATATGTATTGCAGGGCTGATCCTTCTGAGATTAATATCTCGGATGAAATGTCGAAAACGACCGTATGGAAGGCTCTCACCATGAACACAGAAACACTCTGAAGCCGGGGAGGAATGAGGTAAAGGTTTGCATGTGAACGTGACCCTGCTCCTCCGCAAGCAACGGCGCACGCCGACGGTTTTCCCGTGCTTTGGCCGGCAACGCCGAGCAACGCCGAGCGGGACCGCGGCCTGCAAACCCGCTCCTCTCTGCCGGGCTCGCAGGAGCGGGGCCGAATCAGCAGCAGCCGGCGGCTCTTCCACTGACCATGTCTCCCTCTTTTTCTCCTTTTTCCCCCTACATTTTCACGTTTAGGAATCTTGACTTCGAAGGAGAGGAGTGAGAACGTGACTCAGGGATGTGCCAACGCAGACACGGGGAGAAACTGCTTTTTTTTTTTCCAATTGGAGGATTCCCATTCAAGCCATGCCGACGTTTTCAGTTCGCCTTGGTGTGCTTCAGGCATTCCCTATCTCTAGACCAGCAAACTGAGGTGCACATCACAGCCGACGGGAGTTCGGTGTCGTTAAGCCTCCGTGTGTACGTGCGTGTGTCGTCGCGGTTTTGTAGTGGTAGAGGGACTGCTACCGCTTTATCATTCAGTGCTATTTTTTTAATATCTAATTCCTCCTCTCCTTTCTCTTTTTTTTCCAAATGTAAACTCTGAATGTATAAAACCATTTTCTGTTATATTTGACGCATTCTCCACTTTCTTCTTCATTACGACCAGGTTTTTGGTCTGGTTTGGGGTCCTTTTAATTCCCTTTTCTCTCTCCTACCGGTACGAGAGGGATGCCCTCCGTGGCGGGGCAGCGTAAAGAGCGTCCGAGCGGTTGGGCTGAGGCGAAGGAAAAGCATTTGCTCCCCACGCTCCAGTTTTACGTCATTTTTTTTTTTCGCTTTGGCTTTGCCATCAGCCTGGAAGTTGCGAAAGGCAGAACTGCCACCTTCTTGTCCCCTGGCTGGAAACCGAATAGAAGGGAGCGCTTAAAATCGAATACCTTGAATCTGCTGCGTGGTCGCGGGAGCGGCCGGGGGGACCTGGCGCTCTGTGCCCCTGGGCCGCCCCCTCCGTTGTCCCTCCACTTTCCTTCCTTTTCCCTCCCTGGGGCTCTCCGCAGTTTTTCCTTCGCCCCCGTCCTTGCAAAGCCTTTTCTCTCGCAGGGTGGGATGAGCCGGGAGGAAAATAGGGAGATGCCTTTTCCTCCTCCCTTTCCCTGCCGCTTTGCAGGAAGAAGCTGTTAAGCAGAGATGGGTCTTGTGCAATCTTCACATTTTGGGGGGTCGCTGGGCTGCGGCATCACCCCAGGTCGAGTCTGGTGGCCGTGGAGCCTGGGAGGAGAGGACAACCCAGAAGAAAAGGTCCCCTTGCAGCTCTCCACCTTGCTGTGGGCTCCGGGCTTTCGGTGCCTGCAGCCGGTGCCCCGCGCCCAGCTGGGACGGGTGCAGGAACCCCGCTGCCGTCGGCTCGTCCCAGCCGCCGCGGGAGCCTTCCGTGCACCCAACCCGCCCAAAACGACAGCGGCAAGTTGTGGCTCCGTGCAAACGGGGAGGGGAAAGAAATTATACAATCGCTCTGCGAGGATGACGGCGGCGCAGCGCCCAGCAGGGCCCAAACCAGACGGCTTTGACAGGACGGGGTTTCGCAAACCGGAGTTTGTTGGTGGTGACTGTCGGATGGGGAGGAAACTGGTTTAGCTCTTCAAAAAGGAGGGGAGGCCAAAACAAAAAAGGTTTGGAGGATGGGAAAGGTGCAGAGCCTGGGTTTTCTTGCTGCTGTTCTTGGTGATGCCCGTGCGCGTCCCGTCCGCGCTGCCGCCCTCCGAGCGCGGGGCTGCGCGCTGCTCCCCCGCGCCGTCCCCGTCCCGCCCGGGGTCGGAGGAGAGCCCTGAGCTCCGCCGGTCCCGAACTAAACCTCCATTCCCATGGGGGTGTAAGCGGTAAGGCAGCGAACCGCACTCGGGAGGGAGCTGGCTGGTTGTGGTACCAGTCCTACTGCGGCCCTGCCCCTAAAACGGAATTATTTGGCTTCTAATGTATTTTTTTCCTTTTTATTTTCCTCTGTGTGAGAGAAGAGAGCCCGGACCCCGCTCGGGCTGGCATTGCCCGGCGTCTCTCCAGCTTAGAAGGAAAAGGAAGCCACCCCGGGGAGCGCGGTGCCGGTTTAGCGGGGCCCGGTCTCCCCTGGCCTGGCCGCTGCAGGACGCCGGCAGCCGCCCTGGCAAATCCGTGTTTAAAAAGCAAAGCAGGCTTCCTCCACGGGCCCGAGCGCGGCCGTCTTCCCCAGTCGAAGCTTTGGGTTTGCTGTTTACAGGGCTAGAATTTTATTCTTTCTTTATTAATTCAATAGAAGCTGAGGTCTCGCTTACTAACGTGGCTCTGGGCCACCTGAGAGGCGGTTGTGACTGTCAGACCCGGCGCCGCGGCCGCCTGCGCCATGAACCCACGGGCGGCTCCTTATTTTGGGAGGATTTCATATTTCCTTGTGCAGAGGAAAATTATACGGGGGGGGAACCTCTCAAAGGTTTTCCTGGAGTTGCTTTAGCCCTAAAAAAATAGATATATCTCTTTGAAGCGAGGCGGAATGCTGCAGTCGCGGCAGCCCCTTCCCCTCGGGGCGGGATGGGTGCGGGGCCTTTTCCTCATCTTCGGTGCCTTAAAATCTCCCGTAGGAAACATTTCCTAAAACAAAGTGCGCGGGAATCCCTAAGGGGGGGAAGATGTGAAAAGGTAATAAATAAGGTGCTGGTACATTTGGGGTTTTTTTTAATTATTTTATTTTTCCCCCAGTGCGCTCCCTGTAGAAACCTAGAAATTATTTTTGTTTCGGAGATGCTGAACTATATTTATTTTATTGTAAGAGATGATCGAGTTTGGAAACGCTCCGTGTTGTTAAAATAAAACCGAGGGGGGGGGGGAAATCCCCCAAGTGAATCTGTGTTATTTATCGCTTCGAATCTTTGCGTGTTTAGGTTGGGTTTGGTTTGAAATGGGATTTATTTGGGGTTCATTCTGTGGAACTCAAGTAACGTAAATCCGCGTCGCCGTCTCGCGGGTCCGGTCGTGAAGGTTGCTGTGACTGAGGGGTTCTGCCTCTGATTTTCCCTTGGCGCCCAAGGCCGCGGTGGGGAAAGGCCGCGGCGAGGCCTCGGCGCTGGGGGTGGGCGGGGGCGGGGGCGGCTGCGGGGCTTCGAGGGAGCTTGGGGGGGGGCGGGGAGGGGGCAGCGCTGGGCGTCGGCGCAGGGGCCAGCGGCGGGGGGGGGGGGGGGGGGAATTAGTGGGGGTTTTATTTTCCCCCTTTTTTTCCCCTTCTTTCCCCCCCCTTCCCCCTCCTTTCCCCCTCCTTTCCCCCCCCTTCCCCCCCCCTTTTCCCCCCCTTTTTCCCCCCCTTTTCCCCCCTTTTCCCCTTTCCTTTTCCCCTTTCCTTTTCCCCTTTCCTTTCCTTTCCTTTCCTTTCCTTTCCTTTCCTTTCCTTTCCTTTCCTTTCCTTTCCTTTCCTTTCCTTTCCTTTCCTTTATTCTTTCCTTTCCTTTCCTTTATTCTTTCCTTTCCTTTCCTTTATTCTTTCCTTTCCTTTCCTTTATTCTTTCCTTTCCTTTATTCTTTCCTTTCCTTTCCTTTATTCTTTCCTTTCCTTTCCTTTATTTTTTCCTTTCCTTTCCTTTATTTTTTCCTTTCCTTTCTTCTTATTATTTTTAAATTTTATTTTTTTAAATTTTCATTTTGATTTTTAAACATTTCTTTTACTCACCATTTTTTACATTTTTATCTTTTCGTATTCTTCTCCGCACCTACTTGCACTGCGCTCGGTGTTGCGGGCGGGGGGGCCAGCGGTGCCCCCTCTGCCAGCCCGGGGGGGCCAGGGAGCTCAGAAAGGGGCCTGGGGCTGCGAAGGGGCCGCCACCAGGCAGAAATGGCCCCGGCGGGAGGGAGCGGTTCCTCCGCCCTGCGTTTCTGCGGGGGACCATTTGCAATACGATTAATTAAATTAAATCCAATGCATTAAATTAAATCCAAAGAGGTTTTAGTTACCTTTCATAGAGTAGTTTTAAAATTTTCTTTCAAAATTTAAAAACCCCAATTTTTTCAAAAATTTAAATTATTTATTTTATTTATATGTATATTTATTTTATTTATAAAATTTTAATTTTAATTTTTTAAAAAAATTGTCAATTTTTATCATTATTCATTTATACATATTTTATTCATAAAATTTTAATTTTCAAAATTTTCAAATTTTTAATTTTTTTTTAAAAATTACAAATTTCTTTCCAAGCCCCGGCCCAGGCCTGCGGGGTCAGGCAGGCGCCTCCTCATCGCCCTTTTACCTAAACCTCCAGGAACTGAGAGAAAACGGGGGCACCTGGGCCAAGCCGGGGGCCGGAGCCCGGTGCCTCGCAATCCCCCGGGCCCGGCGGCGCGTGGGATCCCGCCGGGGCGCGCGGAGACGTCAGGAACCAGCAGAGGTTTTATTCCGATTTAGGGCCGGCCGCGGGATCCGCGGCGCCGCGGGTACAGAGAAAGCGAAGGCGGAGAACGCGCGGTGCGAGGGGAAGGCTGATGCGCGGGGGCAAATGTTCGGAGGTGACGGCGCCGCCGAAGGGGTGCAGGGGGCTGCGCGATGGACGAATCCTTCCCGGGGCGGTGGAGGGCTCCAGCACCCCCAGGCTGACGGCGCTGGAAAGCCGAGGCCTTGATTCGCCATTTAATTGTACCTTAAAAATAAACCCCAAACACCAAAATGGCTTCATGAATAGAAACCCCCCCCCTAAAAAATCACTTTAGGAGCTTTGAAAGAGCGGCGGCGATTTTCTCACGTGCGAAGGGCCGACTGCTCGCTTCCACGAGCCCGAACGTGAGAATATCCCCCGAAACGCAAACGATTCCCCACATTAACACTGCGATGAAGCGTGAAACGTCAGAGCAAAGCAAGGTGAGGACAAAACAGCCTCATCCCATCCTAAATTATTAAATCCCACCCCCAAACACCTCGATTTTCCTTGTCTTATTCTATTGCAAATAAACACCGGAGAATCCACGTCAGCCAGCAAAGAGGAGAAGCAGCAGCGGGCGCAGGGAGCCGCCCTCTGCCCTTGCACCGAAACCACCGATTTGTGGCTACATTTTAAAATTGCTCATTTATTCGGTTTTAATTCGCCGCGTTTGCCCTTTGGGATGACTTACGCGAGCGGCGGGAGCGCGGCCGGGAGGGGGATGCTGCGGGGCTCCTCCTTCAGGTGCCTCTTCGTGGAGCTGCCGAAGATAAGAAACCACCCGGGGGGCAAACGAAAGCCGCGTTATGGCTTGGGGCGGGGGGCTCGTGGCCGGGGGGAGGCGGTTTCCCAGCGTGGTCCTGGGCCCCTCTCCCCTTTTACCTGTACCGCTTGGTGTTGATGAGCCAGTGCACAAAGTCCTTGGCCTTCATCTTGTCCAGGTAGCGGGTGAAGTCGCTGGTGAAGGTGCCCTCCGAGTGTCGCTTGAGGTTGGCGGCGAAGCTTCGGGCGCTTGGCGATTCATACGGCTGCCATCTGCGCGGGAGAGGACGGGGGAAGAAAAGGTGGTTTAACGCATGCCGTGGTGTGGGGATCCCGCGCCCTCCCTGCGCCAGGTCCCCAGGCTGGGGCTGTCCCCTCTGACGTACTTTACTGCGCGGAGCATCCTCCAGAAGTGATAATAATACATAAAAATAATTTCCAGTTTTGGGGGTCTACCAAGCCTGGCTGGGTTGTTCCTGACATCAAATACACGCGATATCCCACCCCGTATTATTTGCCTTACACCTTGCTTGGCCGCGGCGGCTTCGTGCCTCCCCCTGCTCCTGGGAGGGAGCGTGGTGCCGCCCTGGGGTTTAACTCAACCTCCTCCAGCCCCAGGACGGAGACCTGGGGTTGGGGTCCCTCCTTGCACAAATTCACCCTGGCAGAAGGTCCCCAAAGGGGTTTCCTCCCACCGGCGCGGAGCGGGGCTCAGCACCCTGCCCAGAGCATCGCCCCGTCCCGGCTCTGCCCCACCACGTCCCCGTGGTCTGACACAGCCGAGAAATCCTGGGGGGGTACGTGGCAACGGCCGTGCGTGGGCTGGTAGGGAGCCAGGGGGGAGCTTGTCCGGATAAATACAATAGAAAGAGGCACCTTGCGATGGCCCCAGAGCCGGGAGAGCTGGCAGCGAAGGCAACGGCGAGGGCTGAGCTGCTCCGACAGCCCCTGCCGTCTCCCCGGGCCGGCTCCGCCAACACCCCGTACCTGGAGGTGTCATCCAGGTCCTCGGGGCTCATCTGCCACCCTGCCGGGATCAGCACGGCGAACACCAGCCCGGAGAGGTACAGCCACCGCACGAGCTGCATTTGTCTGTCTGGAGAAGGCAGAAGTCGCGCTAGCGATGGCGACGGCCGCCGCCCCCCCCAGCCCCTGCTGCCCCGGCAGCGCGGCACGGGCCAGACCCAGCCCGAGGCACCTCCTGCCCGGGTCCCTTGGCAGCATTTTGACGGGGGCATGTGAAAATTGCAGCCTCACGGTTACCTGTCGGCACGTCTACGTCGCTGAGGTGCAGGCACGCAGCCACAAGAACGGGGTTGTATAATCTAAATGTATAACTCATTGCAATAAACTTTATCACGAACCGCCCCTTTTCTATCTAGGAGCAATATTTCTATCTAGGAGCAATATTTCTATCTTGAGCTTATCACCAGAGTGCTGGAGAACTTCCCCGACCATTAGCTGCTCAGAAAAGCAGCTTTCAGAAGTGATTAATTAGAGTTTTACGTTTCTTATCTTTGCTGGACGCCTTAGCAGTTCAAGGGAGAATAAAATGCCAACCTGCACCACTTATTTGCTGAAAAATCAGACTTTTGGTTGCCTACCACCACGCACTTCCATTACCCGAGCTTAATTTCTGCGGAGATTGGTCGTAAAGAAGGGAGGAAAAGGCACGTACCTTTGCAAAGACAAGCGGTCCCCTAAAAGCAAGATCCCGGTTTCCTCTTCGGGCTGGTTGTGGCTAACTCTTCTCCGTACCAGAGCTTTTAAGCTTGTTAGCAGGATGCTAAAAGCTGACGGGGAGGTCACGGGTGCTCCTGCTTTTAGTTGGACGGGTCATTATGAATCATTACAGGATTTTTTTAAGTGGGGCTGTTGCAAAAAATATACTTGTTGCCACAATTCTTAGCTTACGCCTTCAGCGAGGTTTTTTTTTTTGTCGTTGTTGTTGCTGTTTCTCTTCTCTTTTTCTATTTTTTTTCCGCTTCTTGGACCGAAGGAGTGACCTCCCGCTTTCCCCCTTCCAGGTGAGACGTCCCCTTATTGTCGCAGTGCATCTCGCATGGAGAAATCATTTCTCTGCCCACAGGGCTGCCCTTTCAAACACCTTTGGTTTGAGTTAAAAAACGTTAAGAAAAAAACAAGAGCAAAAATGTAGAAGAAGCAGTTGGGTACCCAAGCACTTGCCGCTGCTTCCTGCGGTGTAAAATCGGGCTTGCGGCTCGTCAGCTGGACAGCGAGCGCGTTTGAGCCAAGCCTGGTTTTGTCCCCCAAGGCCAGATCTGAAACTGGGGCCGTTCACCACCATTCCTTCGATTTGGGGACGACGGGAGGCCCCGTGGGCGGCCGCAGATCTGGGCCGGCATTTTGTCCCCATGGGATATCCAGGCTCAGGCCAGGAGTGGGGGAACATCTGGAACTCATCAGGCCAAGGACAATAGTTTTGCAGGGCCGTCTCCTGGGAACTGGGCTCATTTTTTTAAATCCATGAGTCCAGCGAAGGAAAAAAGGCTTGAGAAGAGCAAAACCAAGGGTTTTGTTTGCTCCTCCTGGAGGAGCTCCGGGTGGACACAGAGCAAAGCCTGCAGCTCCCTGAAGACGCTGGGAGGGCAGGTGAACTTTTGCGGGCTGCTCATTCGGAGGACTGATGGCAGGCTGCGTTTCTGGGGCAGTTTTGAGCGATTTGGGGAACTCTTGGCTAAGGAATGTCTACGTTTCAGTGCTTGGGGGACTAAATGTGCCCTTTTCACAGAGGCATGGCCAACGGACAGAGAAAAGCAAGTCTTAGGAAGCTGGGCCATGTTTCTCCCTCGCCCAACACCAGCCGCCCGAAGAGACGAGGGCTCCAAGGCCTGATTTCTCCGCCACTTACTGTCCTTTCCTCCTGGAGCCTTTCTTCTTGCGGTTGGGTAATTATTGTTATTCTACCAAAGAGATTTCTGTAATTATTGTCACTGTCAAAATATGGCTGGTGTTCAGGGGACACTCATCTTGAAGAGCCTTTTAATTAGGGCCAACAATGGCCTTACGAGAAAGCCTGACAGAGGAGGAGGAAGGTAGGACATTAATTAGCTCAACCTTCGGAGGAGAGGTCCAGATCTCCTACCCATCACTTGGATGGCATATTTATTAATGCCACCAAATTAGCTCACGATGACACTGTTTGCGATGTCCCCCTGGCCCAGGAAGACACACGAGCTATCTGCAGCGGTGGGGGGCTCAGGAGAAGAGAAATTCAGCTCAGCCAGCGCAGCGCTTGTCGTGTTGCTTCTTGGTTTTCTTAATTGAGGCTCCCAGTGTCAGAGCGGGTTGGAGAAATGTCCTACAGGACACTTTCTCCACTGTCCACGGGTGATTTTCACCAGTTCGTTGGGACGTGGCGGTCTCCCCTTTCCAAGCGTCCTCTGTGGTCTTCCCCTTTCCAGCTAGGTTGAGTTGCTGGTGGCTCTCCCACCCTGGAGAACCGCACCATAGGGGCAGGAACCTGCGTTTTCAAATGCACATACAGATCTGGATTTTGTCCCATTTTATGACTTGGAGAGGTTTTTATGGACAGCAGGTGGCAGCCTTCCTCTGCCCGTCCTTCCTCTGCCTGCCCTTCCTTCAGCTGCCTCCTCCTCATTGCTCGGCGGCTCCCGAAGGTCCCTGAAAGGACCGAAGGGGTGGGATGTCCCTCTTCTTCGGGGATGGAAGACCCCGGGCTGGGGGATGCTGTCGGTGGCAGCACGGTGATGCCCCAGCCCAGTTGGGTTGGTTTTGGTTCAAATCCTTGCTCTGTGTGCATCTTTGGAGACGCACCTTGGAGGACACGCAAGCATCCTGCGCTGATGGAGCATGGACCAAAGAAGTTGATAAGGGAAAACTCCTGGACTCCACTCCGTGGCCACCAGCCCTTAGATAAACTCACCCATAGCCCATCCAGCCTTTGCTGCGCTTTCCCATTAGGTCCCCCCAGGACTGGCTGTGGGGCCAACCTGCCCACCTCCACCAGTCTTGGTCTCTGCAAGCACGGGGAGAAGCAGGAGGAGCCAGGCTGCTCTGATGGGGATGGTGGGATCTGGCCTTGCTGGGCTGTCCAAAATCAGGCTGGAAACAAGATGAGTTTATGCTTAAGCCTGCTCTTAAATTATACCACAGACCTGCCAAGCCTCGTTCTGCCACCAGCCAGCTCCTGCTCTGGGGCTCGATCTCCCTGCCTGGCGCGACGGGGTCAGGCCAGGATGCCTTGATGCCTTGATGCCTCCATGCGACAGCCTGAAGGCAACCACAAAGTCACCACAGATACATCAAACTGCTCCAACACTACTGTCCTGTAGCTGCAGGTGCCGTCAAACCGAGGGACGGTTAATTTTGGAGGGATTTATTGCAAGCAAGGAGGAATAAAGGCTTTGACTTCACCTTCTTGGATCCTCTGCAAAGGGACCTTTGTTTCCCGCAGAGCTGCTTTTCAGGTCCAACCCGGCACAGGAGAGCAAGGGATGGAAAAACCTTCCCCGTGTGTCCCCCCCAAAGGCAGTTCAGAGCCCGGTGCCCCACGAATCAGCGCTCTCCACTCTCGTTTTCCCCATGACTGAAGGCGTTTGTGGCCTCCTCCCTCCCTGCCACAATTGGAGGCAATTTTATACCCGTGCGTCAGAGCGTGCTGCCTCTCGCTGGCCGTGGCTACTGCCAAGGCATAACTGGGCAAAGACAGACCTTCTCGGGTCAGTGGTTTAGCCTGAAACACCTCCTTCAGGGTCACGCTGAGTGTGTGGTTTCGGTTTCACCATCTTTTGGGCTTTTTTCCTGTGTTTTGCTTTACAGGTGTTTAAGAGCAAAGGGAGAGCCATTAAGAAAGAGATTCTGCGTTCCCAGCGCGGTATTTTGGCAGCTCTGAAGGGACATGGATTATTTTTCTGCCTCTTTTCCCCTTTGTGCATGGTTTTTTAGGCAGGAAACAGTATCTGCCTTTGATGCCGCAGAGTCGAGGGCCTGCAGCCTCCTGGCTTGTGCTCGTGGCTGACCCTCGATGCCAGGGAGGAAGAGCGTGGTGGGATGCAGAGACGGCGCCGAGCTACGCGGCAGGCTGTGACGAGCTCATTCGGAGCCATGAGCCCTTAAGAATAGGGGTCAATGCCATGTAGCCCTTCCCAAAATCAAGCTCAGGTTGTATCTACCCTGTGGTGGATCTCCATTTTTGATGAAGCTATTACTTTTCTCCCTTTGCTGTTAACGTAGCATCATGGTTCAACCCCAGCCAGCAACGAAGCCCCACGCAGCCGCTCGCTCACTCCCCCCAGTGGGATGGGGGAGAGAATTGGAAGGGTAAAAGGGAGAAAACTCATGGGTCGAGATAAAGACAGTTTAATGGGTAAAGCAAAAGCCGCATGCACAAGCAAAGCAAGGAATTCATTCCCTCCTTCCCATGGGCAGGCAGGTGCTCAACCATCCCCAGGAGAGCAGGGCTCCATCACGCATAACATTGACTTGGGAAGGCAAACGCCATCACTCCGAACGTCCCCCCCTTCCTTCTTCTTCGCCCAGCTTTCCACGCTGAGCATGGCGTTATACGGTACGCAATAGCCCTTTGGGCAGCTGGGGTCAGCTGTCCCAGCCGTGTCCCCTCCCAGCTCCTTGTGCCCCCCCAGTTCCTTGCTGGTGGGGGGGGTGAGGAGCAGAAAAGGCCTTGACTCTGTGTCAGCACTGCTCAGCAATAACGAAAACATCCCTGCGTTATCAACACTGTTTCCAGCACAAATCCAAAACACAGCCCCACGCTAGCTACTACGGAGAAAATGAACTCTATCCCAGCCAAAACCAGCACACGTAGCAGAAGGAAACTGGGTGAGATCCCTCTTGTCCCCAGCTCCCATCGCTCTCCTGTCCCCGAGCACCTTTCGTGAGCGCTAAACGTCCATGATACACGCGCGGCAAGGCAAGCCGTTGGGTGCCAAGGGCGTGCTTCCCACGTGGGAAGCTTGAACGTGAGCCTAGAGAAGTGGAAGCGGTTTCATGAGCAGATGGTTGGACGAGAAACCAGCTTGCACCCATGCCGGGCTGGGAGGTGGGTGAGCTAATGGGGAATTGCAGGCAAAACGCATTGGGGTCAGCATGGGGCTCTCACGTTTGGGATCGGGACGCCTGGTGGGTATCCAGCTGCGGTGACACTGCTGCAAGGGTGCCCCTGCTCCTCCTCGTCAGTGGGAGCCGCTGGTCGTTGGGGATCACGTGAAGGTCAGATTAGAGGCTCTGTCCTTTCACCTGGGTTAACTACTGCATTTTACCTCCTTTGGCTAAAACCCCAGCAATCAGCCTCAGCTGCGGAGCAGGACGCGGGACACCTGGCTGAGCCCTCGCTGCCTACGAAGCCTGGTTCTCCATCCCTCCGTAGCCTTCAGCCCTGCAAGCCCACCATCCCTCCCGCTCCCTTGCTTTCCCACGTGCGCTCAGCACGATGCTCTGCAGCAAGAGGTGGGTGCTTCCCTTTTGCTTTTGGAGGCGAGCGGTTGCTGTGCTAGGTGCTGTTAGATGGTTTTGAGCAAGCTGCGGGTGCGCTGAGCAGGCTCGGTCCCTCGGGGCACCCTGGCCCAGCACCAAGTGATTGCTGGTTCATGCTGGGGCCCTGCGGGAGCTGAACTGGGGCAGCTCTGGGCAAGTGAAGCTGTGAGCGTGTGGGGAGCACCTGGGGCGATGCCCATGGGGTTGGGTGGCTGCGGGAAGGTTTGGCCCAACACCTCGGTGGTTACGGGCCTGCAGCCTGCCAAAATCCTGATTTAGGGTTAGGGTGGTTTTTTTAATTACCCTTCTTTATCTGAGACAAAGGGAGATGGTGGTTAATGGTTTATTTCTGCTAAATGTCCCCTTGGCTTTGAAATGTGGAAATCTTTGTCATGTTTATTTTTTACCTGCCTCTTCTTCCTGCCCATGATGCTATAAAAATCTTATAGACCCTAATGAGACAAGTTACCGTTGTGCCTGGGCTAAAAAGTCCTCAGTGGAGTCTGGAGCCAATGTGGCAGAAGTCTTAATTTCACCCTCTTGATTCCTATGGGCCCTTAGCAGCCTTGTGTGTGATTAAATAGTCCTCGACTCCTTAGCTTTGCAAAAAATCCCCTATTAAAGACCTTTGGCTGTTTGCGATGGCTTTTAGTCTGGCAGCAATCGTTGGTAACTGGCTGACAAAACCTGATCGTGCTGTAAATCAAAACTTCTTCGCATTCAAATGCAACAATTAATCCTGGGTGTGTTGGTGCAATTAGATGACAAATTATGCCTCAAGATTCACTTGCTTCTTTATATAGGGAAGCCGTGTTTGCTCAGCCGGGGATGTTTGGCTGTGGTTTTCAATCTACCCCAGGGGATGCCAAATGATGAACTTGGGGAGTTGCATCCTGTTCCAGATGCAGAATTCAGACCCTTTGGCCTCGGCTCCTTCACCTGGAGACTGAAAGTTTGTCTGCCCACTTGCACTTGTTTTTTGGTGAATCTGAGTTGTCTGAGCCCTCCTTTCCCCAAGATCTTAGTGCAGAATTTATTCTTGCAATGCTCAAGCTTCGTGCAGGAGGATTTGAGCCCCACCAGCTTGGGGCAGGGGTTGCCCTCAGACCTGCAGCTCCCATGCCCAGGTAGAAGCGCTCCCAGCAGCGTGGGTACCTGATCTGACTGCTCTGCTCTAGTTTTGAGACGTAGGGCTGGTGCTAAACAGCAATGGCACAGGATGAAAACCCAGCAGCTAATCTGCTGCTGGATGTTTGCTCCTGACGATCCCGGTGCCGCGGGATGGCTCATTTACAGGTAATCTTGGAGCGTGCCTTGATGTGGGTGGCTGCGCTTTGCGGTGGGGAAGAGTCTTATTAATTCAACGAGGTGTTGTTTTGCTTGAACCGCTGAAAAGTTGGGGTGGCTGCTGGAGCAAAGGTGTGTTCTTCAGCTGCATTGCTGTTTCCATGAAAAAAGCAGCGTATTTGGAGGTTGAATGACACCGAAGGGATGAGTAAACTCAAGCATAAGCTCTCCTTCTTGCAGGGATGCTGCCTGCGGAGAGGGAGAGCTGAGCTCTGCTGGTTCATGGCGTTCAGCTGCGGTTTTAGCCCAAAATCCAAAGCAAAACCTGAACTCGGACAATGTGGCAAAAATCCAGGACAGAGACACAGATAAAAAGGCTGTTGATGTCATTAGTGTTAGTAGGTACATATTTACACACTCGACTTAAATGAACATTTTATCAACCGATTAACTGTTCTTACAGGATTTCTTTGTGAAACACCCATAGAAGTTTTCTTATCTACTTGGAACAAACTAGGTTGATAGCGTTTTATACCCCTTCCCCTTACGATGGTGATTGGTGCTGATAACAGCTATCGTAATTCCTATGGACTCTGGTCTCGAAGTGGGGGCAATGGCTCTCGGTGGGAAAGCAATTGGCTGTTTGGATAAGCAGCTTAAAAAAATAAGGGATTTTTTAAAAGAGTGGGAAAAAAGAGCTCGTTTTTCTCTAGCTGATGCTGCTTTGGCAGGAAAAGAGCTGCTCTGTCACCAAATAAACGCAGCTCCTGGGAATGAGGGAAAAAATCCCAACTGTTAAAAGTTGAATGAATTGTTGGGGAAGGGGAATTGGTTTTTCTTTATTTGTGGCTTTTTTAAGAAGGCAAATTGTGTAGGACATTTTAAGTTTGTTTTCATCCATTTTATTCCAGGCTGCACAAGAGGGCATTATATCAACCTGCAGCTGTACCTTGCTTGTGGGCAAAAGAGCTCTTGCTGTCTTGCCAAACAGGATTAATGTCAGGCTGGCAGAGAAGGGCCTGTATCCTGCAGGACACATGCCAGAGGATTTGTTTTATTTTGTTGGTTAGTGGTTATTTTTTAGGAGTTGTTTCTGAGCTGAACAGGTTCCCTGATCTCGTGCCCAGCCCCGCAGTTTTGCTGCATGGGAAGGGTCCTCGAGGACTCCTCCTCCCTTGCTCCTGAGCATCCTGATGCTGCTTGGAGGCAAAGAGCTTGGGGACCTCTTGTTTTGGAGCAAACCAGCCCAAATCCTGAGCGTGCATCTCCCCTGGGTGGGAGCTCGGACAGCTCAGAGGCCTCCGCTGGGCTGTGGTTTAACAAAGCTGTGTTTAATCCCCTCCTCGCTTGCTAAATCCCTGCATCCTCCTTGCTTACGGTGGCTGTGCCTGGGAAACCCTCCCGGCTCCGGAGCTGACCTTTCCCAACAAAGCACCTTTGTCAGGCAGACCTCAGGGCTGCGGGGTTGCTTTTTTATTTTCCCTTCTTTACTTATTACTCTTTTTTTTTTATTGATGGCACCACCCAGCAGCACAAGGACCCATTATACAAACCGCTGTTGGACTTTGCTTGTTTGCAGGAGGGTGATTAAGAACAAACGGGCAGCGGTGGGCTGTATCCTGGAAAGCGGAGGCCAAAAGTTTGAGCAAGAGGAAACTTGGCAGCAGAAAGGGAGCCCTGATCCAGCCGGTGCTGAGCCTGCGCTCCCCATGTGCTGGGGAGGGAGGTAACCTTGTTTTCACATGGGGTGATGTGGCTGATCTTTGGGAAAGGGTGGGTGGAAGCAAGAGTAGGGTTCTTTCCTTCAGGTGGACCTATTCTGGTGAGGGTTTTCCTGGTCGGGTGTCCATTCTCCATGGAGCATCCCAGTAGAGGGCAGCAAGAGATGCCCTGGGCACCCATTGCTCTCCCATGGGTGCTGTCCCAGAGCACCCATGCTTGGTGCCAGGGCAGGCTGACCCCTGTCCCCTTCTGATCCCCCACTTTGGGGAACCTGCTAAGAACTTCCAACTCTGCCAGGCTTTAAAGAGGCATTTTTGGGGCTGTAGGAGCATGTTGAGGAGGGAACAGAGACACCATGCAGTTCTACTCTTGCCTTCCCTGGTCCCCGGACATCTTCTACCCTTCTTCTCTTTAATTGCATGGTTTATTTGGGGGTAGCACTCATCTTATCCTGTATTTCCACGTATTTAGTGCTGCATCTCCCCATGTCTGCCCATGCACACAGCAGGGCCTTGGTGCGCTGCAGTGACGCTGAAGCAAAGACCAAGCAGGGCACTGGTGGCTTCGTGCTCACGTGAGCAGGGCAGCTTGTGTTGGTGGCTGCCGAAGCCTGACCCAAGGCTGCATTCAGCACCAAAACATGCGTGATATGAGCCAGTGAGCAAAATACAAGTTGTGGTGGCTGATATCCAGGCGGAGGCTGTGTTACCCAGCCGGGGTGATGCCTTTTGACAACAGGAAGGGTGGCTGTTGGCCCTCGATGGCCGTGTGAGCTATCTCCTGGCTCCTAACGCATTGGTACCGCAGCAACTATAGGCTGGGCAGAGGCCGAGTAGGAGGGGGAGGACTCGGTGCTCGTGCTCAAGAGGAGCTGGGTGCTGGCACAGTCTCTACCATGACTAATGCCAACACCCATGCCAGCCTCTGCCATGTCTCTGCGCAGATGTTTCTCCTCTGTTGGCAGCATTTCTCTCTATCAGCCCTGGATGATGCACTGGATACTTTATTTGCAAGCCTTGCACATCTCCTGTGCGGTGTGCAGCTACGTGCAGAGGAGGACGTCTCTAGGTTGGCTTCTTTGTGGCTCACGTTGCTCTGGAGTTGGTCCCTGGATGCTTGGGACTCTCTAGCAAAGTGGTGGAAATCCTCCTGGAGGGGGGGGTTGCTGCCCTTGGACTTTCTGGGGACACTTGATGTGCTGCAATACCCCTCTGCAGCGCGCTCCCATCTTCCCTGGTGTTTGCCTGGTTTCTTTTTCATCTCTCATCCTGTTTTCACCAAGCAGGACTGGGCACTGCTCTGCTTTGTCCTCCGGGTGAAACAAGCCTCATGCTTTTCACGTGAAGTCAGAAACCGCGGCTTTAAGCAAAGCACTTAAGGTTGCAAAATAGCCTGAGCTGGTGGCGGGGTAGAAGGTACGTGCTCCCAAACTGGGGAGCATTAGCCCTTCTTGCTCAGGGGCAGCGATGGAGAGGGCTGGGGCTGACCCTTTGCAAGGGACTGAAGCAAAGAGGAGCCTGCAACCCATTGAAAAAAATCTTTGTTTAATGGCGATATTGCCACTGGGTCTTGCTTCTCCTCAAGCACCTGGTTCCTTCCCCTGTCTCTGCGGTGGCTCAGCAAGCTTGTGTTTCAGGAACTTTAAATGATACACAAACAGGGCTGCTGAGGCCTTCCTTAAGTAGACTGAAAGCCCTTTGATGTGTAAAAAGATATAAGGTTTCTACATTGTCACAGCATGTGAAATAGTTGGGTTTTTCCTCCCTGCCAGAAAAAAAAAAGACATTTTTAAAGCTGTGCAGTAATAACCTGCTAATGGAAAAGATACTCAAGAGTGAGAAATTCTCTTAGTGCAAAGAAATTGCTGGGAGGCTTGTTTACGAAATAACTGCATCCATTCCCCCCCTTAATTATGGCCAATATGGACAAGAATGATGAGCTGAGGTGCTTTGGTGTAAGAGTTTCACCTGGTGATACACCTCTAAAATAGGAAAAAAAAAATGGTAATAGAAAGCACCAGTACAGTCACTCTTTTATAACAAAATGGTGCTGGATCTTAGGGCCGTAAGGGAGGGTAGGCGGCAGCGTGGGCGCAGGGGGGTGGAGGTGTGCTGAGATGCTGCTTCTGAAATGGAAACTCCTGGTTCGGCGGAGAAGCTGGGAAAACGAGCGTGGCGTAGCTGTGACTGCATTATTGTGCGCTACAGGTAAATCTGGTTTGAATGCGCAGGGATTATATCAGCCCTTGCTGTGTTTGCTGAAATAAAGGTATTTTTTCTGTGAAATGGCTATTTCTGCTAAGAAGTGGTGACGGGCTGGTGGTCAGCAGTAACAATCCCATTAAAAATGGGGCTGAAGAAGCTTGAATGATTAAAAAAATTTTTTTTCTCTATTTTTAAGCACTGCTGTTCCCATTTCTGGGCAGGTGAGAACAGGCAGGAGGACCTCAGGGTTTCTCAGCCGCGACCCGGGCTCTGCCCCGTGCCTGTCCCGGCGAAGGCGAGGTCACGGCCCTTGCTGGATGCCAGGCTTTGGGCTGGATTAAATGCACCCTCTCTGCCCGGATTAAACGCGCTGTGGAGCAGCGCGAAGCCCGGTGGGGAAGGTGCGCCAGGGCTCGGGCTGAGCACCAGACCCCCGCACCGTGTCGGGATGCCGCTGGCTTCGCTGGCGCGCTCACCGGGCTCCAGCCCGCGTTGACCCCGTGGTTTAGGGTCCGCCCTGGCCGGTGCGTTGGGAAAAGGGGTTAATTCCTCGTGCCCCCCTTCCCGCTGGCCCCAGCCCTGCGTGGGGCCGTCCTGCCAGTGTGTTTGAGCCAGGCCCTGGATGCTTTTTGTGCTGACGCAAAGCTGCTGCTCCTGCAGGATCCTCTGATTCATCCCCACGGAGGGCTCACACCCAGGCTGGGTTTCTTCTCCCGGTTGTTGATCACGCTGGCGGTGCTGGTGTGGGCTGGGCCCCTCCGTGGGGTGCTGCGGTGGCCCCCAGTTCCCGCTATGGGATGGGGTGTGGGGTGTTCCAGGACTCCTGGCTCCCTTCTCCGGTGCTAAGGTGGACGGGGTTTAGAGCAGCAAAGCAAGGGGGATGCCCGGGATTCCCCGCTCTGGGGGTGGGGGTCTGAATGCGCCCTTTGGGTGCAGCATCTTCAGGGTCTGTGGGTGCAGCGGAAGGAGCCTGTGGGATGCAGCTTTTGGGGATGCTGATGTGCTCCAGCCCCACGCTTCGTTGTGGGTTGCTCTGAGAGGGGGTGGCTCTGGATCTGGAGGTGCTTTAATGTTTCCCTGGGGCTGGTGTCTGTGGAGCATCTCCCATGCCATGTGCAACCACGCTGCCTCTTCCCAATGAGAAAGGGGCTTAATATTCTTCCCCCTTACGGAAGGGGAAACTGAGGCACAGAGGGTTAAGACAGGGTGCAGGGTTGCATTTTTAGCTTCCCAGCTCTGCTGCTGACCTGTGTGATCCAAACTAAGGGCTTTTCCACCTCCTTTGCTCCTCCTGCTTGTCAGCAACCTCTTCTGTTGAGAACTGGGGGATGCAAAGGGAAAATGTGGGATGAGGGTCTGCTGCTGCCCAGGCTGAGGCAGTGCCGCAGCCTGGATTGCAAATCTGCTTAGGCGTGCTAAAATATCGGGGATGCTGCCTATCCTCCCTGGCGCTGCCATGCGAAGGCGGCATAACCTGTCTGATTGGGATCGAGCCGAATCTGGGATCGGGGACCTCCCAGGCAAGCGTCTCTGATCTCCTTGGGGGTCCATGCTCAGTGGAAACCTTATCCTGGCAGCAAGAAGAGGGGCTGTGATGGCGGAGCTTTGCGTGGGACTGGATTTAGGGAGCCGGTGGGAGGGACGGCTGGGACGGTGCCAGCGTGCGGTGTCCCCGTGCCCAGGTCGGGAGCGAGATGCTTTGGCAGAAGGTTGTGGCTGAACTGGAAGAGCAGGGCTACAGCAGAAGGTCAGGGCGAAGGTGTGGGTTTGGCACCCGGCGAGGGGGCTGGGGAGCATTGTGGGTCAGTTTTTGAGGGCACCTGTGGAGCCATCTGGGAGAACTGGTATGGCAAAAAGCCGTGCCCGAGTCAAACCGGCAGTGTGAAGGATTGCTGCTGGCTCCTCCCCGCTCATGCCAGCCTCGGAGATGGGCTTCAAGCTGCCCTGGCACCTCCTGCTCTCGCCCCACTCCAACACTAGCGTCCATTTCTCCTTCTCGGGATTAATGACTGTTGCCTCCCAAACCACCTGCTCGCAGTGCCAGCTGCCATGGGATTTGGGGTCTGAGCACTTGCTCCGGCTCTTTGGGATGGCTTTGCATCCAGCTTAACCCAGTTTTTGCTCCTAAAATTTGATAGCTGAGCAGATTTGCACCCATGACTTTTTTAAAATTTCCTTTATTAACAATAAATAATATGCTACATTACAAAGATCTCAACACAAAATCCAAAAATCAGGTACTTTCTGCAGCCACAAATAAATAGGACACTACAGCTAATGCATGAAAGAGCATCTGTGAGCAGCGTGGGCCCTGTGGCGGGGAGAACGCGGGGGATTTTGCTGTACCCACCTGCCCAAAGCGGTCATTCTTCTTTGCTGGTATCCACACGGTGTTTCCATCCCCTAGGCCATCAGACGCAGGGGTGAAATCCTGTGTGCCCCAGAACGTGTGGTCTCAGGCCTCCAAAAATCGTGCAAAACTCACACCCAGGGGGGCTGGGATGCAGCTGAGTGGGTGTAAAACCACAGCTGAGAGGCTGCCCTGGGCTGAGACTCCTTTGCTGGGCTTAGCTGGCTGCAGTTAAGCTAGGAGAGGTTCTAGCGCTCGCACTCGTGTAGAGGGATTATATACACAGACACTGCAATACTCCTTTGTTTCATAGTCACAGATGGTCTTTGAGTTACAAGACTTTTGCTTAAGAGTCTACTGTAGCTGGATGTGTTCATTGCCTGGCTTTGGTGCACACATGAGCCCATGTGTGGGGCTTCCTCCCATCCTTTTGCTTGGTTTTTTTCCAACTGTTCCTACGGTGGGGTCAACTCCATGGACTTCTTCCTCTCCTCTCTCTGCTCTTCCCACTCCTCCTCTGACTCGTAGGTGCCCTTGACGATGGCAACCCTGTCTGACATGTTCATGCAGTAGGGGACGAGGATGTAGAAGTAGAGCAGAGCGGCCAAGCAAGCCCCGAGGATGGGTCCGACCCAGAACACCTAGAAGGCAAAAGGGAGAGGGTGAGAGCAGGTCTTGGAGGCTGGTGCACCAGGTCCAGCCATCACACCAGCATCCCTCGCTGCTCCACACCTCCTAACCCATGGAGAGATACAAATACCCCTTCCAGTAGACTTCTTGGGCTGAAATCTCCTCAAACTTTGTTTGCTGAAGACATAAATCTCTTTATGAGTGCAGGATGTGGTGTGCTGGAAAGGAGGCACCAAGCCTGCTCTGCAAGGCTGGGTCTGAGCTTGCAGGCAGTGCTGGGCAAGTGGAAAGCCTAAGCTGGGCTTCCCTGTGGGCTTTATTGACCTCAGATGATGCCCTAGCTCAACATGCGCCATTGCATGGGGGGTTTATGCTTGTCCCCTTGCTGGCTCTGTGCCATGGGGATAACCTGTTCCCCATGCATCAAGGGGGACGACCTCCCTCGTTCTCCAGCCCCCTTTTATGCTTTCAGGCCTGGGACGGGCTCTGAAACACCCAGCCCTGTAATCCCTGCAGCAATCGCTGCCCTCTCCCCTTGTTGCCTGCATCTGGCCCTGGCAGCATCTCTGCCAGCCCGTCCCGGCACGCTGCCGATGCTCACCCAATGTGCCGGGCTGAACCTCCTCACGATGACCGCGGGCCCAAAGGACCGGGCTGGATTCATGGAGCAGCCGGTGAAGTAGATCTGTCAGTGCAGAAAGGAGACCAGGTAAAGATGCATCACGTGGCTTAGCAGATACGACCAACTTCTCAGAAGCAGGGACTGAAACAGCCCCCAGCGCTGTTTCTCTTGCAGAGAGGTGGGGACCCCCCCCATCACCACGGAGAAGAAGCTCCCATATGTCCCATGTTGGCTCTCCCAACGCAGCTCCGTCTGGGACCAACCGCACCAGAGTATCTTGGGGAGCCCCATCCTAGTGGGACCCTCTGCCCTGTCCTCCTGCCTGGACACTCACCCCCACCAAGTGGCCTACGGTGACGGAGAGGCCGATGGACAGTGCCGGGGAGCCCACATTGCCGTTCCTCCGGTTGTCCGTGGATGCAAAGATGCATGCGGCCAGCTGGAAGGTGAGGATGATCTCCACCACAAGCGCCTGGCCCGGGGTCGTGTTGTTGTTGAGCTGCAAACCATCGAGAGCGACAATAATTAACCATCCCTGCGGCTGGGCATCGCCGGGAGGGCTCTTAGGTGCTTTGCTGGTGGGTTTGGGTTGGCAAAGCCATGCAGGAGAATCCCCCCAGGTCCCCTGCCCAGCCCCGGGGCACAAGGTGCCGTGCTGGCCACTGCTCGGGCTCCCTGCTCCTTTCCCTGAAAGGGAAGAAATTACCTTTCTTTCTGTTTAATGCTCCAGAATCTCTCTCCCCCGAGCCCCTCCCTTCCTGGGGCTCTCCACATCTGTCTCTGCTTGCTTGTCTCCGCAACACTCACTGCTTTCCCACCAAATCCCACACTGATTTGTCCCCTTTTTCCTGCATTTCTCTCCCCCTTGATCCTTGCAAGCTGTTGTACCCTGACTCTTCTCCCCTCTGCTTTCTGGAGCACCTCCCCAGGAGGCTGGGGAGCAGCTGGCAGCCACCGTGGAGGGGCACGAGATGAAGGGTGAGGGTTGGGATGAAGGCTGGGGTGCAGTCATGGGGGTAAGACAGGCTGTTGCTGTCCCAGTGCCTCCGTGCTAACCGCTGGGAACGGCCAGAGGGACTCGACCCCACTGGGCATGGGAAGGGCAAAGCGACCTAAGCCATCGCAGCTGGTTTTTTAGCTGAAGCTGGCTGGTTTGGGACATGGAGCATGTGGGAATAAGATGCATAGCAGCACCTCATCCTAGCGATCAAACCCTCTGCAACGTGTCTGTGCAGCTCCGAGGGGTCCAGACCTGGCCATGGTTGGAGCGGTAGCTCCACCGCTCCCATTTCAGGTGGTTTCCCAGCACTGCCGCGGGGGTTTGAGACGTGCTTCTCATCCCTGCTTATCTCAGAGGGTCCCACCATCTCCCCTCCTCCTCCAACAGCAGCCCCTGCCCCTCACAGCCTCTCCGTGCCCTCCTGCGCGTTCTTCAGCTCTTTCTCTCCACCCACCTCCGTTTCCTAGCTCCCCCAGAGCACTGGTTACAGTGGGCTTCCGCTCCCCCTGCCCGTACTGGTTTAACTGGGCTCTGCTCTCTGCCCTCCCCCTCTCCGTCCTGGCACGACTCCTATCCCAGCACTAATCTCCAGGTGGAGAGGCTGCAGTCAAGAACATCTCAATGGTGCCGGTGACTCACGAGGGCCCTTAGGATAAAGGAAGCACTTATTAAAGGAGGAAAAAACCATGTCATTCATCACCCCGCACAATAAAGCTGTCATGTCAACACTCTGCTGACTACGCCGGTGTTTGCTCCTATCCCATTCCTGTCCCTCTGTGCATGTGGGACGATGTGCCGAGACCAACCATCCTTATGGATTTGGCTCTCCAGGTTGGTGCCGGTACCAGCTCCTCGCTCACAAGGAAAGCAAAGCCCGCACGGCAAGGCGAACCATCTCTAGGTAGTGAGACTTACCGCGTTGATGGCCAGGTTGCCACGGGTATTGGCCGGCGTCACGCCATAGAGGATGCCGGCCCCGGCGATGGCCCCAACCAGTTGGGCAATCACGTAGAAGAGCGTCCGGAGGAAGGAGATCTGGTTCCCAACAAAGAAGGCGATGGTCACCGCTGGGTTGATGTGGGCGCCGCTGATGTGGCCAAACGCCTGCACCAGCGTACCGATGGCCAGGCCGAACGCCAGCGAAATCTGAAGGATGCTGGGGAGGGCAGATGGCCACTTCAGGGCTGAGCCGAGGCCGATGAAGACGAAGATGAGCGTGGAGATGAATTCAACAAAGACGGATCGAGCAAAGGCCAGGGTTAATATTTCCTTCTTCATGGTGGGAGCGGGTGGAGGGCAGCTGGGAAGGAAGAAAGTTTAGGTTTCCTCTGTCTCCAGGCTCTTCTGTCTGCATGCAGTCGTAGGGCCATACCTATCTATATATGCAAGAGCAGCAGGGAGCTGTGTTACAAGGCGGTGGGTGGAGCCAGGGAATTAGCCAGTCCTCCCAAACTATCATGTGAAACTGGAAAAGTTTCCATCTGAAAATAACTTTGGAGCCTCTTGGTGAACCAGTGACTCAGATATTGGTGGCATTTCTTTCTCCTTCCCTCTGCAAACAAAGAGCCCCTATAGGGTGTCTCTGTGGTCGTTAGATAACGCGGTTGCATAACGATGCCGCGCTCCCTCCTCTGCTTTTCCCTTTTACTACCTCTCACCAGGTTCTGGGTGTTTTGTTAGCAGAGGTGTAGTTAATATTGCCTTCCTCGTGTGCTTGCAGACTGGAGAGGACTCTGTTCTTGTTTGAAAAGTCTCGTTGCCGGTGTCGGGCTGGAGGAGCTCTCCTGGGGCAGGCTCCCAGTGCAGTCAATTTACACGGGATGTTGAAACATAAGGCAAAGTTAAGTACCTGGAGCTGCTCCCAGGCTCTCACAACAGCTCAACTCCAGGAAACAAGTGGCTTGCAATTGTCCTGGGAGCAGGGCAGGGTTTGGGGGATGCTTTGCCTGGCTGGGAAGCTGTAGAAAAGCCAGGGCTTCCTCGAGGTGCCTGGATGGAAGCTGAATGGGATGGTGTAGCTCGGATAAAGGGGGCTGATGGCTGCAGAGCCTGACTCTGGGCCTCTTTGCTGCCTTTCTGCTTTGCTGCTCCTTACAGAGCACCGGGTGTGGGTTTCGCCAGCGTGCGGGTTGGCAGTTGGGGGGTGCTCGCTGCCTGCAGCCAGGGAGGGTGTATCCTACTCCTGTCATCTCGGGCCCTTTTCTTTTCTTTTTGCCTTTCAAGCTATTGCTCAACGAGGTCAATGATTTTGCTCTTGGGAATGCCAGCATAAAGCCACAGGCTTTGCATGGACACAGGCCATGTTTACACGTCTCCCTTCGTGTTCCTGTGGCGCTGCCCTCTGTCCTAAATCTGTCCAGCTGCAAATCCTTGGCTGGCAGGGAGCGGAGGGGGGAGGCTCTCACTGCTGCGCAACACCGAGCTGTTGGGGACTGAGGTTTTGGGGCGGAAAAAGGCTCCAGTGACACTTAACAATGAATTCTTGGTTCCCTTGTAGTCCTTGCAGCCTTGTGCCAGGGTTAGTTTTTGTTTTTAAATGGGTTTGGTTGCCAGATCTGCTCTCCTTGCTTGGTTGGTTGCATCTTGCCTTTCTCAAGCGATGCCATCTCTCCGTGCCTAACGCAGCGAGCCCGGGCTGGGGTTACCCATGGCTGCCATGCGCCTCTGCAGAAGCGGTTGCATTCCAGCACGCAGTGAGCAAAGCTCTACATGCAGGAGATTGGTAAAATCATTTAAATCCCTCTTTAAATTTAAAAAGCACTAAAAAATCGCATTCACTGCTGCCTTCTGCTGGGTGCAGTCAGTCCTGCACACATCCTGCGGGGTCAAAAGCTAGGAGGGATTCCTCTTCAGAGCAAGGAGAGGGGACTTCTTCCTCCAGAGCTGAAAATAAATGAGCCTTTCTCCTTCAGACGTACCCAAAGTCCTGAGCTCAGCAAGCAGACCCGGAGAGTCTCGAGGGACCGAGGATCTGTTACGGCGTTAATTCCTGATAATGGTTTCCTCCTGTTTCTGCTGATCCTGGGGAAGATTGCAGAGTTAAAGACCAGATCTGTTATCCTAGAAACACCTGGTCCGTTGGCGTGTTTTGGTGAAAGTTTTGCAAGCTGGTATTTCAAGACATCCTGGCCAGATTCCAGCTGGAGTAATTGCTTGCCACTTCCCTTCAGCCCTGCCTGTGGCTCCAGCTGGATAAAATGCGCCTTGTTCCCATCCTCCAAGCCCTTTCGTAACGCGCCCGCCACAGATCTCCCTTGGAGGTGGCCGCGTTTCGCTGGCAGCTCCTCCGCCGCACGCCTCGCTTTAGCTAAAAAGCAGCATTGAGCCGAAAGACGCTCTCCCAAGTTCCCAACTGTGGATAATAACCTCTTAGCAAAATCCCCTGGCTGACTAGGAGATATAATCAAATAAGGCTGGAAATGATGGGGAAAACTTCCGGAGAGAAACAAGATGTTTCTCTAACAACATGCCATGCAAAACCTATTTTCCTGAGGCTGTTTGCTAGACTTTCCTCACTGGGGCATTCCTGCTTGGCTTCTCTGATGTCTGACCGTGTTGAGCCGCTGTTGGAAGGCTCCTTTTCCTCTCCCCAGCTGCAGGCCCTCCAAGGAGCTTTTGTATGAACTGAAAGTGCCTTTGATGCGTCAAATTTAATTGAATTGGGCAAGACGTTGAGAAGGCATTATGCAGGTCCCTGCTGACAGACAGACACCTACGTGGTGGGGTCACGCACGCCTTGTTTCACCCCTAGGCTTTTGGAGGAAAGACGACGAGGAGGCTTTTTGCAAGGAGGACAGGTTTAGCCGTCTCCTCCCTCCTCCTCCTCCTCCTCCTCACTGGCATCAGCAGACAAAAACCACAACCAAAAATCACCCACATCTACCACCCAGTCGCGGGGCCACACGGCTTGGGGACGATGTGCTGGAGGGGGATAGGGACCCGAGCCCACCGCTGGCTTGGGGTGCAGGGTGCCCGGCTGAGAGGAAGGCAGCTGGTGCCTCATCCTTGCCCGGGGCCCTCCCGAGGCTCTGCCTCACCCACGGAGGCGTGTGTGTTATTAACTGAATACGTGTGCCGGTCCCTGTCGTCCCCAGTTTGCTGATTTCATTTTCTAAGCCCACATGGGGCTGCTATTAATTTGTCATTTCCGCAGCAGCCCAGATTTCTGATGAGTTCAACTCCACGTTGGACCACAAAGCCTGGCAGATGGTATTGCAGGTGGCCACATTCAGATTATAAATGCTGCTGAGACCCAGATCAGCCTGGTTTTTGTTTTTTCCCCCGTCACCTGGCTCTGTGTCTCGACCAAGGACCTTAAAACTGGCACAATAATACAAGCAGGAATAATAATAGTAACAGGAGACAACTCCACTCGCTGGAATCTGTGATTAGTTGGGATTAGATGGCCAGGGGAGAAAGGTTTGGTTTAGTTTGTTTTTAAGAGAAAGAGTGTTTCTTGCTGGCTCAACTTTGGGAGTTTGCAGCAAGCCATTGATGGGGAAAAAATAATATGCGCCGGGAATTAAAAGTAGAGCAAGAAGTAGCAAACTTTCCCCTCCTCATCCTCAGTTCCTGGGGCTGCTTCTTGCCATGGCGGCAGGGAAAGTGGTGGGATTAGTGCAAAGCCTCACCTCCTCATAGCGCAATGCAATATCTCCGTACAGATGTTTCAGACAGGGCTTTCAAGGATTTCTCTTATCTAACCCACCATCTGCTTGCGCTCTCTTTAAAGGCAGGGATTACTCTGCTGGCCTGAAGCTGATGATGTTTCCACCTTCTCCTGCCCTGGAGCAATGAGGCTTTTGCTTCCCCTAGTAACCTCACCCAGCTTTGGAGCAAAAACCCCCGTGCGATTGAGTTTGGCTTTGGGGATGTCTCCACCTCCCTTGCTGCCTTCCCACCGCTTTGGCTCGAGAAGCCGGTCCTGAAGCTGTCCTCCAGCCCTTGGTGGCTGCTGTGCTGAGCTGGGTGGTCACAGTGACCTTATAACCCGCGAGCCTGTAAACGGGGATGATGCTATTTAAAAGCTGAATAGTGTTAATGCTTAATAACAGCATTGCTCTGCTCTTCACTTAGAAGTTACTTGACAGTCTCGAAGGTGTACGAGTGGACGCAAATGCTTTGGGGCTGGTCTGCAATGGAAACGCCAACATCCTTAAGAATTAATTTGCATTGAAATCATCATTAAATCCTCACATGGGGATAATAATGTGTATCAGGGAAAGCAAAGGGCCGGTCAGAAGAAAGACCTGTACAAGATCACACAGTGAAAAAGCTGGGCTTGAAACCCTGGTGTCCTGGTTTTCAGGTCTAGCCCTTTCCAGTAAAGCCACCTGCATCAGCAACATTAAGAGGCTGTGTTTCTGCTCATCTAGAGAAATACTTTGAATTCTTACGGGCCAGCAGCCGTTTATCGGTGTCCTCAGGATTCAGAGCTGTGTTTGGGGCAGTGGTGTTTTTCCTCTTGAAATGTGCTTGCCGTGGAAACGTCGTCTTCGCCCGTGCAGTCTCCTTTCAAAATTGCAAGGAGCACGCTTGGCAATAAATGCTGAAATGATGTGGGGAGAGAGCTGCCACTGGAAAGCGATCTCCCCTCTTCGCCGTGGCGATGCCGTCCTGCTGTGCGTGCTGCTGGGACGGGGAGGCATGGAGCTGGCAGGAGAGCAGGGGCCAGCTCTGGGGTGGAGGTGGTTGAGTTGCATCAAGGCAGAGGGGAGCTGAAAGCACAACCAGGCTCCAAAGCACCTATAAACACCATAAATAACATAGAGAGGAATCTGGAAACTCTTAAAAGCTGAAATTCTCGCATAATCGCCAGGCCCAAGACTTTGCAAAGTGAAATATTGGTGACAATACGTGGACAGCTGGTTACCCTGGTGAACTGGAAAATCAGTTTTTCACCCCATTCTGCCTCTGAGACCCAGAGCAAATGCATCAAGAAATTTCTCAAGTTAACAATGTAGATAGTATATACTGATCAGGATTTAAAGAGACTTGTGGTGGTAGCATCCCTTGTTGCATCAGATCTGGAGCTAAAGATTCTTGCACTGAGTGGTCTCTGGAGAAATGTGTGATTTTTTCTTTAGGTTGCTTGTATTCCTGGAAAATCAGGCTGAAAATTGAAGCAGAGTCTCTGGTCTTGCACCCAGATCCTTTGGCAGAGCCTTGTGAAATGGGACTCGCTGCAAGTCTTGAAGATACAGGAACTGGCTGGGGGTTTGGCTTCCCCCATGGAGCACCAGCCACCTTCTGAGAAGGTCTGTGGTCCTTTCCCAGACAATACCTGGCCCTACCTCCTCCTCTTGCTCTCCCGGATGGATTTAGCCTCCTGGCCCCTCCTCAAGGAAAACATGTTTGGAAAATATTTCTACATATATAAATAGATCCATAAAAATAATGATGCCTGCATCCTAGGTAGGTCATCCCATTGCAAGGCAGGTGCCAGATGGGAGCTGAATGCTCACATGGTCTTGAAGATCTGGATCTGGAGGTTCTACAAGGAACCTACGAGGACCTACAAGGTCAGGCCAAGAAATTCAGAGCAGAAAACTCAGCTCTGATCTCCAAGGTTTGCAGCTGGGCTGTGCTCTTTTCCTCTCTGTCCTACAAGTGTGAGCCTTTCTCTACAAGAGCGAAGCGGTTTGCCCTGCACCATGTTTTCCGAGATACCGGTGCGTTTGGTGGTATCCAAGTCAGGTTGATTTTCTTTCCGTTTTCTCCTAGGTAAGGCACCACACTTTCCCCATTTGCAGCCATGCGATGGAGAAGCAATTCAGGTGCTGGGTGTGAGGTCTGCACTCTTGGGACAAGACCGTCTCAGCTTTCTGCGGAGCAGAGATTTGGATGCTTTCAGATTGCTTTCGCCCACCACTCCACAGGGTAAAAAATCAGTAGGTAAGTGTTGCAGCCCTCCTTCGTGGAGTTTAAATGCTGAAATGAGGGAATATCTCGCTACTAACTACAAGACGCCTGTAAAAGGCATCAGTATGCGTTTCATGAGGTCAATGGCGAACGGCTGATGTCGAAGGCACAGGAGCGCAGAAAGGGAGATTTTGTTCGCTTGAAAATACAGTGATACTTTTCAAAATAACATTTTGCACATTTCTTTTGCATCCGTCCCTCCTCCCCCGGGTCGGGTCAGCGTGTTGGGAAACATCGCGATGCCTTGGTTTGCCACCGTGCTGCAGAGCACCTCCCAGGATGCTGGCCCCAGCAGCCTCTCCAGATCTCCAGGTCTTGGGACATGGCCAGTGTTTGGGCTGTGTAGTTTTGGACCCCTGGAGACCCAGTGGGATGAAGAACTCACCAGAGCTGGCTGGGGGCATCATCTCAGGGAACTGTGTGACCGTGCCCTGGGTGACAATGCAGTGGTTCAAAAGGTATTTCTGTAAAATCACAGATTTCTGCTGAAGACACAGTATTTTGGCATTTAATTGGTATCTTAAAGCAACAGGATGGGTTGAATAAGGCAGCCAAGCAGCGAAGTCAAGGAAAGGGGTCTGGGCATGTCTTGAATTTTCACAGCACCCCGAGGAACCTGTAGTGCTTTGCAGAATGACCACCCCAAACCTGGTCATCCTGAGGACCTCCAGAACTCAGAGGTGGGACAAGGGGAGGTGAAGGAAAGCCTCAATGTCTCAAGTGACGGCAGGGCATAAGAAGCAATGTGTTCTGCGACACAATGTACGGTGATTTTCATTTTGCTTTCATGGTCATGCTATTTATCACAGGTCCATGATGAAGCTAATAAAGGTTAATGGTGCAATATATATTGGAGATCTTTATTGTGGAGTCATGAGCTCATGGATAGGCATGGCTGGGTGGTTTCAAATCCTGGCTCAAAGCATTCCTGTTGAGGTCTAATATACAAAGTGTTATCAATTTAGCGAGGTTTTAGGTTGGTCTGTGGCAGCTCTGATCTCTGGGTTGCTGCTCCTGCCCTCTAATTCGAGTTGCCCTGGTGTAAATCTGGAATGACTGGCTTGGTTTCCTGATGGTGCAAGTTTTGGAAGTGTCATTGAAGTCAATGACGCAGCTCTGCAGAGAGGGTAAATTCACGGTCCTGATTGACTCGAGAGGACTTAGGCTGCTTTAGCCATCGGAAAATCTGGTTTAGTGAGATTGCTTGGCGTTAACGCTGGCATGCTGAGACCAGAATCTGGCCGGGTCAGAAATGAGAGCATCCGAGGGGGGCTGAAGCGGGGATGGTCCTTATTTTGTGGGTCCCTGTTTTGAAGACAGGGGTTGTTCTTTTAATATCACTTGCACATCAAGAGGTTGTTGGCACGAGGTAGCTGCACTTGAAGCCGGACTGGGCTGTGCTGCACTGGTGGCTGTGGGATTTAGGGCCTGGGAGGTTACTTTATATGACTGCGTATATATTATACGACCATAAATGTGTCATTATTTGATTCACATGTACTAATTCAGTGGATAGAAGTGAATTTAAAGCACTTTATTTGAAAGAGTACAGTAATTATTAGACATTAAAACTTATTTTTGGGCTCTGTGCAGTTTACATGGGTCTTAAACATTGTCAGGGTAAATAATAAATTAAATGCTTAGATCTGAGGGGGAAGAGGCATGTAATTAACTTGAACACTTGAACATTGCCAAAAAAACCCCCCACCAGAATCAGCTGTATGGCATTTTATACAGCAGATCATGGACAGGATAACTTCTGGGTAAGTTGTTTTGGCTTTTCCTGACATACACGGATTTGTTTTCCTTTGACAAGTAACAAAAATACAAACTACTTTTAAAACTGACTATTTGGTGATTTAAATACAATTTTACACTCTGCTCGATTTGAAACATGATTTTAATTCCCGTTGCTGAGAAGACAGATTTTTTGACAAGCCTTTTCGGAAATAATATTCAAACTCTCCTTTGCCATTGAAGGACCAAAGTGGAGGACCAGAATCAATATTTTTGCTGTGCCAGAGAATGGGTTAAACCAGTGCTAAAACTGCTGCGCTTCGATAGCAGCCCTCTGCGGATATTTGCGTTAGTGACTGTTAGAGTAAAACGGATCCAAATAAAGCTTGGTATCTGTGATAGCGTTTCTTCCCCTTTCTTCCCAGCGTGGCGTCAGGGACAGCAAATGACAGCTCGCGGAGGTGATGTAGGAGCTCCCATGCTCTCAGCCTCACTTGGTAGGGTGGAATGAAGACCACGATAAGCCCTGGTCTGGGTCAGATCGAAGCTTTGTTTACTCCTTTTCTCTCCAGCAACAGCCATTAGCACGTGTTTGAGGAGCAGCACAGCGAGGAATAGAGGAAATTATTAATTTCAAAGGAGGAGGAGACTGGTACAAGTAGAGCATAGTGGATAAAGAGGAAGAGAAGAGCATCGTTTGGTGGTGGTTCGTGTCAAAACAGTCAGAGGGAGGAAAATATCGGTAATGTTCCTTATGATTTGGAATTGGGTCCAAGCTTATTGAATATTTCCATTCACAGCCTTAGCAGAAAAAGCCTGAATGTGGTGATGACATTTTGGGATGGTGCAATGCTGGGGAGACATCACCAACAGAAAGAGGCATTAGGATGTCACGCTGGAAATGTATGACTTTTAGGCTAAGAAATAGAAATGGGATTAATTCAGTGGTTGAAAGAGCAAAGTTGCATCCCAAAGACTAACCCAAATTTTCTGACTATGCTGGGGACCATAACCAGGTCCTGCCATAGCAGAAGAAAGGGGTGGGATGGTTATGAGGCTTTGGTGTGATGCAGCCATGAAAAAGGTCTGGGCTGTAGGAAGCAAGTGATGGAGAAGATCACACCTTAAACACTTTGTGTTACTCACCTGATAATCAGAGTGGAACAGGAACAGAGGAAAGAAAGCAAAAGCCAGGGAGAGAGATGAAGCATCGAAGCTAAAGGACAACACTGGTCCAAGAACAAATGAGCCGTGGATTAATTTGGACTGAAAATCAGGAGGTTTCTCATTGTCACAGGAAAAAGCAGTTGCAAGAGCTCCCCAATGGGATCAGCAGGGACTCAAGGACATGGTTCCAGTCCCATCTTCTCAGGAAAGCCTCCGTGTGAGTGAAGGACACCTGCATCCCATGGGTGGCTGTAAATGGCAGCAGCAAAACTTTCCGTTTGTGAGATACCTGGGGCACAGAGCGAGCGCTCCTGCGTGTGTGTGTGTGCAAACAGCCGGGCAGTGAGAAGAAATGGGAGACAGGTGAGCGGAGTTCAACAGCAATGAGGCATCGGGTGGCAACCTCCACACCCAGCAAATGGCTGTAATAACAACTCTCCGCAGCGCCTCGGAGCTCTTCGTGAAGGGCAACAAACTCCACCAAGCGCTCACTTCTGCAAGGGGGATGTGGAAGGAGCCGGCCCAGGGTAGGATCCCAGTGTCCTCATTCCTGTTTCTGCACTGGTGGTTTTGATTTCATGGCATTTTCCCCCAGTATCAGAAAGCTGTCGGCCACAGGGAGAGCTGGGCGACAGAAGGTGGATTGGGCCGTCACAGTGCATCTCCCCAGGAGATGAGTCAGCTTTAGTCCCCCAGCACAAATGAAGGGAGAGAGGGGAGAGGTGAAACGCTCATCTGAACAAGCACCGTCTCTAAAACGGATGCCAAAGTTTTCCCCAGCTCCTCTCTCGGCCCGGGGGGAGGCTTGGCTACACCTTCTCAGACATCCCCCTTGGCAGGGTCTGTGGGGAGTGAAGCTCCACCGACTGCCGCCGCCGGACCTCGCGCTCTGCCCAGTCCTCCTCCGGCTCGAAGCCTTTGAAGATGGCGAGTCTCTCCGAGAAGGTTTTGGCTTGCGGGAAGAGGATGTAATTGTAGATGATGGAGGCTGCTGCTGCCCCAACCAGGGGGCCCACCCAGAAGACCTGGGGGAAAGGGAAAGAGAAGAATCGGGTGAGCAAAAACCAGCCTGAGTTTGGAGGACGGAGAGGAACCAGGGTCTCTGAAGAGCATTGCATGGGGCTTATATTCCTTCCTACCCTGTGTGCATCAGGAGCAAAACGCAGAAGCCAGCTCGGCTTTGGCCATCACTGCTGACCTGAACTCCCATCCACTGCTGTTGTGCCTGAATATACCTAACCATCCTCTTCTGTCTTTCCTCCTCTGCTGAGAGCTGCGTGATCTTCATTAATGATAGGCCTATCATGAACTTGCTTAACCATTTGGGTTCCTCTGGAGAAGTGTCGTCCTACCCGTTTACACATTACTAGAGAGGACGAGGCTACCGGCTTGGGCTGGGCACCTCTCAGCACATCAGCCTGAACCACCACAGCTCTGGCTCCGAACATACTCTTTGCAGATGGAAACGCCTGGGAGTGTTCCCAAAGGAGCTGGTGGAAAATGTGTGCCCAGATCCAACTGGAACCAGGAAAGGTCCCCAGGACTGGCAAGGAGACCTCCCCTCTGCGTTGATTTTGCTTCTTTTGCTAAGTCACGGTCAACAAACCACACTCCCTCTTCCTGTCGCGATGCACCCTGCCTAGATAAGCTGATTAAGCACCCAGCAGCCCCACCTCTTTTTGTTAATCTCTACATCTCTCCTCCAGCTGGGAGCTGGCATGGAAATGCCAGGAATCTGGCTGGCTCTGTGGGTTTCTAGGAATACTGGTAATTTGGGGGGCTCATCCCACCAAAACAAGACATAGACCTCGACGTCTTACCCAGTGGTCACTGAAGTCTCCGACTATCACAGCAGGGGCGAAAGATCGGGCTGGATTCATGGAGCAGCCGGTGTAACGGATCTGCCGAGAAACACCACACGTTGTTAGCATTAAGCCCTTTTAGCACATTTTAAAAAAAATCCTGGTGTGTTATTAGCGTGATTCATTCACTGAGCTGCTGTTTCACCCTCCAGCATGCCTGCTGCAGGAAAAGGGATGCTAGCACCTTCCAGCACCTGAGTCAACATGGGTGAGTTGTCTGTATTTGTGCATCTTCTGTGCGAGCACGTGTGTCCTGTGCATGGTGCGACTCAGCTGCCGGCTGGGTGCGGTGCCCTGCAGCATGCCCGGGACTGCGGGGGCAAGCTCCTGCCGTGTCTATTCCTGGAGCAAATTGCTACTCCTTGCCACTGAGGACAGGAGAAGAACAGTCCCATAGACACACAGGCTTGCAGATCACTAAGGATGGAAGACGTGATGGAAACATCGCTGTTTTAATGCACGCGCTGAGAAGCTGGGAGTGCTGGGGGCTGCTTGGGTCTGTCATCCAGGAGGGATTGCCCCGGGTATCCATCCCAAATCCTTCCCAGTCTCATCATGGTCCTGAGTGCCTCAGTTGCTGACACACTCGCTCCAGGACAGAAGACCCCACTGATCTCTGGGAGCTCCCTACAGGACCCAAGGAGCAGCAGAGCCCAGCAGGTTCAGCTTTTTCATGTCCAATAAAAGCCAAGCTCAGGCTATGGCTTTTTTATGGCTTTGGTGGGACTTTTGTCTTCTACCCACTGGAAAGCCATGGGCACCACGAGATACAAATCCCCCATCCACCCCGGAGCACGCAGCCAAGCAGGCTTTGGGCACGAAGGCAACCTAAAAAGCACGGTCTTTTAGCCCACTCTACCCACCCCAAGGAGATGCCCCACGGCAACAGAAAGGCCGATGGACAGGGCAGGAGAGCCCAGGTTGTCCTCCCGGCGTTCGTCGGTGGAAGCAAAGATGCACAGGACCAGCTGGAAGGTGAGGAAGAGCTCGACGGTCACCGCCTGCCCCGTCGTCGTCCCGTTGTGCAGCTGGAAGGGGAGAAAAAACTGCGTCTCAGGGATGGGGAAGTCTGGGGACTGGGGTGGAAAGGTGGAGGGGGAACCCAAATCAAGGAGAACCAAAATGGACATAGGAAATCGGTGAGATTTCTGACACCAATATGAAGAGGAGGAAAAATTTCCCAGGTAAAAGGAAAAGTGGGTCAATGGGTAACATTTGACTGACATAGCAGGAAAGGTTTTAGATGCATTTCTGTGGGTATTTTTTCCACTCTTTTCCCCCCCCCAGGGATTTTTTTTTTATTTTCCTCATACTTAAAATGCAAAATGCCTTTTGGAAAAGTTTGCAAAATGCCTTTTGGAAAAGTTTACAAATTGTAGTTTGAAAATGTCAAAAAGAAATATTTTGACATTAAAAAAAAAAATTCCCTTCCCCCTTCCCACACTTTTTTGACAGAAAGAATTTGGCAGATTTGAGCTGAGGCTGTGCCTGGTTGCACCCCCTCTCCTCCAGCTCTGCTTTCTGACACTTTATTACTTCTTGGTGGTTTTTCATCCCGATCTGGATGGATCTGGCAGCGCTGCCAGGCAGATCTGCGGCTGGCAGGCCCGCTTGCCTGCAGCTTGCCATCGCTGTTGCTTCCCTCCTCCATCCTGGCACATCTCTGCCCTTTCCTTCCCCGTGCCAATCCTGCTCTGGACACCATGCATCCTCCCAAACGTTGATCCTGAGGGCACTTTGCTTGGTGATGCCACAAAGGCAGCAGTTGCCCTCCTGGCCAAGATCCAGAGTCAGGTCTTGCTTGCTCTCCTCTTTCCGATATTCCCCCCCCTTTTTTTTAAGGGTAATTTGTGCAGGCAGCTACAAGATGAACAGCCCGTGGGGGAAAAAGATATTGAAATCCCTACTCCCTCTTTTAGGTGGTGTAAGCTGTAAAACAACAGAGCTGGGCGTTTTGAAAGTCCCTCTTAAAACTCTTACTTGCTTTGTTGGGTTTATTAAACCTTAGCTCTTACAATTGTAAATAGTCTTGTTCAGATTAATCTGCAATCCTTTTTTCAACTCTCTTAATCTCTTTGGCAGCGAAGCTGGGTCCTGGCAGTGCCTCTCTGCTGCAAGAAAGGGCATTTCCTTGTGCCGCTTCCTAAAACGTGCCTCCTGCCTCGCTGCTCGGCTTGGGTTTGGGTGATGCTGGTCCCAGCACGGGCTGGAGATGGCTTCAGATGCCTGCATCCATCTGAAGAGGAGCGGTGGGGCATGGAGAAAAGAGAGGGGGTAGTGAACCCTGTGAATTTTTAAATTTTTTTCCCTCTTTTTATCATGTGCATGGGTGGGGAAGGGGTTGTTGGAGGTTGGGATACAACTGGGGAGTCCCCTCATGGCTTCCTAAGCTTCCCCAGTTTTCTTTTTTCTCTGCAGGTCTGAAACCAGCCTGGGATCCTTGCGCTGCTTCTGGCACTGCAGGGTGGCACTGCCCAGGCACCCGTCTGTGTTGGGCGTTGGGATGAACCAGCTGGATCTGGTGTGGCCATCCCTTCACGATGGGAAGCAACTTCACAAGCAGTGCTATCTAATGAAAAGCTGGGATTTAGACCCCAACCCCCCCCCACCCTGGCGCAACATCCCCATTGCCGGGAATCCGGCACAGCAGCCAGATAGCGGCATGGCGTAACACAGAGGGGAGAAAAGGCTGCCCAGACCCACACCACGACCGGAAAGTGGGACAAGCCTGGGCCAAGAGGAATGGAGAGGTGATGGTTTTGGTCGTGTCCTTCCCTAAACACCTGGGTCTCCTCCGAATCCAGCTCTTCCACAATACAGCCCTAGGTAAAACTGAGGTGATGGTGGCTTTATCTTCTAAGGGAGGTGTCTATGTGGCCAGCTGGATCATACCTCTGTACCTCTGGTTTTAGTCCTAAAAAGCAGAGGAGGCAGCCTGGACTCCTGCCTTCGTCCCTGCTCCTGGAAGTTGGTGCAGCAAGCTCATGGTGCTGGGCTGCAGCTGACAGTGGCTTCCTACCCAACACTACATAAAAGGGGGTCCTTGCTGGCCACAAAACCCTTCTCAACATCCCCCAGCCTTCCCAAAAGCCCTGCCCAATCTTTCCTGCTCCCTTCCAAGCCCATCCACGGGCTGAAGTCTTACCTTGTTGATGGCCAAGCCTTCCCGGGAGTCTGCAGGGGTGATCTCATGTAAGATGGCAGCCCCCACGACAGCCCCCAGGAGCTGGGCCACCACGTAGAAGACCGCGCGGAGGAAGGAGACTTGGGAGCCGATGAGGCAAGCCACCGTCACTGCCGGGTTGATGTGGGCTCCACTGATGTGCCCCAGGGCTTGGACCAGCGTGCTGATGGCCAAGCCAAAAGCCAGCGCAATTTGAAGGATGCTCGGCGAGGAAGCTGAGGGCCAGTTCAGAGCAGAGCCCAGGCCAAAGAGGATGAAGACCAAAGTTGCCAGAAATTCTGCAAAGACAGCCCGGGTGAAGGCTACGGATCGCAGTTCCCACATTATGGAGCGGCGGCTGCTGGAGGCTGCAAGGACTGACCCTGCCCGTGGTGTCTTCAGGCAATTGCTACCGCGGCTGCTGTGTCCATAGAGGATGAGAGGGGGACAACGCGTATATATACGGATGCGGGGGGCGAAGGATCACCTGCTGAAGGAGGTGGGATTGTGGTCCTAGGAAACCTGATGCTTTTTTTCATTTGTGTTCCAGCTGAGGGAACATCAGACCCTGCCCCCTCTATTAAAGCTGGGGAATGCAGCGTTCGCCACCCTTGGGAGGTCGTAAATCAGCCTTGAGCAATGCCATGAAACACTGTTCCCTTTCTCCTGTGCTTTCTTACTAGGGGTCCTAACCCCAGAGGTGCTTGTTGCTCCTCTCTTCTCCAAGCTCTACCACCTGCGGCATGGAGAGGAGAGCAAGCAAGGGGGGTTCTGTAGAGCTAGAGATGGAGCTGAGGTGAGTTGTGTTGAAAAACTGTGATTAAATATCCAGGCAACATTGGGTGCAAAAGAGTCTCTCAGAGGCACAAAACTCCAAGTGACTTACTACAACTCGATTCCTCAGAGTACCAGAATTTTACAGCCTGGGCACAGATTCCCTACCCAGAAAAATGGGAACCAGCCCCAAGAAATGACTGTCAAGAAAGAAATTCTAGTGTGAAAAAGACATGCACAGCTGGAGTACTGGCTGTGCTCTAATTACGGGGATTTTGGCCAATTCAGCTCTTCAGAAATGTCTTTTTACTTCTTGATGTTAATTCCCAAAAGAAGAATAATATTTTCTTCTCTGGAGCATGGTTCTTCACATCAAACCATCCACTAATTGCCCAACAAGTCCATTTTCCTTTTTCTTCCATTGCTTAGGGCACAGTTGCCCGTTCCTGGGTGATGTCTGTAAAGACTTTTGCTCCTTATGTCATTGGGGTTGGTGGGTTTGCTAGAAAGAGAGCACTTGTTTCTTTTTTTTCCCCTTGTTAGCAGACTCTGTAGTTATCCTAAAGCACAGCGAGCTGGGAGGAGCGCTCCCCCAGGGCCGAGCTGGAGTCGAAAGGACTGTTTTATTTAAGAGGGATGCAGAGCACCAGAACTGAGAGTCCATTTTTCGGCTCTGCCAAAGGCTGCTGCTGTATGATAAACCAAATATTTTTTCTCTTCCAGAGGAACCATGCAAGTGCCACCAAACTGATGTGAAAGGTTGACGCAAAATATGTGATATTGCTCCAATTTTGTCATAGAATCATAGAATATCTCAAGCTGGAAGGGGCTCATAAGGACATGTGAAGGCCTGTTCTTTCCTCCACAAAAGGTGGGTAACGATACTTGTCTGTTGGACTAGATGATCACTGTAGGTCCCTTCCAGCTGAACTATTCTGCTTCTATTCTATTGTTGTCCTCTCTTTAAAAAAGACGCTTATGGGGACATTGCTCTTAACAAGGAAGAGATTGTGGGGAGAAGTCCAGTCCGTGAGTGAGTCTGGAGCCTGGAAGCCTTGTATTCAACTTTTCCCTTTGAAAATCCTTCTCTTGGACTTCCTCAGGGACTTTGGCCCATCGTGGCATTGCTCTAGCCTCTGCTTTTCCAACAACGAAGCCAATCTCACAAAACAGGTTGTGAGGCTAAATATATTTGGGGTGCTGCTGAGCCATGAGACGCGGTCACAGCCAGTCTGTAGGCTCTTGCTCCTGCCTACCTGGTACAGATTTGTGAGCTTAGCATTACTCAAGAACTCGTTATGTCAGGGACTGATTACAAATGCAGGCTGTTATTAGTGCAGGGAATGACAGAGGACTAATACGGGCAATTAACTGGAGCTGATACCCTATTTGATTAATAGTTATTCATGGCGAGTAAGGCGTGATGTATCAGTGCTTAATGAAGACTAATTAAAAGGAAAGAGAAGTAAGCAGGATTAGCTCTGAGCAACTTAAAAATCTAAGACAGCCTAATGGTCCTCACTTCTGTCTGGCAATGCACAAGTTCATCGCAGCTCTCGTTTATGCCGTGTTTGGAGATGTTTGTGCGATGGACGGTGGATTTCCGCTACATACCACGATGAAAGGATAGGTGTTGCATCACGAGCCATCTTGCTGAAAGGGAGCTCTGCTATCGCGGTCTTTGCTGTGGGGCTGAGCAAGCTATTGCTGTGAGATGCTGCTTTCCAGCAAGAATAACTGTGCTGGAGGGTGTCCAAAGAAGGGCAACGAGGTTGGTGAAGGGTCTAGAGAACAAGTCTTATGAGGAGCGGCTGAGGGAGCTGGGGGTGTTTAGTTTGGAGAAGAGGAGGCTGAGGGGAGACCTTATTGCCCTCTACAACTGCCTGAAAGGAGGCTGTAGAGAGGTGGGGGTCGGTCTCTTCACCCCAGTAACAAGTGATAGAACAAGAGGGAACGGCCTCAAGCTGCGCCAGGGAAAGTTTAGGTTGGATATTAGGAAAAACTTCTTCACTGAAAGAGTGGTCAGGCCCTGGCACAGGCTGCCCAGGGCAGGGGCTGAGTCCCCATCCCTGGGGGTATTTAAAAGCCGGGGAGATGCGGTGCTTGAGGACATGGTTTAGTGGCGGACTTGGCGGTGGTAGGTTAACGGTTGGACCTGATGATCTTAAGGGTCTTTTCCAACCTAAACGATTCTATGATTCTATGATTCTATGAATAACAACACATCCCAGCGTTCACCCAGAGACCTCTAGCACTGCGGTGACTGTGATCCTTCTGGTTTTCCAGAGAGGGGGTCCATGGCACGAAGCCGTGCGGACAAGTGCTGCAGCTTTGGGACAGCGACGTGCTGCCGCGTGGACAAGCACCAAGTGTGCTGCAGGTTTGGGAGCCGCAAAGAGCATGGCAGCCCTGTGGCAAAGCCATCTGAGATGGGAAAGTGCATTATTTTACCCTTTAATCCACAGGCCTTGGAGTGTAATGGCGTTATCAACTCTGCCCCGGAATCAAATGCAAATGCCGATTAAGAGTGTGTTGGCATCTGCAGAGGGTTGATACACCGCGTTTCCTCCTGATGGCAGAAAATGGCCTGGTAATGCGTTTTTGAAGAACATTTTGCAAGCAAGGGAACTGTGCTTGCACAACAACTTGCTTCTTGAGTGACTTAGATGGCTCAGATATCTTTGCTTCCCTGGCTTTCAGGAAAGTATAAACATCTTTAAGGTATCTCCATTCCATCTAAAATACCTCCGAGCCACAGAGAATAAAAGATTTATTGCATAAACAACAGTGATTTTTCCTGCTTGGATCTGATCCGTCGCAGGAGGTGTGTGTGCTGCCCAGACCTCGCTGGAAGCTCCATTTTTTGCTCTTTTCTGTGAATAGAGAGCGCCTGCAGACAACTCCCCCTCCTCTCCAAGAGCTGAACGGACAACCTGCACCCATGCTTCATACGGCAGCAAACGCCCTTTTTAGTAGACACCGGAGAATCCACAGGAAGACTAAGCCTTGGGAGAAAACTTTATACAAACCCAGCTATTATTGGTTCTGCTGTTTGTTGAAAGAGATGTTTTCTTTCCAAGAAAGGAGGTGTAAAACTGAAAATGCTACCTCTGAGAGTTCTCTAGGGGAAGCCTTTAAAAGAAGCCAAAGGATAAGAAGAAAAAAATCTTAATTCTAGTATTGTGACTAATCTTCGTGTTTCTCAGTTGAAGTTTTCTGCTTGCTGCCTGGATAAATGGATGTGCCGGTGCCTTTGGCCCCATCCATGGCCCCCAGCGGAGCGCAGGGAATGGCAGCCATGGGCTGCCAGGACACGTGGGGAAGCGGAGCAGATGGGGACGAGGGCATGGACATGTTTGCCTCGGGATCAGGAGGGGCAGAAACGCCTCAGCTAGCTTTTCACCTGGGAACTGGAGCACCCGCAGCATTAGTTTGGCTCCAGGGACCTTTCCACCCTGAGTGTCCTGACCCTCGTGGGCACTGCCCACCCAGGAGAGTCTGTGGGTAGGGGTCCCACTGGCAGGGAAAGGACCAAACACAGGTCCCTCACCTTCCCCTAGGCCGAGTTTGTTAACCGTTAGGCTCCTGCTGCCCGTTGCAAGATGGGGCGTACAGAGGTGCCTGCTCCCAGTGAGCTGCAAAGCATCGAGGGAGTGGATGAAGACCCCTTTTAGCTCTAGGCTGTTTCGCGATGGGACGCAGCAGCACCGCTCTTGCCGCAATGCAAACCAAGGCACGTTTTTAATTGCATTTCATAAATGTACCAGGAAAGCCTTACCTCGCTCCCACTCCTGGCTGGAGAACAGACGAGCAGAAGGTAATGTCTGTACTCCCCAAAGCGAGGTGACCATCAGGAAAAATTGTATTCTCCCATTGTCATATTACATCAAAAGGACATTCGCCCAGAGGAGCAAAATGGAAAAAAAATCAACACCTTTTCCGGCATTTCAGGCCAAATCCTAAATCCCTATTCATGCAAAACTTCTGCTGGCTCTTGCACTGTTTATTGTTCTTGTTTTAATTGAAGCAGAAGGATTAATGCAGCCCTGATTTCCTTCACTGACTTCAATGAATTGAGCTTGAGCACGGGCCAGGAACTGGGCCTGGTGTTAGGAGAAGGCTTCATTTTATTTTTTTATCCCATCTCAAGGACTTGCAAGTTCAGTCCTGAATGTTTGCCTAGGGTCTTAGGCAAGGCAGACCGTGAGACTCTGGCGTTGGTGGAGCTGGGCTACGGATCACGTGAGGATCAGCACACATTTCTGGTGGCTGTATAAAACCCTGACATCTGTGAAGACCATGAAGCCTTCCACCCCAGCATGATCTGGTCTCTGTACAGCACCTAGGCAGGGATTTCACTCTTTCCTGTGTGATTTGCAGGAAAAGACAATTTTTCTTTTGCTACCAACATGTTAATGAGACCCAGAATGTTCAGAACCAGGGAGAGGGAGAACCCGTGGTTTCTGCCTCTGCAAAGAGACTTAATAGATGAGATATGGCCAATCCCAACTTACTACGAGGTCAGAGACAGGGCTGAGATAGGTGATGACTTCCATTTACTCATGCCTAAAGGGGTGAAGAAAGGAGAGTGTTATTCCCTTGTTTGAGTGCTGAAGTTCAAGGCCAGAGCATGACATATTTTGCATAAACATTTATAGGAAAATAATTAATGCTTTTTTCCTCAAATCCATGAAACAAAGCCAGACACCAGGATATCCACATAGCCAGCAGATTTCGACATGAGATAGACCCGGCGGCCTTACCAGATCTTGTAAGCTCTTCGCTACTTACCCAGGCATGAATATTACATTAGTTAAAATCAGTCAGACTGCAACATCATCCTCAGGTGACAGAGCTGAGCAGGAGACCTCGGCTTCACCCTGCGCTGGATACCCCGTGTTATGTTTGTGAAACAAATCGCATCTAATGAGCCAAACTTCCAGTGGCCGTAAACTGGGGACGTGGCCTTGACATCAGTGCAGTGACACTGACTGAGAGCATCCAGTATTTTTCTCATTTTGATGTAAATCAGAAGTAATCAAGCTGAAGTCCATGAAGGAGAAGTGAATGAGCTCAATTCAGATGTCTTTCTCTAGGTAATTCTCCTGGATTTAAAAAAAAACCCAAAAAACTAGGTTAGATACTGCCAGGAATTGGTCCTGCCGGTGGCTCTAGAAGCAATGTCCCCTCCTGGCCTGTCTTCTCCAGCCCCGTGCATCTGAGATGCTCATCGTGGTAAGGGATTGCAGAGCTAGGGCTGTTGCAATAGGTGTTATCTCACCATCAGCGCTGTGGGTACCAGCTTGTGTATTGACGGCTCACCTGTGCTGCGGGACTTTTTTGGCTGCTATCTCTTGATCTTTGCTGGGAGGGAAGCGGGAATGTGTCTGGCAACTTCACCTCTGAGAAGAAGCTGTTATCTCAGCATCTTTCCTGGGGAGCTGCTAGTGAGTGTGGTGAGGCGGTGCGTGAACGGTGCGCAGATGAAAGGTTATTGTGAAAATCCCTCTAACGACCAGCTGGGATTGATGGAGAAGGAAAAAGGTGCTTGGCTTCTGAAAACAACATCTTTCATCTGAGACCAAGGTCAGTGCCATGGTCCTCGCTGTACAGCCAGATAAGGGGAGTAGTGCAAGAAACTTTGTGGTCCACAGGGGGAAAAGCAGGATCGCTTTCAGGCTCCAGTGGCAGCAATCACAGAGAGAAAGCCAGATGAGATGTCAGATTACATTAAATCCCTCCCAGCCATTAAAGCAAACAGCCATTTTAAAATCAGCTCTTCAGTGTGAAGCTGCTTCTGCCTCTGCTTTGGTGGAGCACGGGGCTGAGGTCTGGGTACGGAGCCAGGCTCTGGCAGCCCTGGGGAATCATAGAATCCTTTAGGTGGGAAAAGACCTTTAGGATCATCAGGTCCAACTGTAGATGTTCGAGTCCAACCATAGATCTGCTCAGAGGCATCTTCAACTCAGAGGCTCAGCAGGAACCTAAAACCATGAAGCTCAGCATGCGCAATCTCACCAGCAGCCAAGAGCCGTTGTGTGGTCATGAAATGGTGCCACCTTTCCCGTAACCCTCAGAGTTACTGAACACTCCCAGTTGCGGCAGGCTCGTCCTCCACCCTGGGACTTCCAGTGCTTGGTGCCCAAAGGCCTGTGTGGTTTGTGCAGAACCAGTTGAACGATTAACAAAAGGCTGGGTTCCCACCCTAGATGGGCTCCAGGGAAAAGCAGTGCAGCAGGTGAACAGGATGGTTGGCCCAGAACTGTGAGGGCAAGAACGGTTTTGTGGGAGAATGACTTTGCCCAAGGGCCATGGGCATCCACCAGCTTCCCTCTGCCTGAAATTATCCTTACAGGGGCTTGGGCACTGGTTTGGAAACCATTACTCACTTCTGGGACAGCATCAGGACCGAGGTTAGGACCTTGGGGTGTGTTCCCAGAAGGTCCTCTCCCCTGAGCTGCTAGCTGAGAGCTGCTTTGGTGATGATCGTTTTCTTATCAAACGATACCTTTATGCTTTTTATGTTTTCCACATTGCTTCAGGAAGTTCCTCCCACCCCAGCTGGAGATTTACGTTGAATCTGGGAAGGTGGGAAAAGCAGGGAAAGGAGCAGTTCGATAGATTGGCTACAACCCATGAAAAGACCTCGACAGCCTTCACAGTTGGCCATTGGCCCTTTCCACCATGCTGGGTTCTGCAGAGGTCTCCTTTGGTCTGTGTGATCAACGTACGCTGGGAAAGGGCTGGTACAGACTCCAAAACTGCTCCTAAAACTTATGCTTTTACATAGGGCATGTAGATAGGAGAAGATGCAACCTATTTCTTTAAAAATGTAAAGGGTTTCTTCCCTCCTGCTATCCTTTTTTATCTGTCTGTCTGTCTCTCTATTGCCTTTCATCCTCTTTCCCCTATGTGCCTCTTTCTGTTTTATGGTGCTACCCAGACACCAACTTCCATGCCAAGGCTGCAACAGTAAGAGAACCACAAAGTTGGTTTCATAAAGCCTCTGGCTCTTTTCCATTTCTGAGAAGAAAGGTTCAGGGTGGGATATTTTTGTTTGTGGTTAGTTACTTGATTTCTGTGTGGTTTCTTGGGCACGGCACAGGGATTGGGTTGTCAGCAGCGTGAATTGCCATCCTTCTTTGGTAGAAAGACTTTTTGAGGACTGTTTTTTTTTTTTAAATCTGGGCTATAGCACTGATTTCCATCTGCATTTGTGCCTGTGTTGATGGGATCTGGCCCTGGGGTGCCAGTGCAATTTGCTTTGCTTCCTTGAATTGTATAAAGTGGAGAGGAGCATTGGCAGCTCCTCCAAGACCTTGCCAGCGAAGTCCAGCATGTGGAAAGCATTGCTCTCTCCCGGGTGGGGACTGAGCTGCCCGGGGAGCTCCGTGTTTCTTTTTGCTGGTCTGCTGGAGCTCGTAAATTTGCTGCGGTGTGAACCCAAGGGGGGCCAGGTCTCGCTGGGGCGGGGGGTATTGTCATCCACCAGAAAGTGTGAAAATCCCACTCAAAGAGCACACACCAAGACTGCAGATCTTCTACCTTAGGTTACTGTGGGGCGTAGGAGCCCCGATCGCGGACGAGGACAGCCTGGTGCGAGACCGTACGGACCCAGAGAGTGCTTCTCAGGTCACTCGTGGTAGAACAGCGGGAGAGAAATCTGCAGACAAAGGGGCGAGTTTGAGGAAACGAAGCTGCTTTCAGCAAGGCAGGCATCAATCTCCCGACCCAGCAAAGCCACGTGTGCAGGTGTGTTACAGGAAAGATGTGTTTTAAGGAGGAAAGAGAGGAAGGAAGCGGCTCGCTGGGAACTTTGGAGCTATGCAAAGGGGGAACGCAAAGGTGTTTGCTCGTTCAGGGACGCAGGCAAGGAAGGCAGGCGTCGTGGGCTTGGAGGACAGGGGACACGTTACAAGCTATTCCTGGGACGTCATTAGGCCAGATGGGAAACCCCCTCGCTTCTAACGTTGAGCTTCCAGAGGACAGACAGAGGGTTCTCCCAGGGTAGCACCAAGAAACCTGGATTTTAGGCCAGTTTCTGTGCTGAAAATTTGGGCTCTGAAATGCAGCAAAGCTCTTTCCTCCATCTCTTCTCCCTGCCCGGGCGCTGGGCATCAGCCTGTGCGTCACCGCAAGGCCACAGGTCACACATTGCGTGGGCTCAGAAGAATTTAAAAAATTCCTGTGCGCATCCCTGGATTGTATTATATAAAGTTCCTTCATAATAGTTTAAAGAAGAAACTGCACAGTGGCATGAAGGTGTCACTCCAAGTGTCACCCAAACCTGTTCTGTTCCCCCACTCCCAGTGAGGTAAGTTTGCATACTTGTGCAATTCCTTTCCTTTAACAGCATCAAATGCACATGGTGGTGGTAAGAACATGTTCTTCTGGCAGCGATGAGTGAAATGCACTCCTGAGCAGCTGAACAATTTAATCCTGGGGAGTGCCTCATCTTTACATTTATCTATTTATTTGTTTGGTGCGTGCACGTGTGGTGTTGTTACTCTCTGACGTGGTTTCTGGGTATCATGGATTTTGCTTCCGTTTATTTTCTAACCTCACCGCTGGGACCTGTTCCCTGCGATTCACTGAAATCACACACCGCAGCTCTGGAGGCGTTGAAAAAAAATAGGGTAAAGTTTCTCAAAGCACCCAAATCCTGGCAATGCCTTCGCCCCATGGCATGGGCAAACAACTGCGAGCAACCAAGCAGCTGACTCAGATAATGATGGTCCCCAGCTCAGATGATGGTCCCCAGCTCAGATGATGGTCCCCAGCTGACTTGCAGCTACTGCCCACCACCAGGGTCTGAGCCCTCTCTAATTAAAATGCTCTTCTGAGGGCTTAAATTAATTCTACGCAGCAGTTGGGGTGCCTGTGGTCAGGTGTGACAGCTCAGCTGGGCACGGTTTGCAGGATTTTCTTCCAGGCAATGGAAAACTGATGGTATAAAGGGGGTGATGGAGGGTTGGGTTCCTTTTTTAGCTCAGACACCAGCGTTGGTTCTCAAGGCCTGAGCTGGAGACTGATGCTTACTGCAGCAGCCAGTGAGGCAGAACATCCTACCCCAAATAGTTTGGCTTGTCCAGCTCCTTGTATTGCATGTTAAGGGGACGTTATCTCTGCTCTTCAAGAACAGCCCGGGAAGGCAGGAGGGCTAATTCAGCCGCAGGACTCTGCACCAGAGCAGGAAGGTATAAGCTGGCCAGGAAGGGAGACGCTGGCTCTTTGAGCGGGTTCCCAGCTCTCCTGGAGGTGAGGCTCTGGGGCGGCTTGCTCGGGGCCGACAGGCACTGGGGAGCTCCCCGCCTGCCCCGTGCCTGGGATGTTGGCAGGATGGGAGCTGAAGGTAGGGCTTTGCCCCTCAAGAATAAGGGCATTTTTATTTCTTTTCTACTTCCAAAGCCCTCTTCATGCATGCCTTGATAGCCACAGCTTGCCTGTTAATCTCCCACCTAGGGACCAAGCCTGGTGGCAGGATTTAGCATTAATAACTCATGGGTAATTCAGCAGCCTGAAAACCTAGGGTAAATCCCTGGGGTTTTTTAATGGTGTTTTTTGAAGTCCATGGCAGAGCATTCATTGCCAGTGGGGGCTTTTCGCTCTTGGGATGGGGGAAAGCATGTTTACAGAGGGCTCCTGGGTGTGCCATCATGTATGTTGGTGCAGCAGATCCCTTAATTATCCCATTAGGTTTGCTTTACCTTGTTTTTGATGTGATTGAATGTTCAGCAAAGTTGCATTAATCCCTGTGAAATCCCTTGTGGATTTGGCAGGGCGTGGCCTTGACAGATATATTTTTTCCCCCCCCCGATTATTAAAGGTATGTGTGTGCAGGTGAATGGCCGCCTCACGTGGCCTGATGCTGAGCCAGACCAGCAGCTGGTTGGGGAGCTGGATGGGGGATGCTGAACAGTTGCTGGGACGCTGTGTGTGAGCATCACAATCTGGAATCTGGCTCTTGTGTGTGCTCATCCCAATCTGGAATCTGGCTCTTGTGTGTGCTCATCCCAATCTGGAATCTGGCTCTTGTGTGTGATCTTCCTAATGCATCTGTGAGACTGAGAAAAGAGAAGATCTAGAGAAAACTACCTTCTTGGTAGGACTGTGGCACATTTAAGAGCTTCCAGCTCAAAGAGGAAAGCAAGGAACCAGGTTTAGTGCAGCTTTTTTGTTGGAGGAGGATGGTCCCTGCGAGGGCCGAAGGGCTCTGCTTTTCATTGCTGCCAGCTGGGCAGAGTTGCAGAGTTGTCCTTGTCTTCTCCATGGCAGAGATGAGAATCATTTCAAGCCTTGCAGCCCGTGGGCTCTCTCAGCTCATTTTCCTGGCTGGGGAAAGAGGTGATGGTTTCCCAGAGCCCCATGGAAATATTCCCTGTTGGTGCTGGATCTGTTTTGGGGCTGGGCAGCGAGGGAAGATGGAGATACCCTCTGGGAGCTCGGGGGTGGGAATGGGCCTTCTAGACACCAGGGTGGTGGATGGGTTTGGTTTCCCTTCCTGCTGCTTTTTATTTAGAGGGAGGCTGTTGTGGCAGGCAATACCATCTGCTTTTCTTTGCTGAGGGTTTTTCCTCTTCCAGACCCAGTATTTTAGCTCTTTGAAGCATCTTCAGCCTGGGATAGAGCATGTGGGGCCCTGCATTATCCCACCGAGGAATCTGGCTTGGCCGGGGACTGCAGCTGGGATGAGTCCTCCTGGGGTTTGTTAAGAAAATGGGTGTCTCCTTTCTCACCACAATGCCATGCATCACCTGGAGTTTCTGCTCCCAAGCCCTTGACCCCTTGGCTCGTCTCCTGCTTGAAGGGGATCAACGAGCCCAGCGCGGTTTCCTTGTGCTCAGTGGGAGCAGCGAGAACCCCACCTGCTGGGTTGAGTTTCTCTCCCTCACTTGGGACCTGCCCAGTTTTATGCCTCTGCTCAACCTTGAGGAGAATGAAAGCCCTTGAGGAGCTTGTGGTTAACAGGCACTTAATTGATTCTGAATAATCCTGACAAGTTTTTGCAGTCCTTGTGGTAATCGCCTCTCTTTCCAATTGAATAGCTGGGGCTAGGTCTGTATGGATGCCAGCTGTACATTGCTTGGCTGCATTCTTTCACTTCCAGCTCATGCTTTCCTTTTAACCCTTCCATTGCCTGCTTCTTTGCTGAAGCTGCAAATAGGGATGGCTTTTTTTTCAACCTCCTTCCCTTGCAGACAGCCTGTTCTTCACCTTCTCTAGGCCTGGGTTTAGGGAGCCTAAAATGTGGCAGTCTTTTTTTTTTTTTTTCATGGCAGAGTAAACAGATAAGCTAATTTATTTTTTGTACCTGTATTATCGACTTGGCAAACTAATTAGAGGTGTGATGTTTGCTTATGGCATGACAAGCAATAAAGGATTTGAAGGGGCTGGGGAAGGATTGGAGGGAGGATGGAGCGGGGATGCAGGGATGCAGCTCCCAGCCTGCGTGTCGGCCCAGCAGTGCCCAAAATTGTGCTTTCGTTTTGTGGGAACACAGTGCAAGACGGCTCTGCTGGCATCTGCCGTTCGTCACAAGCCCGTGTCTCCGTGTGTTTAGGCAGAGGGTGTGCTGTCTTTGTACTGTCTGTCTCTTCCTCTCTCCTGGACAAATTTTCTGCCCATTTGAAGCATTTCACTATGTAAAGTGGACAATTTTTTTCTCTCCTGCTGTGGCTGGGTGGTAAGAGGAGATGTCTCCACCTCCCTGTGCTCTCCAGACTGTAACTCCCCCAGGTCCTGTCATGGGGGGCAAAACCTCGTTCACTTTGTGCCCCTTCCCTCGGATGTGCTCTGGGCTGGGGGCTGGATTCCCCGTTCAGCCCCCTCCTTCATGGGGCTGGCTTAATAATATTGCTTCGGTGATGGGGGCTGTGTGGTTCTCATGGTCTGTGGCTGCCCTGGGAGACCTCCAAACCCTCCCTGTGCCCCGAACTGGGGCTGCATCGGTCCAGAGAGGACAACGCATGTGGGGCGAATGAGCTTTATCCTCTCTATGCCTGGAAAGGGGCAGGAAGGGAGCCAGGGCTGTTGGATTCCTTCCTCCTGCTCTCGTGTTACAGAGCTGGGCTCAGGCCTTGCCCTCTGCCCCAGGGGAGCCTCCAGCCCCCGCCATAGCCCTGGGTGCTGTGCGCGGCTGCAGCAGGGCCCGCGGAAGCTGCTGCTCCCCAGCCCGCGGCTGGCTCTGACGTGCAGCGGCAGAGAGATGCTGCAGCAAAGCATCCTTCGTGTCTCCCTCCCCTTTGCAATCCCAGCCCCGAGTTCAGCATCTCTGGGGCGGCCGCTTCCCACCCTGCGGTGCGGGACCCTGCCGCTGCCTCCCCATCGCTGCGTCAGTGCATCCTCCCCATCGCTGCCGGTGGCTGCTCGCCCCCATTTTAGCTCTTTCTTTCCCAGTTTCCCCCTGTGCTGCAGGCTGGGAATGGTACGGTCCTCCCTTCAGCGCCCTTTGCTCTGTGGATGTTGCTAGAAGGTGAAGGCATCAGCGCAGGCTGCGGAGGCTGCAGCGGTTGCAGCCAGCCCTGAAACACCCGGGGAGAGGGGGCAGAAGGGACCCGGCGAGGAGGATCCCGCTCAGCTACGGCCTTCTCCCTCCTGCCGCTGCTCGCAGGGTCTGGCAGCATCGTTACCATCGTTAGCGAGGAGCCATGACCCAGGGGAAGGTAGGTGGGAGGCCAGTGCTTGCATGATGAGTTGTCCTGCTTGCATAATTGTTGCGTGTTTAGCGGTGGGGGAGAAATGGGTTGAAGGGAGGGGATTTAAGGAATGAAACCATTGCTGTGGAGGGGGAGCTGGGTGCCCATGCACAGCCCGGGGCATCGGCCCCTGTGACGGGGGGGTGGCAGAGGAAGGGGGTGGAGGGCTGTGTCCTTATGGCGTTGGGAGCTGTTTTTCCTGGTGCTGGATGTGGAGCTCAACCCTGCTGTTGGACCTGTGGCCGTTTCCTCCACCCATCCTGGATGTCAGGGAGACCAAGGGGGTGCTTGTGCTTTCCCATCCATGCCCCCAGCACTCAGCACCTGCCCTGAGCACCTCCTTCCCGGTCCAGGGAGCTCTGGATTTTTGGGGTTCTCCGATGCTCAGAGCCCAGGGAGGGGGCGGTTATGCATCCTCTGCCAGCACAGTGCACCATTGCCATGACAACGACGTGATGCTGGAGGCTGCCTGGATGCAGGCAGCACCGTCCCTCTCCTATCTCCTTGGCTATCTCGGGGGGTCTTGCACGACATTGGCCACCCTATACCCGAGGGCTGTGTAATGGAGGACAGGGTGAGGACAGTCCCTGTGAGCTGGCGGAGGAGGTGGCACAGTTATCCCGATGCAGCTGGGTCTGCTCGTGGTGCGCATCCCAGCCTGCTACCCTGGCTTTATTTTCAAGGGCCTGTTACACCTTTAATTTAAGACCTTCTTCCAGGGACTGTGCTGTCTGCTGCAGTGCTGGTTGATTGATCTGCTTCACTTCAGACTTTTTGGGGGTGCAGGGCTGGACCCCTGTGATCCATGGGGATGCTCTCCCTGATGCTGAGCTGGCATCCCCTTCGGCAGCGAGGGCAGGATAAGCTCAGAGCTTATCCCGGGATGAAAAGGATCTAGAAGGTTAAATGGATAACGTTCCCAAGGAGAAGCACGTTCTCAGGTGGCCTGAGGCTGGCTCTTTGCTGGGACTTCATAGTCTGAAGACATGAGATCCCAAGTCCCTAAACCAGCAAGGCTGAGCCTCTAGATGGGCAGAGAGGAACGAGCTAGAAGACAATGTTGGTGGGCCAAGCCAGAGCACGTCCTGGGGGCTAAGAGGAGCTCCCCAAAATGTGGGTGTAAGTGGGAATGAAGGAGTTCGGGGTTTTCTGCCCAGGAACTGAAAGCTCTTTTTTAAGGGGAAATTTAGAAAGAAGTAGGCTGAAAAGCAGAGAAATATTTGGACGCTTCCCAGTGTTAATACGAGCCTGAGGCCCCACGGAGGACCCTGGGCAAGGCTGTGTCTCCTCTCAGGCCTGGGTGCCTATAATTTTTCATCCCCTTTAACATGTCAGGTGTTTTCCCATCTCTTTCCTCAATCGCATCAGAGGATGCTCCTTCCCGGGGGTGCAGGGATGGGTCCATTGCCAGCTCACAGGGGTTACTGGGTGTCCTTCCAGTTCCTGGATCCATCAGTGGGACCTCCAGACCTCCGTCCGTGCGCTGTCGGGGTCCCATTGCAGGGCAGTTTCTGTGCTGTTTTTACAGTCTAATCTCTCTATCCCCCCCGCCCTTTCTGTGCAGCTTTCTGTGAACAACAAACCCCCCAACTCCGAGGGGCAAGGGGAGAAGAAAGACAATGCCACGGCTCCACCAGCTCCTCCGACCTATGAGGAGGCGACAGCGGGAGAAGGGATGAAATCTGGTGCTTACCCTCCTCCCCCGTCGGTCCCACTCCACCCCAGCTGGGCTTATGTCGACCCCAGTAAGTCCTTCTGTGGCTGTACCCAGGGTGAGCCCCTTGCAGAGGGGGTAGAGGGGTGCAGAGATTTTTCCCTACAGGCTTGTAGAGAAGGGGGGAACCAGGGATGTGGTGCCCAGTTTGGTCCATTCCAGAGCTCATTTAAGTCATAAAAGCCCATATAAGTCACCCAGCCACTAGACCACACTGCCTTCCAGAGGTGGGACTAAACTCCAGTGCTCTGTCCCTGCTCTCCTTCCCAGTACCGGGATGGGCAAAATCCCCTCTCCCAGCTTGCCGCAGTGGGCAATGCCACCTCCCAGTGCAGTGCTCCCGGCTCTGCAGGCAGTGCCCCCCTCTAGCTCCTGCTCAACCCTGGCTTTCAAAGAAGCTGCTGAACTGGCAAAATTGGTGTCATGGCATCAAGTCACGTTTGGCTGCTATGAGCTGGTGGTCAGAGCCGGTGGAGGCTAAAACACGGCTGGACTTGAAGGCTGAATTGTTCCAGCGTCGGTCTGCATGGCTGACCCCTCAGCAAACAAACAGCTTTTCTTCCCCGGGTGCTGCGTGCAGCTTCTGCTCGGTTGTGGCAAGCGGACAGAGGCTCGACTGTGCCCAATGCAGGGGAACGGCTGCGTAGCGGCAAGCTGGGATGGATGCAGGACGCAGTGGCCAGCAAGCGAGTCTGCTGGGGTGGCCAACTGCTCGGTCAGCACAGCTGGAACTGGAGAGAGCACTGGAGGGACTGGATTTAATGACTCCTGAGTCCTCTCTCTGCTCGATCCTCTGCCCCTGCTGTGCTTTGCTGGCTGCCTGTTCCATCCAGCGGGGATGGTCACAGCTGCAGGGATGGAGATGTTTAGGGAAGGGGAAAGAGCAAGCTAAACCCCGCTGAGATGTGTGTGCCTGCACACTCCGATGGTTTCACAGGCTTTTCCCAATCTTGTTTGCCTTCAGGGGTCAGAAACAGAGGGGATAAATAACCTCCCAGCTTGCTATAACAACCATCTGGGTCTTTCTACTGTCACGATGAATTAGGATGGGGAAAGCCCGAATGGGTTAGGATGCTGGTATTTTGGGTATCCCGGAGGACTTGTTTAGGTAACGTGTCATCTCTTGTCCCCTCCCTGCCAAGCCTGGCAGGATTTCCTCTCTGCAGCTGTGTTCTGATCCCTGCTGGTGTTTTCCTCTGATTTTATGTCCTTCTCCCCTTTCCTTGCCCTCAGCCATGCTGCAGCTGGGGCTCCTGTACCGGGGGGGAGCAGGAACGTGCCATGGGGTTGTGTCTCATGGCTTACATGAGACTGGAAATAGCTGGAGAGAAGTGGTGTGTGGTTTGGGTTGCTTTTTTTAATAATGAGCTTGGGATGTGCTGCCTTGCTACCTCAGCTGTGGCCATAGGTGGGAGGCGACGGGTGCTGTGGGTGCTAGCCAGGGAGGAGGAGGACACCCCCTCCATTCCTCCGAGGCATTTAGGTGCCTAATTTGGTGGTTATGTGCCTTGATTGCTTGGAGGCAGGAGGCACTGAAGTGTCCTGGGGATACGGGCCTCAGGTGCTCTTGGCCCCGTGTGGGCGATGACAGATCTTGCAGAAACGCAGGGAGGATGCACTGCAGGAGTTTCATCTCCACCAGGGCGTAGAAGAAGGCACGAGAGATTTATTAGGCTCAAGAAGAATACAAAGGATTTATCTCCTGCCAGGGGCATCTTTAGGATGAGGCTTCTGCAATAAAAGCAAGCAGCCTTTGACTAGTAAAACAGAAGAAATCCAAGACCAGGGCGTCGAGTTTGGCTTTCCCGGTGTCTGCAGCCTGTCCTGCAGTCCAGCCAGCAGTTTGAGAGGGTCTTTCCTCCATCTGCCTGGGGGATCTGAGTATCACTGAGCCAAAAAGCTCTGAGAAGGAGGGGAGGTATCTATCAAACAGGTGGGGACATGAATGGATAGCTGGTGTAATCACATAAGCCTTCATTCTGTAGGAAACCCAGGCGGGGAGACTTAGTCACGGAAGGGGATGTTTGCAAGAGAAGTGAATAGCACAGGGGAGCGATGCGCTAAGACAACTCAGCCTTCAGCATTTGTTTTATTTTTTCTTGAGCATGAGGTTCAGGAGATGGAGCAGGCTGATTCTCACCCCTATTTTGTGCAGCTGATCTTAGCGGGGAGAAGCCGCTGCTTTGGGTTTCTCCCCGCAGCCCCCTGCCCTCCGACATCCTCGCTGCTGCCTCCGTCCCTGGCTGTCGGCACAGTCGCCTCCCCGGCAGGCAGAGCTTTGCCCGTATTTCCCTCCATCTCCCTTCAGGCTGCAGAGCAAACTGATGCTTTCTGGTGCAACCCTTGCCCATCTGCAGGGAAACTCCAGCAACACGAGCTTGCGCTACAGAGCCCTCAGCCAAGCAGGGCTGGGTCGCGCGTGCGATGGTTTTGGGGGAAGGTACGCTCAGCAGCGGCAGCGTTTCACCCTTGGTTAGGCTTGCTGTTAAACCGTTCTCTGACTCCCTGCATGGAAATCGGATTCAGGGATGGACCGTATGGAAAAGCTGGCTGTAACGAGGTTCCCCCGGAGGAGAGGGTGCACCGTTGACATAAGATGTGATGCAGACACAGTCTAAGCTCAGGCAATTAGAGGGCAGCGAGGGAATCCTCCTGCACCAGAGCTCCTGACGGCAGTCACTGAGGTGCTGAGTCACGGCTCCTCTGGGGGATGCTTTAATATTCAGTGAAAGGTGAGCAAGGATATGATACGAGCCCTCTAATTGCCATTAAAAACCTGGTGTTACCATAGACAGGAATTAACCCTGGTGTCCTGGTCGTGCTGGAGTTTGCAGAAGTGGCCTTCCCCGCTCTGGTCTCGGAGATGGTCCTAATAAGACGCAGGAGTGGGAAGGGAGCGGAGTGCATCCCAGCAAGCCTCTCTTTTGCAGTGCAACAACAAAACCTTGAAAATTGGGGCCTCTTGAGCTGTAGTCGATCACTGGGGTCAGATTATTGCAGCTGGGGAGGGAGCTGGGTGATGGGACCTGATCTGTCTGGCTTCTGCTTCAGGCACAAGCCCGAGCTATGGCAGTGGCGGGTACCCGGGGGACACAGAGATGCTCACGACCTTCAGCTGGGACGACAGGAATGTGCGCAGGGTCTTCATCAGGAAGGTAAGGGGCGAGTCTCTCGGGCTCAGCCTTCCCCTGGGAAGGCAGGAGACCAGCTCGGAGCCCTCGGAGGGACCTGGCTGCGGTGGCTTTGCTGGCTTCCCTGGGCTGGGTGGCAAGCAGAGGGTCTGCGGGTCGCCCATGGGCTGCCTCTCCTTGCAGGTTTACGCCATCCTGATGGTCCAGCTCTTGGTCACTGTCGTTATTGTGGCTTTCTTCACCTTCTGGTAAGTCTCTTGCATAGCACTGATGCTTGCTTTGTCCTGTGGATGACCTGCCCCTGAATTACCTCTTACTTGGGGTGTTGTCTGTTATGTAGATACCTGATTTTTTTTTTCCCATGTGCTCCAATAGAAAAACAAAAACTGAGGGAACCCTGAGAGGTCCTTCAGTGCTTCTGCTGCCCTTCCTGCATGCCCTCTGGATGGTGCATCGTCCCTGCTGCGTGCTGGCCCCAGCCAAGAGGCCTGGGCTGCTTGCCCTTGAGTATTAACTGCTGTATTTTTCCTTTGGGAGTTATCAAGGCCATCAGATCCCAGCCCACCTCGGCTTTAGGGACTGGGTTACCTCTCCTTGCAGAGCAGATACCCCGTGCTCGAGCAGCGGCTGTCTCTAGCTCGGATGACTGAGCATTTTGGGCATGTGCAGCTCATGTTGCCTCCAGAATAAATAATGAATCACTGTCAGCTGGAGGATTTCGCTCTTTAATCATGTCTCAGAAGGCAGCGGCCATTCCCCGAGCAAGCCTGACTGTGTAATTGATAACAGCGGGGCTGTCTTTCCAACTTGACAGGTTGAATTTCTTTCCAGTTGGGCAGTCTGCTGGGTAGATTCAGCTGTGGGGTTGCCTTTTTTTTTTCACATACCCCGTGCTGCATCACCCCATGTGTATTTCCAGATTTAATTTAGCAGCAACCTGTGAAGTGATTGGCTTTTTTATGCTTTCTGCTCAGCATCCTTTTTCTCTGTCTTGCAGCGAGCCGGTCAAGGGGTACATTCAGACGCACGCTGCCTGGTATTGGGCTTCCTAGTGAGTACCTCTGTCTTCTCCTATGGCTGTGTATGCTCCAAACAGCTCGGGATGGGCTGTGGTGATGTGGAGACACTTCCCAAACACTTTTGTGCCTTGCGTGTGAAGAATTGCACTAACACATGTGCAGGGGGAGATGGGGAAATTCATGGATAACTCTGAGGTGAGAAGACAGAAAATCTCACCTAAATGAGTCTGAGACATGCGAGGTATCTACAAATGCTTTCAAAAAGACAGCTTGCTGCTCTACAAACCAGGGTCAAAGTAAATATCTGAGTATTGCTTGCAGAGCAAACCGGGGAAAACTGGGGAGCTTCCAAGAAAACAGTGCAGAAACCCAGATGTGAGACCTGAAAAGGTGCCTAGGGTACTGTAGAGGCTTAATTTTGGGTTTGTCCCATGGAAAGCAAGCAGATTGCCTGGGTTTACATCGCATGCCTTGATATGCAACAGATGAAGGGTGCAGGCAATGTTAAGGTGGGGATGCATTTGGAGGGATTAGGATGTTTCTGGGGCTGTCACGCCTGGGTCTTCATCACAGAGCTGCTCTTGGTGCCCAGAGTTTGGGATGCCGTTCATTAGTCAAGCCTGGTCCGAAAGGTCAGCTCGGAGGTAGCGTAGGCTGTGCTGCCATGCGTTAGTGTATTTGCAGTTGTGCTGGTTTCCTGGATGCCACTTGTGTTAGTGCCGCTAATTAAGCAGGCAGAGTGCGCGATGCAATTGTCCGTGAACAAGGCTCTGTGAGCTTGGCTTTAATTAGTTCACACCCAAATCATGAAATGTGTCCAGGCCCAGAGATGAGACACCAGCTTATATAACTTAAAAAAAAAAAGACCCAAAATAGCAGCAATAGAACTGGCATCAGCATGCCTCTTTGACCTTAAAGGAAAATAATGTGCTCCTTCTTGGCCAGGTGGTTGATTGGAGAAGCAGCGTTGCCTTGTAGGGAGACAAGACCAAGCTGTGCTCATGTCTGTGCTCTGTCCTTTGGGTTCATCTCCTGTAGCTTACTGGACAGCTAGCATTTATATTGCAGTAGGAGCAAGCCCATCTTGGGCCAGCTGGGGGTAGGCTCTTGTACTTGAGGGACTTAAATTTTGTCTGTCCCCTCGCCTCCCAGCGAGCCAACGCTTCCCTCCAGCCCAGTGTCTCCAGTTGCTTGTCCTGCTCTGCGTCTCTTTCAGACGCAGAGACCCCAGCTCTCTCTGTATCTCTGTAAAATAGAAGTGGGGGCCCTAGGGTGTTTTCCTACTGCTGGGGTGATGGCTCAGAGGGAATAAAGGAAGAGCAGATGTACAACAAGGGATGCAAAGGAGATGGACAACTGCAGTGGCTCTCTTTGCTCCCTGCATGCCTTCTTTCCATCTATTCAGCCGTGTCCACTCCGGCTTTCCTGCTTTCCCCATGGGAGAGCAATGCTCAGGTTTATCTCTGGTGCATTTATCATGGCCCGTGGGTTTTGCCGTCACGTTCATTTATTAGACCTAAGGTGACTGGCTATCGTGCAGCCATCGGCATGCTTGGAAGCTACTTTCCCCCCCAGGCACTGGGTGAAAGCAGGTAAGCAGGTTCCCACTGTGCCGTAACCCCTCAGCAGTGTGGAAAAACACCCGGGCTGCGTGATGTCCGGAGCAGGGGGAGACCATCCCTCACCTGTTGGATTTTTTTGCTTTGCTGAAGGGTCAAGTCCTGTGAGATAAATAACTCTCCTGTGACGTGGGGCTGGCTTGTGCAACAGCATATTAGGCTTGGGTCTGCGAGCTTCGCTGACCTCAGAGGAGCCTTCTGCTGTTGAACTCTTCCTCGAGTGCTGGTGCAGTAACATGGGACCAGTTCCCTTCTCTGACACAGACCTTCCCTCTGGCCTTAGGCAAGTCCCTTTTACCAGCCCTGTGAGTCCTGGTTTAAGTGCTGCTTATCCCAGCAGGATGCCTTGATCCCACCACGCCGGGAAGTGCCTGGACGTGAGGGGCAAAGTCTGGCCACCTCCATATGAGCAATTCATGCACTGACGAGGTGTCAACAGCAAACGCGTTGGGGTGCTCCATCTACCCTGGGCCTGAATGCTACCCTTGCTCTGCTCTGAAACCACCCTTCGGGTTTTTCAGGGACTGCTGTGCTGTCCCACCTTGGACTGGCATAAGCAAAGTAGGCAGCGGTGGGCAGAAAACCGCTTCAGCGAGAGGCAGTTACTGCCTTGCTTCCCACCCAGCCTCAACTCCTGGCACAGTGCTTGCATTTTAAATGGCGCAGCAGAGCACTGAAACTTGTCAGCTGGAGACTTCTCTCCTGCATTAACACACAAGGCTTGGGTTTTCCTCCCTAAACTGCTCTTTTTCTTTTCTTTGCAGCGCTGTTTTCTTTGTGACCTACTTGATTCTTGCTTGCTGCTCCGGACCCAGGTAAAATATTTTCTTTTGAATTTGAAACAGCCCTGTGAAATGAAGGCTGAATGTCTTTCCTCTTGTTTCAAGCATGACCAACAACGCTGCAGAGATGGGATGGGGTCACGCTGGCACGGTGATGGAGGGACGGAGGTGGCAGCTGTATTTTCAGGCCTGATGCAGTTGTGGGTTGCTGCAACACAGCATTAAAAGCTGAAGTCAAATTGCGACTGGGAAGGAAGCTATGTTGCAGCAAAAATTGCATCGTTGTGTAGCTCCAAAGTCTCATTATTAAATACTGCAGAGGATGGTTGTCTTTGCTCTCGGCAGAGCAGGGCACTGCCGGCTGCTTTGTGGGATACCACGGGGATGTTTGCTCCCTTGGCCTAGGAGCACCCCAAACGCTCTCCCATTCCCTACGGGATGACTGTCCCCTTGCACCGCCCCTGCCGTTTGCCGCACAGGCCATTAATTACACGGCACATCTCATGCAACCTGTTATACAGCGCTGCTGACTACCTCTGCCCTCCGCATCGCAGGGCTGACCAGCCCCTGTTTCTTCACTTGCAGGAGGTATTTCCCATGGAATCTGATCCTGCTGAGCATCTTTGTAAGTAGCACATCTGGACAGCATCTGCCCTGCCCCTGCAACCGGCGTGGGTTTCCAAATGGCTCCAAGCAGGAGAGGTGTCTGGTCTGGATTCCTGCAGAAAGCAGGAGTTTCATCCTCTAATTGCTCAGCTTGGGCCGAGGAGCTGTAGTTAGAATGTGATGATAAAAAAAAAAAGCCTGTTGGAGCTGGGGTAGGGTGCTGGAGCCCTGTGCAAGAGGGGTGGAGGGATGGAGAAGGTGGGACTGCTCTCTGGGTGGTGGCCTGCCCTCACTTTAACCTGCCCTGTGGATATTAATCACTGGAGAATTAGAAACTATGCAAAAATTTCTTCTTTTGAGCATCCATTTAAGAGGCTTCACTGCCCTTATCATCACTGTAATTGAAATGTTTTCTCTGTTGCTGTCTCTCCCTGGGACATGAATGCAGGAGTAATGTGGTTCTCTTTCCCTCCCAGACACTCTCCATGGCTTATCTCACGGGAATGCTCTCCAGGTGGGTTGAGCATGAGGTCTCTGGAGGTTTTCTGGTCCCATGTCCTGCCTCTTCCTGCAAAAACCCTTCCCTACTTCTGAAATACATGGGCCACCCCATCTCTTTGGAGCCGTTCCAGTAGCCACACGAAGCCTGACCTGCCCTTTTGAAAATACTTTTTTGAAGAAGCTCGCCAAGACCTATGGTGGCTTCCCCTTCTCTGGGCCAGCTGGGGCAGCACAGGGCAGCTCCTGGCTGTGCTAAATCCAATAGGGGAGCACCAGGGAGCCAGGGACACAGCAGTGCCTGCACGAGGGGCTATAGGGGACTACTATATGCTGTGATCTCACCTTTTCCACCAAGCGGCACAGTAGCAGGTGGGGCTGGAGTGAGACGAGGAGTTTGTTCCAGCAGTTTCATGTTTGGTTTTTTTTTTTTTGTAGTCTACAGCTTGCTCCCTTTTGCTTGTGTTTTTCCTGTTACAATCTGCTCACAAGATCAGCCCTGGTTCACGTGGGGCCCTGGTGACGAGGCAGATGAGCCAGTGGGTGTTGATGGATGTGTGCTGGGGACAAAGAAAGTAGTGGCTTCAGCAACTCGGGGAAAATACTAGTGATATCGCTCTCAGACTGAAGGGGAGAGTGGGGACTGGCTTTTCTTAGTGCTGAGCCTGGTGCTGTAACCAAAATCAGTAGTCAGACGTACAAAAAAATTATAACCTAAGCCTGCAGCCTCTCTACCTGTTCCAATCCCTCCTTCCCTGTGGTTTTCCAAGACTCAAATCCCTGTTACGAGCACATCTGTAGCGTAACAGTGGCTGCAGCTTTCCAATTTCTCATTTTGCTGCAATGACGTTTGTCATTCTGCTTTTATTACCTCCCAGCTTGAATCCTCCCCCTTCTCCATCTGTCCATGGGCAGATAGGTTTTTACAGTAAGTCCCCATCTTAGCTGCTCATGAGTTTCCAGGAGGCATAGACATGCCCTCCTACCTACCCTCTGCTATTTAAAGCATGAGGAAAACCCATCTAGTCTTTTTTTTAGCGTTTTCTACCCTTCCCTTTTTACACTAAGGGGGGGACATTGATAATTTCAGTGCCGTTTGTGCCCCTAGGACTCACGCTTTCCCTGTATGCCTCTGCTAAGCTTCTGCCTGTCTTAATCCCTCCTTCCACCGCTCCCTGTGGGAAACACTGAAAAGTGGTTTTGCTGTTAATTTTGCAGTTACTACAACACCAAGTCGGTCCTTCTGTGCCTGGGGATCACAGCCCTGGTGTGTCTGTCTGTCACGATCTTCAGCTTCCAGTCCAAGGTGAGTTTGTGCTGCCCGGTCCCTCTGGGAGAGGCATCTCCCCGGGGCAGGACCACAGGGTCGGGCAGTGCCGGGGAGAGGTGTGAGGGGCAGGGCTGTAGGGCTGTGGATACAGGAGCAACCTGGGATGTAAAGCGAAGGTTAGAGGAAGATTAGGACAGATGCTGGGGGGAGGGATGTGTCGGGGTACAGATGGGGTTGGAAGATGCTAATGTAGGGGGGGTAAGGAGGGGTTTGGGGGGGATGAGGCTGTGGGGTGCGGAAGGGCACAAACGTGTGGAGGGCTTTTGGGTTTCAGGGATGAGGTGGGTACAGAGTTCTTGCCCGTGGCAATAAAGGGGACATGGTAAGCGTTTGGCTCTGCGCCATGCAGATGGGTGTTGGGCTATAGGACCCGAGATGCAGATGAAGCAATTGCTATGTGACAGCGAGATGGGTGTGCTGCTGGCGTGTCCCTCCCTGCGGACACGGGGAGGTTTGGCTCCCCTCGCTGCCTCCCGCTTCGGCACTCCGCACTTGTAACGTGACGTTCTTTACCTCTGCAGTTTGACTTCACCTCCTACCAGGGCGTCCTCTTTGTGATGCTCATGGTCCTCTTCTTTGGTGGCATCATCCTGGCTGTGATACTGCCCTACCAATATGTGAGTAACGACCCGCGCCTCTCCTTCCTCACCCAGTGCCACCAGTCCTGGTGCAAGGCTGGGAGCTGATCAGCCTAAAGCAGGCAAGCTCCAGGGCTCGGCCTGAGAAGGGTGTCCCAGCCTGCTCTCCAAAAATGGGCAGAAACACCAACAGAAGCAAAAGGCAAGACCAGGTGGCTGTTGCCTTCTTGCTGTACAATCAGATATCAGGTTTTAGGACAGCGCTGGCCTTGGGGCTTGAGGAAGTTTGTTTCTGTTCCTGGAGCTGGGTAGTGACTCCACAGCAGGTCACATCACCTGCTTGTGCCTCAGTTTCCCTTCCAGTAAAACCAGGGCGGTGTGCCCATTAAAGCACTGGCCTGCTCACTCCAAAACAGGGCTCTTGCCTCAAATTCAAGGCAGGACTTGGACTCTGGATGAGTGCGGTGGGGTGCCTGTCTGGCCAGACCTGGCTGCGTTCACAGGAACACCAGGCACTGTCCTGCAGCGTTTAAATCCTGAGGTTCAAATTTCTCAGGAATGAGCCCCTCTGGAGAGGGGCCTGGGAACAAGTCCTGACCATGAGGGACCTTGTTGCTCTTCCAGCTGCTGCCAGTCCCTCTTGCACGGGTCCAGCTCCTTCCTTCAGCCTCCCTGCTTTTGGCTCAGACCCAGTCACAACTGGTGTCGGCTGTGCCCAGCTGAAAGCTTGGGGCGGCTCGTGACCACACCTGATAGAGGGTTTGGCGTGGCAGCACGAAGTGTCTGGTCTCCATCCAAGAGTGTCTCATTAGGTGAGCTGTCATTCAGGCAAGAGCCTGACAGACCCTGGAAGACGCTGATGAAAGAGGGAAGGCGTGTGAGGCTGTGCAGCCACCATTAATCACCCTGGATGCCTGCTTGCACTGGAGACAGGCACCTGGCTTTGATCGCAGCAGCCTTTAAGTGACCTTGTTGTGGTTTAACCCGGCAGGCAGCTAACCACCACATAGCTGTTCACTCCCTCCCCAGTGGGATGGGGGAGAGAAATCGGGGGGGGAAAAAACACCAGGGGTTGAGATAAAGACAGTTTAATAGGACAGAAAAGGAAGGGAAAATGACGATGATAAAAGAATATACAAAATAAGTGCATGATGCAGTTGCTCACCACGTGCTGATCGATGCTCAGCCCATTCCTGAGCAGTGGTTCCCCCCAGCCAACTCCCCCAGTTTATATACTGAGCACGATGTCATGTGGTAGGGCATAGCCCTTTGGCCAGTTTGGGTCGTACGGTAGGGAATAGCCCTTTGGCCAGCTTGGGTCATACGGTAGGGAATAGCCCTTTGGCCAGCTTGGGTCGTACGGTAGGGAATAGCCCTTTGGCCAGCTTGGGTCATACGGTAGGGAATAGCCCTTTGGCCAGCTTGGGTCATACGGTAGGGAATAGCCCTTTGGCCAGCTTGGGGTCATATGGTAGGGAATAGCCCTTTGGCCAGCTTGGGGTCGTACGGTAGGGAATAGCCCTTTGGCCAGCTTGGGGTCGTACGGTAGGGCATAGCCCTATGGCCAGCTTGGGGTCATATGGTAGGGAATAGCCCTTTGGCCAGTTTGGGTCGTACGGTAGGGAATAGCCCTTTGGCCAGCTTGGGGTCGTACGGTAGGGCATAGCCCTATGGCCAGTTTGGGTCGTACGGTAGGGCATAGCCCTATGGCCAGTTTGGGTCACACGGTAGGGCATAGCCCTATGGCCAGCTTGGGTCGTACGGTAGGGCATAGCCCTTTGGCCAGCTTGGGTCGTACGGTAGGGCATAGCCCTTTGGCCAGCTTGGGTCGTACGGTAGGGCATAGCCCTTTGGCCAGCTTGGGTCGTACGGTAGGGCATAGCCCTTTGGCCAGTTTGGGTCGTACGGTAGGGAATAGCCCTTTGGCCAGCTTGGGGTCGTACGGTAGGGCATAGCCCTTTGGCCAGCTTGGGTCACACGGTAGGGCATAGCCCTTTGGCCAGCTTGGGTCAACTGTCCTGGCTGTGCCCCCTCCCAGCTTCTCACTGGTAGGGCATGAGAAGCTGAAAAGCCCTTGACTCTAGTGTAAGCACTGCTTAGCAACAACTACACCATCAGTGTGTTATCAACATTATTCTCATCCTAAATCCAAACCACAGCACTACAGCAGCTACTAGAAGAAGAAAAATAACTCTCTCCCAGGCAAAACCAGGCCAGACCTCCAAACCCTCCACACCTTACCTGGCTTCTGCGGGGACCCGAGTTGTACTTTAAGGGCCAGACCCGCAGGAGGCACTCCCACTGGGGTTAGCCCTGGAACTGGTCTGATAATGGACAAACGCACAGGCTGGTGTTCCCAAAACCAGAGGCTTGAATTTTGGTTGTCTTAGCTTGCGATCCACCTCTCCCCTGTGCAAACGTGAGGGTAAACCAGCTCGCAGTGCCAAGCCACTGCCATTAAACTGTTGAGACTGCTCTTTATCTTGCAGTTTATCAAGATAAGCGTAGCTTGAGGCAGCCTTGTCATGAGCTTGTCTAGCTGGGGAGGCAGGCTGCGATCTCGGGGTTGGATCAGCCATCCGTGTAGGCACCTTCTCCTGAAATATAGGCAACTTCTCCGTTAGCGCTGCGTGCTACTGTGCCACAGCAAGCAGGGGCTGAGGTTTGGTCTTAATTCCAGTGAATCTCCTGCTGTGACTCCAGTAGATGAACACACTTAAGTTATGCTTGTTAATTAAAGCTGGGTCTGCTCTTGGAAGCATTTGGTGTTTCTTCCAGTGGCATCAGCCTTGTCTGGGTAAATAAGCACGGAGGGCTGCTGCAAAATGTTTCCATCAGGATAGCGCTAAGATATTTCCACAGAGACGGCGGCTGTGTTGAAGCAGGTTATTGGGAAACACAAATGCCTTATCTAGAAGCTTCTGAGCCAAGCAGACACAATGGTCCCAGTGGGAGGGGAAACTGAGGCACAGTGACCTATTTTTTTGCCACGCAGAGGCCAACAACTGAAACCGTGGTGGAGCTGGAAGTGGTGCAAGTCTACCCTGGGCTATTAGAGCACTTTCCCTAACTCGTAGCTTCCACATGAGAGCTAAGCCCTCTTCCGTGTCAAGTCTTAATTAACCGGGTTTCTCCCAGGCACTGACTGATGGATTTGTTTCCTTTAGGTCCCCTGGCTCCACGCGATCTACGCTCTGCTCGGTGCCATCATCTTTACTATGGTAAGTGGTGCTGCTCGTGGGGCCTGGGAATGCGCTGGCAGGAAAAATAAGCAAGGAGTAAATGCTTTTAGCCTTGAAGGGTGTTTGGGGAAGGGAGAAGAGAGGATTGCAGGATTGCAGAGCTCCACATCCTTAAATGGCTCGTGAATAACAATTATTGCAGTGATCTCATCCCTGTCCCGAGAAGGTGTTGGTGTACATGACAGTGCTGCTGCAGAGCACGGCGTGATTGGCAAACCCGCGCTGTATGCGCAATACTAGGTGTGAACGGCAGAAAGCATTGTAGGGACAGGGCAAAAAGGCCTCTCTGGAGTGGGAAAAGCAGAGATTAAGCTTTGGCACAGCAGCGGGAGCCGGACCGCAGGGCTCCGAGGGAGCCTGGGGATGAAATGAGGCCGCAGAAGCGAGCAGGGGCTCGTTGAGCGGCGAGTGGGCCAAGGAGCGGGTATGAGTTTGGCTAACAGAAACAGAGGTACAGAGAGCGAGAGGCCGTGGCTTGGGAACAGGGGGCATTAGGAAGGTTCACTGCAGGCAGGAAAAGCCCTGCAGCTGGGCAGCTCCTCCAAGGGAAGCTGCGAAGGCTTGATTCATTCCCTTGCTCCCCAGCGGTCCCTACTGCGAGCCTCTTCCCAGAGCAAGTCCCGGCAGTGCCGTGCTTGCCGTTCAGGTGTGGGAGTTTTCTGGGAAGATGCTTGGCATTACCTTGGGGTGGGGGTCAGGAGGAGGGCTGCCTTGGGCTTCAAGGCGGTGCCCATTGGGCATGTTGTGAATAAGAACAGTTGAGCAATTTCATTTATTAGCTACAATAAAGTAATTTCAAGTGAGCTCAGATATTTCTTCTGTGATTCATGATTACAGGCTGCTCTGTAAAATACAAGTAGCCTAAACTTCTTATAATTACCCCATAAACTGCAGTCAGAAACTGAGCCGATGGAGTCTCTCGTGCCAGGTTTGTCAGCTCGGCCTGACAGCGTCTGGGGAGATCAGTTGTTATTTACGGCTGGGGAGGGCAGAGCTGACCCCAGGCGATGGCAAAGATGCCCTGCCAACCCTGAAGAGCTCCACGCCACGGTGTCTGTTGCAGGCTAGATTAACAGAGGGTGTACAGGTGAGATGGGAGAAGATATTGAGCTTGAAGTCGTGCAACAAGGTGCAGGTTTTCTTGCAGCTGGGCTTGTAGCCTGTGTTTGCTGCTGTGACCCTGCAGGGAGGCTGGGCAGGGGATTCCCACTGTGATGGCTTCACTGGTAAAATCTGCCCTGCACTCAGTTGTGTTTGTACCTCAGAAAGGCGTCAGCTCCCCTCCGGGCCTGGCTACCTCTGCTGGCAGCTCTGCAGACCTTGGTGCTGCCCAGGAGCTGGGGTTTCTTGCTTTTTGTTGCTCCGGTGGCGGTGCTGCTGCAATGCCATGTTGGGTGCAGGTCACCTTGTTACCTGGCAGGTATTGCTGAACTGGGAATAGCAAGTTGTAGGGACTGGCTGAGGAGGAACAGGGAGAACGGCTCCAGAGCTGATCCTGGGACACATTTGGGACGGATGAAGCGAAGGGGGGAACCTTGGGGGGAAAAAGCATGAAGGAAGCAGGCCTGGAGTAATAGTTAGGCTCAGGGTTTGGCTCTCAAGAGTGAAATGAAGGAAGGGGAAAGCTGCAGCTTGTTCGGCACATTGTTCTGAGCTTTTAAATTGCAGTGACAGCCTATAAAAAGTGGCTGCATTTTTATTCTGGGTACAGTGAAGCAATTAGGAGAACTCGTGTCATTAGAGCATTTCTTGCCTCCAAATCTCCATGTGACTGCTATTGGGTTTCCTCCTTTCTCCTCGCAGTTCCTGGCATTTGATACCCAGATGCTGATGGGGAATCGTCGGTACTCGCTGAGCCCAGAGGAATACATCTTTGGAGCCCTCAATATCTATCTGGACATCATCTACATCTTCTCCTTCTTCCTCCAGTTCTTTGGCTCCAGCCAGGAGTGAGTGCAGCAAGGCAGTATCTTCTCTTTGCTGGCAAGATGCAAGTGTTTAAAAAAAAAAAAAATTAAAAGAAGAGGAAAAGAGGGTTAAAAAAAAACAAATGAAACCAAACCCACCCTTTCTGGCCCACTAGCAGGCTCCATTCAATCAGCTGAGCAAAGCCCCTGGGTTCCTTCTGCAGCTTGTATATATGCTGTTAGGCCTTTGTGACCCAGAAAGCAAAGCAGGGCTTAAGTGTTATGTCTCTTCTGCTCCCTCCACTCCTACCGAGATCAAACCAGACCAGAGACTGGGAGGCATGAGATCGAGATCTTCTTTTCCCCAGAGGCTGTCAGAGTTGCCTGTCTGAGTCCTGCACATCATGAGATGTTGAAGTGCTGAGAAGAGCTCTGCAAAGGGAAAACAACATTAAGGGGAGGAGAGTAGGGAATTTTGCTAGGATCGTGGCAGGAAAACCAGCTGAACAAAGGGAAAAGGCTAGGGAAATCCTCACGTCCTCTGTTTCTCTCCTGCATTCATTTGGAGCCTTGTGGCCTCCACAGATATTTACTCCTGATAGTACCTGCTTTTAGAAGTGCAGAGCACGGGATCGCGTAGTCTGGATGTCCCAGCAATCAGTCCTCCAGGCACAAGGGCGCTTGTTCAGGACGTGTGGCCTCTTTGAGGACATCCCTAATGCCCCTGCAGGAAGGATTCTTCCCTTGCATCTGGCTGTGGGGCTGAGTCTGTACTTTCTTTCCTTCCCGGAGTGGGATAGCAGGACCCTGGCTGTGCGCTCGCCTCCCCGCCCAAGGGGGACGCGTACGCCAGTTCTCTCTGCCAGTGTGGCTCTTCACCTGGGAGGGCTGTGATCCTGTGTAAGGGCTATTGGAGGAGAATGGCAGAGAAGAGATGAAAGAGGCTGAGTTTCAGAGCCCGTGCAAAGCCAGGCACCTCGTGATGTGGGAAATGGGTGGCTGGGATCCTGTGATCCATCATAAGGATCTGATGCCTTCACAAAATTGTCTTGGTTGCTCCAGATTAATGGTCCTAAGTGGTTACTACCCAGAGACTGAGGCCAGGGTGAATGCCCGTTGCTCAAAACGGGCACTGCTTTGTAGCAAACACCACTGTTGCCTCTTCCCCTTGCTCTGGCCATTTTCCAGTTTTGCTCCCCCAGATGGAGATGTCGGTGAGAGCACTGGGTGCCTCTGAATGCTCAGGTAACTTTCCATCTTCCCCTTGCTCACATTCCCCTGTTTGGGGATTAGCTGGCTAATTTCTAACTGTAAAGCTCCAGGTGGAGATAAGAGGCCTTTCGCTCTTTTAAAAAGTGATCCTTCCTGCTGATAGAAACCCGTATCTTCAATCTCTCTGGGAATGCCAGGGCAAGTGCGTCACTGAGCTGCCTCTAGCAATCCCTGCGTCTTAGAGAGAGGCTATGCCACAATGCTCCGTACCGCACGTTCTTCCTCTGCTGCCGCCCTGGCTTTTACCCTTCACATGTTGTATCTCCCGCCACACGTGTTCAACGCCCCGAGCTGGGCAGAGGAAAGTTACTGCGCAGAGAGTGAAAATGCTTCAGCCCCTCTGTGGCTGCGCTGACCTTGTCTGTGATCACACAGGAGCACAACTGATGCTTTCCAGCTTACCAACCCCAAAACTGACCCCTCTGCCCTGCTTTTTTTTTTTAGGAATAAAGGACACTATTAGGTGGTGATAGCATTAAGTTCATGACCTACTGATTTCTGCAGTACGTGCCAGAGAAGAAACAAGGGCCTTGAATTGCCAAGCAGGCAGAATTGGGAGAGGGGACAGCACGGGAGGCACCCTAAATTTTTATGAAATAGGATTTTAAAGAGGGAATTTTCTGGCTCAGACCCATGCAGGCACTTCTGAAATATCTTAGCAGACTGGCTGTGTGGCCTTTTTTTGCTCACAGCAAAAAGGTCTGTAGGTATTTCTGCTTTCCAGCTTTTGAGGAGGGAGTATGGAGTTACGTGATGCGTTCTGACTCTGAAATAGTCCTAAAACTCCTCCTCTGGAGGACAATGCAGCCCTCCTTTCTGTACTGGGACTCCTCCAAACTGGCCCTGTGTACCCTGGGACCTGGGGAGGAGAACATGGATCTGCAGCCCACTCTGGATCTCTTGCTCTTTTTCCTTCTGGTGTGGAGTAACTTTGCTGCTGCCTGAGCTGCTGCTACCTCCCGGCTTTCTGCTCCCGCGTGGGAAAAGCTTGCATGGCACCTGCTTGTCTCCAGGCCACTTGAGCGGGGATGGCTTGCTGCTCTCCCATGCCCCTCCACAGGGCTCCCTTCTTGCATGTGTCCCGGTCCCTCTTCTGTGCTGACCCTGTGGCTTGCAGTCCAACCAAGCCAGACCCAGCGAAAGCACGGGGACTGAAGCAGTGAGTCGTGTACGTGCTCAGAGAGGTGGAAGTCCCCATGAGGACAACACAGGATTAGGGGTGGGATATAGCTATAGGCATGTTCCTCCTGGGTTCCCTGACCGTCTGCGCAGGGGACGTGCATGGCTGCTTCTCCTCCTCTGTGCGGATGTCCTTTATCCGAGGTCTGCATCACCCGGACACTGGCTCTGTATCCCCCTGCTCCTTTTGTCCGGCCATTCTTATGATTTCATTGTAAATAGGATTTTGTATTTTCTCTGAACATTGCTAATAAATTGTTGCAAAACCGTTATTGCTGTTGTGAGGTCTCCTTACTGAAGGGATTGAGAGCAGCCCTGAGGAGAAGGACGTGGGGGTGCTGGGGGATGGAAAGCTGGCCACGAGCCGGCAATGTGCTCTGGCAGCCCAGAAAGCCACCCGTCTCCTGGGCTACATCCCCCGCAGCGTGGCCACGGGGCGAGGGAGGGGATTCTGCCCCTCTGCCCCGCTCGGGGGAGACCCCCCTGGAGCCCTGCGTCCAGCTCGGGGGTCCTCAGCACGGGAAGGACAGGGAGCTGTTGGAGCGGGGCCAGAGGAGGCCCCAGCAATGGTCCGAGGGTGGAACAGCTCTGCTGGGAGGACAGGCTGAGAGAGCTGGGGGTGCTCAGCCTGGGGAAGAGGAGGCTGCGGGGAGCCCTCAGTGCGGCCTTGCAGGGCTTAAAGGGGGCTGATAAGGAAGATGGGGACAGGCTTTTAGCAGGGCCTGCAGCGATAGGACAAGGGGTGATGGTTTTAAACTAAAAGGGGGGAGATTCAGACTGGATCGAAGGAAGAAATTTGTCCCGCTGAGGGTGGTGAGGCACTGGCAGGGGTTGCCCAGAGAGGTGGGAGCTGCCCCATCCCTGGAAACATCCAAGGCCAGGCTGGACGGGGCCGTGAGCACCCTGATCTGGGTGAAGCTGTCCCTGCCCATGGCAGGGGGATGGACTGGATGGGCTTTGGAGGTCCCTTCCATCCCAAACCATTCTGTGATTCTAAGTACTGCTGAAGGAAGGTCTGCTTGCACAGCTGGTGCTTCACCCCCTTAAAACAGAAAACATAAACAAGACTGTGGCACAGCCCAAAGTTTTAATGGAGACCAGACTGTCCCTTCTCTGGTTATGACTAAGGAACACGTCCTACACAAAGTAATAAAATGCAGATGGCTCCAGCGCAGGCATCATGCGTGAGAAGTGTTTGAGATCTGAGGGCCAAAGGACTCCTTGGGTGAGGATCCTGCTCTCTCTCAGACTTGGTTTAAGTGGCCCCAGGATTAAAAATCAAGTAAGTGGGGGTAAGCAAGTGTAGCTCTGAAGAGCAACCTGACGTACTAAGCTTTCTCCAGAGTCAATGGGAAAAAGAAATGCCTCCAGAGAGCAATTCACCTGACCTAAATTAATGCCTACACTGGTAGGCGAAACCTCATCTCTATCAGCTCTGAAGGGCTGCTCGGCGCAGGCTGTCAGAGCTCCCGGGGGAGAGAAATCCCAGCTGCGGCATCTTGTTGCAACAGATCTCTGCTCCTTGGAAGGAGCTGTGCCCAAAAGGCAGGTGTGAGATTTGTTTCCTAAGAAGTGTGCCTAAACAGGGCGGTACAGCCAGTATGGTCTTTCTTGCCCACAGTTGCATTTTCTGTGGCAAGAAAATATTTTGCCCTGCGTTGTGCTGGGTAATGCTCTGCTGTGGGACGGCATTTGCAGAAAAATAACTGAAGAAGTGGAGCATTTCCATGCAAACAATGAGGTGGCCATGAGCATTTATATGAGACGTCATTAGCTGTTCCTGTAATTGGGATAAAAGGCTGATGATTCAGTCAAATTTCAACACTTGGCTCTTGAGGAACAGTGCAAAAATTTGTCTGGCTTAATGAAAGTGGGACCACTCAGAGGTGGGCTGCAGGGGCGTGGGAGAAGGGAGGAGACAGGGAGATCCATCGGGGTGGGAAGGATGCTGGAAAGAGGAAGGGATCGTGCTGTTTCCCATGCCTATAGCAAACAGGACAGGAATTTGGGGGCCCTCAATACAACCAGAGAGAGTCAGAGGAGACCTCGAAAAACCTGAATTCCACTGCCTGGAGAAGGGGGAAATTTTTATTTATTTTTGCACTTCTTTCTGCCTTCCTTCCCTTCCGTGCTTGAGGTATTTCGAGGAAGGATGGAGTCTTGATGCCAACTCTGCACAGGCCTGGCCCCGGTGCGGGGGATCCCTGCCGATCCCTGCTTGCTTCTTCCATGGCAAGAACGAAACGCAAGAAGGGCTCTGAGTCAGGCGGGAGTCGTTCACCTGCATTTCTGAGGGCCTGGCGCCCTCTGCTCTTCACACTGTGATAAAAAAATAGCATGAAATGAAACCCAGGTTCCCTGTGTCAACTTGACCCTAAAACCTTCCCCATGCCAACTCTTCCCACCTTTAACCATGAGTTTTCATTTTCTTCTGCTGTAGAACCTCCTGCTAGCTGCCTGCCTATGGGGGTGCGGGCAATCCCAGGGCAACCCCATGTTTAAATGCGATTTAAATAACACTTACATGTTATTTTTATATATATATGTATTTAAATAACATTTTTATAAGTTTGTAAAAGCTTTTATAAATGGGGAAAGCGCTGGCCGAGGTTGGGTTGCCCAGATTCAGGTGGGTTTTGGCACCCAAGATAAGAATTCTGGCTTGATTTGACACCGGTCTTTGGACAGGGGCTGTTTCTCGGGGGAGGCGGCTCCTCCAGGGCCCTGCTGCCGAGGTGCCCTGGGCAGGGGGGACCCCAAGATCCCCCTCAAGGCCTGCATCCCCACGCTAGGCCGCAGCGTCGCCATGGCAACGCCGGGGCAAAGGGGACGCCTGGGTGGTCGGAGCCGGCCCTCTTCGGCCTGCCCTGCTGTGACGGGGCCCAGACGGGGTGGTTTTACACAAAAAACCTCCAAGAATTCTTCTTTTCACCCAAGTGGACCCGGAAAGGCTGCGCTGCCCTGCCAGCAGCGGGCGGGCGGCGTTGTCCCTTGTCCCCCCTCGCCCCAATGCAGGCAGGCGCATGCGCGATCGCCCCCCCGGAACCTTTCTCCCCCGGAACGATTCTGCTGCCGCCCGGCCCCCGCCCGGCGCGCGCGGGGCAGAGGTCAAAATGGCGGCGCCCATGAGCGAGGGGTCTCCCGCCTTGGAGCCTGGCGCTGCTCCCTACGGCAACTTCCCCAATTATTCCCGCTTCCACCCGCCCGAGGGGCGAGTCAGCCTCCTGCCTGGCGGGCTCTTGCGGAGCCTGTTCCCCGCGGCGGCCCGCCCGCTGCTGGGGCTCGATGTGGGGTGCAACTCGGGGGTAAGAGGGCGCCTCGACGGGCAGCGGGAGGGGTAGGCCGCGGGGCTGCAGGCGTGGGGGTTTCTGGGGTGAGGGGAAACGCTGGGGTGGCGGTCTGGGCTGTGGGGAAGACTGGGGGAGGCACTGGTCTGGCGCACTGGGGGGCTGTGAGAAAGATTGAGGGGAGGTACGGGTTTGGGGAGGCTGTGAGAAAGGCTGGGGGGAGACACCGCTCTGTGGTATGGGGGGGCACTGGGGCAGAGTGGGGAGGCACTGCTCTGGGGTATTGAGGGACAATCCAGCATACGGAAAAGACGGGGGATGAGGTCTAGGGTGGTGGGGCAGACTGAGAAGACTGAGGGGGGTGGATGAGGGTCTGGGAGGGGGGCAGTGAGGCAAACTGGGAGGACTGGGAAAGGCAGTCACCAGAGGTAGTGAGGCAAACGGAGGAGACTGGGGGAGGCAGGAGCTTGGGGTGTTGAGAGGCAGACTGGAAAGGTGGGGAGGCACTGGAGTGGAGTGTTGGGCACATCGGGGCAGAGTGGGGAGGCCGGGGCAGGCAGTGACCTGGGGTGTTGGAGGGAAGACAGGGAAGGTTGGGGGAGACGCTCCCGTGGGATGCTGGGGAAGAATGGGGCAGTCTGAGGAGACTGGACGGGGGCAGTGGCCTGGAGTCTTGGGGAGCAGTGGGGAAGGCTGGGGGGAGCACTGAGCTGGGGGGCTGGGGAGGAATGGAACAGCCTGGAACGGCCGGGGCGGGGGCAGCAGCCTGGGACAGGGATGAACTTGTGTAAAAGGCACAGTGGGAAAGGAGAACTTGAGCAGCATGAGACTGGCGGGGGTCAGGGGATCATCGGTGTGTGGGAACCCCCCTCCGCAGGTCTCATGAGAGGAGGGTGAAGGCAGGGGCGGGGTGGAGCTGGTTGTGTTGCTGAGAGGTGGTTTAGGAGGCTGCGTTGGTGGGTCTGTCCCCTCTCCCACTGAGGCCCAAGCCTGCAATGGATTGCTGAGTGTCCCGAGCACCACGGAGCCACTGCAGGACTGCCCTAAGAGCAGGGCAACTGGATGAGCCTGAAGCTAGAAACCGTAATCTGTTATGTATTGTGTAGCATCACGGCATTTGTCCATGAGACAGAACGTGAAACTAAAATCCTGGTCAGATGTTCTTGAAGATCTTGTGACAGCTGGTGAATCTCGTAGAATTTCCCTTTTTGAAAGTTCATTCTCTTTCTTTGCCTAGTTCTGCTTTTTTCTGGTGGCTTTTCCTCAACGTGCAGCTTTGCTGTGTTGTAATTCAGAAGTATCTGTGCAGCTCTGGTGCATACTGGTGCAATGTTTAATTTAACTATCTTTAAAGATCCCCCCCCCCCGATGGAAACTTTATCAATGTATTAACTTAGAAATAATTATTCATTCAGAATGAAATTGCATTCTGGCTGGGGACAAGAGTGCTGCTGTTTCCATGGCTTCTCTTCCCCCAGCCCCCTGCCAGAAGGTTTGAAAGGCTGCCTGAGGCATTATCTAAAGGCCAATTCTAGATCCTATTTCAGGTGAACTTGTAAAACAGGTCAGGTAAAAACGTTCTCAGTCCAGTTCTTCGGCGATGCAGAGACTTTCACCGCTAGAGGACACTGTCTGCCCGCTTGTGTGGGCTATGCGCTCACAGCCGATGTCATTCAGGAACTTCATCGGATCTCCTTTAATGAAAGATTAATGTGCTTTCCGCTTAGTGGCGCACTCTGTGACAGGAAATCGCAGGAAAGCTCTCATGTTAGCTGGCTTTTGCTACAATCTAATGGTCAGGGAATGTCTCTTACTTTAGCAGCAGCAGAAGAAATGTATTCCTCTAAATCAGGCATTATAAGTAGCTCTAAGCGTCACTAGGAAACTCTGAGGCTCACCTAGGGCAGCCTCACCCCCACGTTGAATGCGGATATCCAGCAAGATTCCCGTTACTAAAACTCACCTTTCCCATAGTTTTTGGAGCAAAACCCCAGATGTGGGGTGATACAGGTCTAGTTCAAATCCCTGGTTGACTTTCCATGATGCTTTTTGCTACAGAAAGGAAGATTGTTGGTGAGCTTATTGTTCATTGAGAGAAAGCTCTGAGTTGGCGCTTGTACCTTGCTGCTGAGAGTGGGATCCTGTGGGCTTGGTGATGTGTTAACGGAGCAGCGCAGGCCCCGTGAACCCCTGTTGTTTTCCTTTCTGCAGGAGCTAAGTGTGGCTCTGTACAGGCATCTCCTTGGCCTTCAGGAGAGCGAAGGCAGCCTGGACCAGCCTGCAGCTGGAAAGGACCTGAACCTTCTGTGCTGTGACATTGATCCGGTGTTGATTGAGAGGGCTCAGCAGTGCAGCCCCTTTCCTGCCTCCATATCCTTTGCCAACCTGGACATCATGGACTCCAGTGCCAGGGAGCCATTCCTGAGCTCTTACCTGGGCCGCTTTGGCCGCTCTACCTTTGACATCGTTTTTTGCATGTCTGTGACCATGTGGATCCACCTGAATCATGGGGACAGTGGCCTGATGGAGTTCCTGTCCTTCCTCTCCTCTCTCTGCAAGTACCTGCTGATCGAACCTCAGCCATGGAAGTGCTACAGGGCAGCCGCACGCCGCCTGCGGAAGCTGGGCAGAAATGACTTTGATCACTTCCGATCTCTTGCTATCAACGGGGATATGGCGGAGAGGATAACCCAGATCTTAACGAAGGACTGTGCCATGGAGCTGGTGTGCTGCTTTGGGAGCACCAGCTGGGACAGAAGTCTCTTGCTTTTTAAATCAAATGGCTCAAATCACGAGTCTTCAGAACAGGAGCAGTGACTGACAAATGGCCTCTCGCATTCGGGAATTTATAGGCAAGGAGGTGCTTGCTGTTTACAGAGTCAGACCTGGGAATTCCTAAATCCCGACTGGGACTAGACCTTGACCTCCCTAGGGAGTTTGAGGCAAGTAATGTCTGTGTGATTTTCTTTTTTTTTCTTTCCGTCTGCAAATATGGTGGCAGTTTTAACCTACCTTGTGGGTTCTGAGATTGCTGTTCCTAGAAAGCGCTCTTGAAATCAAAGTTGCTACATATGTGCTGTCTATGTGTACCAAGAGCATTCCCTGGAAGAAGAGAGAACATGCCTGTTTTTGTCCCTGGAGTTTTTCAAGGAAAGGGGGTTTTTCTGTTGACCCGGGCAATGCACTGTTTGTTCTGCTTCTTGTCATGCTCTTGGAAAACATATAACCTGCTTTACCAGCTATGAACGAGTGAGCTGGATCGTTGCAGAGGGTGTCCGGTTGACAGGTTGCCCAGAGAGGTGGTGGATGCCCCATCCCTGGAGACATTCAGGGTTAGGCTGGAGGGGACCCTGAGCACCCTGATCTGGTTGAGTATGTCCCTGCTGATGGTCGGGGGTTGGACTAGGTGACCTTTCAAGGTCCCTTCCATCCCAAACCATTCTGTGATTCTGATATTGGTCAGGCTGTGATCGATGCAGCTCTGCAGATGAGGCTTGCCCGGAGCGTGCTTTGGAGGATGACAGTGGCGTGGTCTTTCTGTGGAGTGAGGGGTTCCTATGGTAGGGTGTGTAGTCGTTTAAGTGTGTAACAGAGCGAGTGCTTTTTGTAAAGATATCCTTGAAATAAAAATAACTTAATTTTATCGTAAATACTGTGTTGGGTTTTTTAATCTTTCTTTTTGTTCACATTGTTTTCAATACCTAAGCAGTCCCAGGTGACTGAGTTTATCATTTCGTTGTATTTACAGGCTCAAGTGAGATTTGGTAAGCTTGAAGCGATGTTTGGCTAAGATTAAAGTATTACAACTTTCACTGGGTTGGCTTTTTTTTTTTCCAGTAGAACCTAGGAAGAAAGAAAACTTGAGCAAAATGTCTTATTTTAACTTCATTTTTCTTGTTTTAATACCCTCACTAGCTTTAGTTCATACGTAGCGGTTTTGTTAGCTTTGATAGTAAGTAGGAGTCGCACTTCTACAGCGTTGTCTAAACAGATTAAAAACCTCACTTGAGTAGACTATGACACACAAAAATAGATAACTGATGACTCCTAACGAATTTCTAGGTTCCACCGCTTCCTTACTGCGCAGTGAGAGGGAAGCCCAGGTGTGTGCCGTAAGCGTTGTGTCCTGAGAGCTTGGGACTAGAGAAGGAGGGGAGAGGAGGACGTCTCCTCCAGGAGGTGCTCTTGTCTCGCAGTTCTCGTGCTCAGGTGAGCCTGTGTGCAGGGGCAGAGAGAAACTTTGATTGCATTTTACTTTATGTCCTTACTGGGACTTCCTTGTTATTTCCTAATGCAGTGATAGTGGAGCGGAGAGGGGGAAGAAAGCTTTGATTTCCTCCTCAGTGAGCTTAGATGAAAGAGTGAAGTGTGTGAGCGTTCTGGCTGCCTGGCCACAGCCTTCTGGCTGAAAAGCTGCTGGGATCCATGGATAACTGTGGAAAACAGTACGGGTGTACGTACATGTGTTTAAAGGGACTGAATAAGGTCACAGAAAGGCTTCGAGGCTCTTCGCATACATGCAACTCCCACAGTGTTCTGCTATGTAGAAAATATTTAGGGCCTCCGCCAGGAGTCCTGAGAGCTCCTCTGCCTTCTCAGCTGCAAACAAATGTGCCTTCCCTGGTGGTGGTGGTGGTAATTTTATTAAGGACGACTTTTAAGTCTGGGCTGATTCTACTATCCCTGTGGGAGTGAAGGGAGACCCAATTTGTCATGTTTTTTCCTGAGGGTTCACCCAAGTGCCTGATCTCTCTCGCAGCTTATTAATATATAACACTTATCACTTGGGTAATTAAGCACCTCATCTGACACTCATTGTAATCGATGGGTAAGCTCCACTGACGCGAGGGGCGTTGGCTCACCCAGTGCTACCAAGCAGCTCAGCCTCCCCTTCCCTTCTGCTCAGCTGCTGTTTCCTACGTTGCGCGGCTGGTGGCACTGGAGTATCGTGCAACCTACAGCCTTGCCCCTTGGGATGTTTCTGCTGGGTTGTGTCAATATTAGTTGCTGTTTTCTTTGAACTTTGAAATATTTGTAAAATAGGCCTGGACTTATCTGTTCAGTGCTCAAGTTTAAAGGCTTGAACAGGGCTTCTTGCCTTTCGTTTTCCTCTGGGGATTTACACACTTGCCTGTGACAAATTTTGTGAAGAGTTGCCAGGAAGCTAGGCAACCCAAAGAGTTACACACAGAAGACGTTCCCTGCACCCATCTAGAATGACCTTCCCCTTTAAAGGGACCCTGTTTTATGTTCCGTATGCACTGAGTGATAGATCGGTATCTGCCTGGGGGATCCTTTTGGGCTGCTGCTTAGTGAAAGATTATGGGTTGGGTTTTTTCCTTCTTTTTTCCAGCCTTTATACGCTGGCCGTGTACAGACCTGCAAACCGGCCCGGAGTGTATGTAACAGTATGATGACTTCTTACCTGTTTCTCAAGTCTGTACTATTAAATTGCTAATATCACAGTATGTCCCACTGTCTCAGAAATGGCTGAGCTCCAAAACTAGCTCTGTTTGGCTTTGGCACAGCAGTGTGTTTTGTTTCTCGTCCTTTGGATATTGCCACAAATACAGCTCAAAATAATGTCAACACATATCTCTCTGCAGTTCTTGGGATACTAAGGAGCTCAAAATGGAGTCAATCCTTTAGCAGACAGGAGTGAAAACCAAATCTCTTTCCTTTTCTTTTCAGCTTGCTGCTTCTGCTCTCCAGGAAGCTGTCGGGAGATGAGACAGGTGGGAACCCAGCTCCATGACGCAGCGATAGAAGAGAGCCTGTGGATCTCAACTGCAGTGCTTATGTAAGGCTCTGGAGAATTTTCTTTTTTTATACGCTCTCTGCATTTTGCAATGTGGCTAAAATGGATTCCCAGGCCTCCTGAAGGCAGGACAGAAGGAAAGTGAAGATGAGGGTTAAAACCAACCCTTCCGCTCCTTATTGCTGGGAGCACTTTGCAAAACTGGTTGGTAACTGTTCATCGTACGGGTGGTGAAATGGGGATGCCCCTTGCTTGTGCGAGTCCTGGGGGTGGTTACTTGTAGAGCTCAGGGTAAGGGAAGGCGCAGAGGCCTCCGTGCTGAAACTACTGCGTGCTGATCTCCTCCGTGATGCAAAGATGGGGCCAGCCTGGCAGTGGTTGCTGCTGCTAGAACAAGGGAGATGCAGCCTCCCTGTGTAAGCAGAGGGAGGGCCGTGCTCCCACTGCTCAGCTGGGAACATATGGCATCAGGCTGTGCTGATGCGTAGGTCCCATGGCTGTCCTGGCTCGCTCATTATGTGCCACGTTATTTGTGTGTGTGTGCGCCTGTGCATTGGAGGGTTGGTTAAGAGACCCCGCTTGCTCTTTCCTACCCTTAAAGCTCCAAGCCTATGGTGGCTGACAGGAGCCTGCTAAATTCAACACCTGCACTGAGCACGTGTAGCTGAGCATTTCCAAAGACCCCAAATATTGCAGGGCAACGTGATGGGACTGTCAGACTGCTGCCCTGTTCCATCCCGGCCGCAAGCGAGGAGCTCCCATGCGAGTGCCTTGTAAAGTTCCCGTGCTCTGTGGTTTGTGATTGTTGCTGGGCTCCATCAGACCTTGCCTCAGTTTTTCCATCCATGAAATGAGCTTGATAACCACCCACCACTGTGGAGATTTCTGATGTGGCATATTGGCTGTATGTTTGCACAGCACTTTTGAGAATGAAAAATACTGATGAGCTGAGCTGTATCATCAGCTGTGAGCTATGCCATTGTTCATAATAATCACTGCAGCCACTTCAGATATTAATTAGGTACCATACCTTCAAAGTGTTCTGACTAATTAAGTCTCACACCACTGCTGTGTAGCAAGTCACAGCTAATTATCCCCCTTCCTTGGATGGAAAAATCTAGGCAGAAGAGGTGGAGCATCTAGTCATCCCTAGGCTAGCCTCAAAGTTGGGGCTGAGAACTTGGAGGTTCCAGTTTCCGGATGATTCTGCAGTTGCTTCCAGCCTTTGTGGGAAGTAAGATTTAGATGGAGTCAATGAGAGACCCTTTTTTATTATTTTTTATTTTTTTAACTTTAACTCTTGCTTATGCTAAGAGACAGTTCGATGCCTCCTAGATTCTTGTGCTGGATGAGTACAAGGGATGTACTCCGTGGGGAAAAGTTTAGTGCGTAAATATGGTGCAACAGCAGCAATTTTATCAGTTAAACGTTGACAGCTGCCAGAGCAAATGACTGTTGTAAGCGCCTACCTCCCTGCCGTCTGCTTCCCTTCTTATGCATATACATATGGACGGCCTTGCAGACGCTGTTCGTCAGCACTTCTAAATGGTGACATGGCTTAAAAATGGTTTAATTCAACTTTCCCCACAATATGTGACCAGCCCAAGAGCGGAGGAATCACGTTTAGGAACTGAGAGTTGGCAGCAACATGTCTGCTCCCATAAGTAGCTTCCTCTAGCTGGAAACCCAGCGACTTGTTGCTACAAGCTTGTACGGCAAAAGCTGCAGATTTTCGGATTTCCTTTGCTCAGCTGAGGGCAAGTTCATTCTTGTTCTTCCTGGCACTTTGCTGCCTATGAATTAAAGGAGAAAAGTGAGAGGTGTCAACCCATGGAAATATGGGCATCTGTTTCTGGCAGCGTGGAAACCTGCGAAAAGAACAGCCACAAACCAAACGCCTGATGTCTTTTCTCTCCCAGGTGTGAGCCAGTTCTCCTGCAAAGTTTTGATTTGCTAGGTGAGCTGGTGGTGTGAGGAACCAGAGCCCTTTTGGCAGAGTTTGGGGGGGCTTGGTGGGAAAAGCAACCGCAAATCCAAGGTGTGAGCCTGAGGTTCACTCTGGACGTGTGCTGAAGGCTGGTCCTGTTTGGCCTGGTTGCAAATGAGGAGCGCTTGGTAGGCCAGGGGAGGTCAGAGGGGATGGGAAAGATTGGCTGTTCACTTCCTCGTGCCCTGTTGGTTATGGAAATGGATGCGGCTAAGCCGTGTGCGCTTAAGTTTGGTGCCCAGGCGAGAATGGTCTCTTCGAGTCTCCAAAGCTTAGACGCAGTCTCTCTGGACCTAGTGGAGAAGTTGCTAGACAGATCAGCGGTGCGTGGGAAGTTTGTCCTGCCATTGGGCTCCTTTAGTCTTCAGGGTTTTGTTGAGGCACCTCAGTTTTCTCATTAGATTCACTTGTGTTAACATGGGCGGAAGGTTTGGTTCCCCACAGGCCTTTGCCTTGGAGCATTATGGGCATCGGTGGCCTTGCCACCAATTCTCTTATCAGCTCAAGCTTGAATTTCTTGGATTTAATTATGCAGGAGTGTCCTTGTTACCTTAGAGCCGTGTCGCCCACTAGGTTTGGAGTCCGAAGGGGTCTTGAGTTTGAAGAGGAAAGCTTGGGATCATGATCAGGGGTTGGGATATGCTTATAATGCTCTGACAAGAACTGAAGGTGCTCAAGTCTAAAAGACCTTCGTTCTAGGTTGGGAAGTACGGGTTCCTTTCTCAGGCTTGTCACCAGCTGGCTGCAGAACTTGGGCGAGCTGCTCCTTTCCTTGGATCTGTGATCTTGCGCTCTTTATTTCACTGGGAAGCATAACCTGACATCTGGTGTGATAAGCTCTTGAGCGAATACGAAATGCTATGCAGAGCTGATCTGTTACGAGCAGACAATCCGAGTTCAATCAGCTGTGGGTCAGGCTTATAAAATGCTTATCATCAGCTGCCTGGATTTTTATCCTGACTTGCAACGAAACGGCTCTGTCCTTGGATCCTTCACAGAGCGGCTTGTCTCTGAGCAGAAGGTTTTATTTTCAGTGATAATGTTTTCGGAGTAGTAGAGCTTTCTAAACTCCTTTGCTGTAGTGTGCAAGTGTGGGGACCTTGCTGTGAAGCAGGGAAGGTAAGGAGGGATCTTCCTCGTGTTACCATAGCAGAACGCGCTTTAGATAAGTGCCTCTGTAATTGATTAAAACCCCTTTCATCTAAGTCATATATGGTGAGCCAAAGATTAGACATGGCACCGCAGCTCCTCTGCTCTGTTTCCTGATGTGGAGTGCTTCATGATTCCATAGTAACTAATTCTGTTTTATTGTTGCACTAGCAATTTATGCATCTGCCATGTGAGTGACAAGGATTTAGTTAGAGCTGAGTCCGAGGGTGGTGTCCCTCCTTGTCCTTCTCAGTTCCCCTCCACCCCTGGGGTCAACGCAGAGACTCTGAAGTCTGTGAAACGCAGAGAAGCTGCTGAAATGCAGCTTTGTTACCCCAGCAGCTGAAATCCAGGAGCAGTCATGCTTCAACAGGCCTGCCCTGCTGCGAGAGAACAAGCTGGAGGGTGACACATCAAAAGAGAAGGGCAGCTCCGTGGTGTTCTCTGCGGAGATCAAAAGGAAGTAAGCAGGGCGGCTCCTCTCCTGGCTGGCCCTTGAGACTGCTCATCTCTTTCTCCGTGGCCCTTTAATCTCAGTTACCTCCTAGAAGATCACTGTTTCAAGCATGTGAGATGGTGGTGGGAAAAGCTCGCCTGTGAGGTGGCTAGTGTGAGGGAAGAGATCCTTGGTTGCACGTTGGGGAAGAATTCCCTTACCCTTTGTGAAGAAAGCGTACAGGAGAGCGAAGGTTTCCACATACCCTTCTAATACAGCCAGCATCTTCGTGTCCCATCAGAGCAGGCGACGTAGCGTGAGCATAAAAGGGCGCAGGGGAGGTGGATGTGAGCTGCCCTGCCTGGCGTCTGGCGTCAGTCTCTACCTAGAGAACATCGGTCCCCTTCTGTAGCCGCAGTGCCTTGACGGTACCAGGGCAGGAGGCCGCTGTAGGGCTGCCGTCGCGTTACGTCAGGGATTAGCCCTTGTTGCTGCCAGTGCGTGGAGGCAAGTGAATTAGCAGGGTAATACTTGAAAGTTGTGAGGGCTTTTCAGGAATGTGTGTGGTGGTTATTATCCAGGACTCTTGGATCTCCTGGGAGTGATTTGCTGGAGTAACCGCTGCATTCTCTGCCTGGACAATCCCAGTCTGACCAGTGCCGACTCCTGTTGTCCGGGGTGGCTAAGTAGGGCAGATGCTGAATTATTTATTGTCCTCCAGCCCCTAGAGCAGGACCTGCAGTGCATTCCTTACTGACTCAGGTTGAGTTTTAACTCCACATCTTAACCATTACTTAAACAGGTGTTGCTTAGTCTTTTCCTCAAAATACCCGCGGTTGTCACTCAGGATGAATGCCCGAGAAGAGACCTGCTTTTGGTTTGCCCTGGATCATTTCTGAGCCCACTGCAGATCACCTCTGTGGACAACCTTGTCCTTGGATCAGGGCAGCCACGGTGACCTGTGAAAGCACCTTTTCTACCTTGCCTCAACCAATCTGTGGGACTTTGCAAAATGGTGTGGCTTTTTCCGTGACGTCTTGTACAGCGCTCAGGGCAAGCGTTGCCTTCGTGGAGAAGCCATAAGAGAGCAGAGGTGTTGAACCTGAGAGCACGGGAATGTGTAATGAAGTATTCAGCCTTGAGTGGAGAAGATACCGTCTGAAAGGCTATGGCTCAGTGAAAGGGAGCAGGGACCTCATAGGAGCGGTGCCTGGGAGAGGAGGGAGGAAGAAAAGGAGAGTAAATGTGAACGAGACTCGGGAACCAAATTAGATATTCCTGGGGTACCTCCTGGCCTTTGTATTTGTGAGCTGTTTTCTCCTGAGGATTGTACTATTGATGTTGAAAGTAGGAATCTCCTCTGACCTTGAATAACACCAGTGCAAAACTGACTTGGGGGGGATTCCTGAGGCCAAAGGATGCATTTACCCGAGCTGCAGGTTGAAGAATAGAGGAATGCAAAGGAAAAAACAGGCCTGTGCTAGGCCTTTCTCTCCCCTGGCGCAAGTTTCCCAGGTGACTAGTTAGTGTCCCAAACACCGATCTTTGCCTTCGGGGGAGGCGGAGAGCAGAGAGCTGCTCTGCTTCTCCGTGTTCTCTCATGATCTGCGTTTCTAGTTGGTGCTGTCACCAGCAAATTCGCTCTGCTCTTTGCCAAGGCTGCAGGTCCTGGCTGGTAGCTGTTCCCTGCTCTGTATGTATGTGTCTGCGTTTTTTCCAAAGACCAGCTTCAGCTGGTTTGTGCGAAGCGCTGACTTCAGGCGTTGTGCAGAGCATGACTCAGAAGGGTAGAGGTTTAGGGGAGAGGGAGGAAAGTCTTTTTAAGGAGTTGTAAGCTATAAACTACAGCAAACAGTATTGGTAGGGGTGGCCTGGTTCCCTTCCAGGTTCAAAAAGAAGAGTATTAAGGATTTACAAAGAGCTGGCACATCTGCAAGGCAAAAGAATGCTTTATTGAGTGTGTAAATGCTCGTAAAGCCACTAGTAAACCTGACAATGTTGTATATGTGCAGGTGTGTATGTAGAGCCAGGGAGGAGCGGGGCACGCACCAAGAAGGTACCTGGAGGTTTCCAGAGGGCCCGGTGTTCCCTGTAGAAGTACATTGATGATGGTGACAGTTGTCACCAGTGGAGCAACTGGTTGATGCAGAACCTTTCAACTCCCTGCTCTGATGTCAGAGCCCAGCGCAGGTGGGCCCACTGAGGCCATCGCTTGCTATTGCAGCCCCCTGTGTAATATCGTCTAAGGGCGGTCTTAAAGACTTTGACTCTTAAAGAGCAGAGCAGCGCAAAGGGGCCATCGGACCTCTTAGAGGGTGGCTCACCCTGGTTCCTCTCTCTGCGATGTGTCTATGGATATCACGTAACAGAAATACAAATTTGGTTGTGTGATAAGATGGGAGAAGGGCCCGTTTTCCCCCGTCGCAGGAACTGCTTTGCATGTGCACCTGCTGTGGGGCAGAGGCACCTGCGCTGTGGTTGCATGATGGCAAATCAGGAACTGGGGGGCAGTGAAGGTGGCAAAGAACAGGTTGGTCTGGGCCTGAGGGGCTGGGGGAAAGGAAAGGAGCAGTAGATGAACTGTTCCTGAATATAATGCAGAAGTTGGGCACCTCCACATACGAGAGAACCCCCCCCACTTCCCTTACATTGGCCTTTCTTTGACAAGATGTCAGGGAGTGCACTTGTCAGACAATGTGCTGATGTGGAAGCTTTGAAGCCTGCAAGATTTGCCTTCTGCGCAAAACCCAGCGAAAGGAGGTTGGAGCCGTCTGCCCTGGTTGCAAGCAGTTCCCTCCCCACGGCAATGGACGCCGTAAGATCAGAGCTCAGCAAATGCACAAAGGGAAGCGCCAGGCGGGGCCGACAGCCTGCTCCCTGCTGCAAACAATGCTGACAAAGCCCTCTGGGGCTGGGCGGCCCAGCCTCTGAATTCTCCTTTCCCAGCGAGGTGGAAAAAGAAGCCTGAGCTGGCTGCGTCTCCTGAGGTTCCCCAGCCCAAGGGCCGTCTGCCTGTCCCGATCGCTCTCCTAACTTCAGAGCGGTATTTGCATGGACTGGGGGCCACGAACGTGTGTGCTGGGAGGCTACTTCTACCCCAGCATGCCTAGCTAAATCTGTTGTTGCCCTTTTAGGAGTGCCAAAGCTGCTCCTGGCCTTTCTGTCCTTCCCTGGCATGGTTCACGGAGTGTAATTGGGCACTGTTACTAATTCTAATACATCCCCCTGTGCTGGGCACTGGTGAGGCCGCACTCGAATCCTGCGCTGGGTCCTGGCCCCGCAGCACCAGAAGGAGCTGGAGGGGCTGGAGCGTGGGCAGAGCAGGGCAGCGAGGCTGGGGAAGGGGCTGGAGCACGAGGCTGGGGAGGGGCGGCTGGGGGAGCTGGGGGTGCTCAGCCTGGAGAGGAGGAGGCTGAGGGGAGCCCTCATGGCTCCCCCAGCACCCGAAGGGAGGCTGGAGCCAGGCGGGGTCGGGCTCTTCTCCCCAGGAACAAGCGATGGGACGAGAGGGAGCGGGCTCAAGCTGCGCCAGGGCAGGGTTGGGTTGGATACGGGGAAAATCTCTTCCCCCAAAGGGCTGTCAGGGCCTGGCACAGGCTGCCCCGGGCAGGGGCTGGGTCCCATCCCTGGGGGGATTTCAAAGCCGGGGGCTGTGGGGCTTGGGGACATGGGTCAGTGGTGGCCTTGGCAGCGCTGGGTCAGCGGTTGGACCTGATGATCTTAAAGGTCTTTTCCAACCTAAACGGTTCTATGATTTTGATTCCTGTGAATTCAGGAAAGCTCTCACCAGTGCCTGAGAACTGAAAGAAGCACGGCTTTGTAGGGCTGCTTCAGACATTTACACCAGGGGTTGTATCAGTGCAAGGGTCATGGCTCAACAGGTGAGCTCTGGATCTGAAGACCCACTGAATTTTGTAGGTTTCTGGATTCGGGTGGAAGGCTGGAATAGTGTGTTAGGGGAATAAAGGCTGTTTGTGAAATGTAGATCTGCATCTGAAACTGGATTTGGATCTCGCTGCAGACTAAACAAATGTGATTCTGCAAGGCTCCTTAGATGATAGACACTGAGAACAGGGGCAGTCCTGTACATATGCGTTAGACGTGTCTGTTCTGCTTTGCAAGAAGCAGCTGTTTGTTGTGAAAATGTAGAAGGAATTTGAATTTTTTCTTACGGAGTAGGATTTAACTGAAGAATAAGGGAATGTCGTCAGCCTTGGTTCCAACCTCACCTGCAGCAAATGTGAAGCAAAGAAAATAAAGGGAGTAATGTGAATTGGAGCTGAGCTACCACACTAAGATGAGGATCTGCTTTAGTAAAGTTAGTGATGTACAGAGGGTTAGCTTAACCTATTGGGAATCTAATGCTAAATATATCTGGTTAGGCAGCACAAATTCTGTATCTGTTAGGGTTTTTTTTGGTGAGGGGGAATGTTTTTGTCCCTTCTGCTTAGCAGCTGGAGGTGCAAGGGGTATTTGATGCTGCCGAAGGAAATTCACTCCGGGCTAATTAGGGGCCTTTCTGCCCCTCCTTCATCTCCAACCACCAGGCAGGACCTGCCCCAAGCATTCCCCTTTTCTTGCTGCCAGGCCAAGTCTCTCCTCAGATTTCCAGTTAAGTGGTGGCATTGCTTAGAGTTGAGCTTCCCAACCCATGCAGACAAGCAGCGGGGTTCAGAGATGCTTCCACACACATCTGCGCACGTAGATGTGTCTGTGCACACACGAACAGATGCAGGTGTAACCTCGGATGCTGCATTCACACGCACAGATTGTGCCTGGGCCTGACAGCCGTGCATATTCACTCGGGTCTGTGCAGTGTTTGCTCCCTGTAGTCTGTTTTCTCTTAAATTACGCTATCTGAATTGCTCTCTGCTTGATGTTATTGAGAAACAAGAGCACACAGAGAGCATTAAAAGGTGAGCACAGAGGGAGCTGGATGGGATCTGTAAGTGATCCAAGACTCCATGTCAAAACATCCCCACCCCATTCCTTGCATGGCTGGGATGATTTGCAAAAAGCTCAGACTTCTCAGTAAATTGCAGAGAAATTGGCACAAAAGTACATCTCAAAGGGGCCTGGTCCAGCTCCCATAAAATCCACAGGGAGTCTAGTCCCTCTATACTGCTGTAGCCAACACTCACTGAAATTTTGCTTATTCCACTTAGGTTTAAGCTGGCAGAGAAGGGGCAGATACCAATGCTTGTTATTCGCAGCATAAATCAGGAGCAAGGTGATGGCGTAGCATTGAGAACAGTCAGGCTGAAGTTAGTCTTAATTTGCCAGCTCTGCTGCTCATGGACAGCAGCGTCCTCAATACAGCTGCAAGCTGGTCCTAACAGCTCTGTCCTCTCAGCGCTGTCGAGTACCTGCTTCAGGTACAAACCTAGGGTTAATCTCGGAATCAAAGCTATGATAGCAGGGTTTTAGGAGGCTCGGGAGCAACATAAGTCTTTCTGTGCTGACGCTGCCTCTTCTCTGTGCAGCTGGAGGACGTGGATGGGCAAGCACAGCCAGGCTGCTATGGGTTGTTTTCTTGGCTTGAGTGAAGAACTGGGGGTCTTTCCTGGGCGGGGTGGCAATAGGATTGGAACGGATCAGCCCGCTTTAGGAAGGAGAGATTGAAATGCTGACCCTTCCCAGAACCAAGTGGTGAATAGGAGGTGCGGCCAAGAGGCAATTTCCAGTTGTGAGCCAGGTTTTTAACCAGTGCAGAGGGCTGGAGCGTTGCTGCAGTCAAGGGCTGGTTTATAAAGTCAAAGATGTGACTCTGAGTTGCTTCTTACTCTACTTAAGGTCTCATCAAGGACTGAGAAGCTTCCAGCAAGGTGGAAGTTCATGTTTCTGGGTTACAGTCAGGCATTTTGTATTGAAATTCAGTCCTGCCAACCACTGAATCCTCTGCCTTGGTCCAACTGGGATCCCCCAGGACCTTGCAAAGCCAGGGGCTTTTCTCTGGATCCACTTGTCGTTGTTGCCCTAGATAACGCGTGTTGTATAATCTGCAGAGCACACTCCAGATACGTACGTGGGCGAATCCTCCGGGGAGAACTGAATTCAGCGCTCAGGTCAGAACACGTCCCGTAGGTGTTTGTTGCCACGAGTATGAGCTGGCTGTCCGGGAAGCTGCCAGCGGAGCACGTATGGATGGAGTCCTTCTGTTTCATCCAGAGACTCCACACCACCTTGGTGCACTCAAAACCAGGTTGGAGAAGGCACTGACACGGAGGCTGAACAGCAATCCGTTTGTGGGAGCAAAGGGCTTTGATGCTAGCTCGGGTCTGGCTCTTAAGAGGGATAAACACGTTGCTGCTAAGTTTCACGTTTCCCCCGGGCAAATCCAAGGCTAAATGAACTTCAGGATTTCTTTAGTGCCTTGTGGTCCACTGCTTTAAAAGAAAAAGGCATTTGGAGTTGTTCCCTCTTGTCTCGTTTGTAAGTCTTTTGGGGTCCCGGTTTTTGAGTGTTTTCTGTTGCTGGTAGGCTAGAGCTTTGGTTTGAACTAGGAGAGCGACTGTTCTTCCATGTTGCCCTGACTTCAGGAACTGGGACTTAAAACAGTGTCACCCACTGGGAGAGCTGGCAGCGGGGGGATAAACTGGTGCAGCATCACTGACTTCAGTGAAGTTACACAGGCTTCTATCCAGTGAAGTGCTGAGGGAATGCTGGATTTACGCCTTGTTGAGGTCAGTGGGACAGGCAGGTGTAAATCCAGAGTGGCTCTGCAGCTATGGAGCTAAATTGGTGTTATCTTACTCCTTGTCTTGTAGTTCTGACCCCTGCAAACAAGACAAAAGGCTCCAAATCAGCATTCTTATGTTGGTAATGGTGTCTTTCAGCCCTCCTGCACTTATCCTGCACAAAGGAGCTGACAGGTCACTTTGGCTACACGATAAGACTCTGGAAGATTTGGAAACCAAGCCCCAGATGTTTTATATTCCCTTTTTCAAGTGTGAACTTTTTTCCTGTGTGTGTTGGTGGGGCAGCTCAAAGGGGCCAACGTTTGTTGGGTGGCAGAGATTGCTGGCCAGGGAAGGTCTTGGTGTTGCACTGGCATATCACCAGCCTGAGAAATGTTGGAGACAAAGGAGATTTTGGGACTCTTGGAGTTGATCTCAGTGCCATAGATGTAGGTAAAGCTGGGCACATGGGTGTTAGGGAGCTGGAAAATGTTCATGCCAGGTTTGCTAATGCTAAAACATAGCCAGGCCCATTTCCATGAGCAGAAGTTGGGCCCTGCTGGCACCAGCCCCCCTTTGCATGAGGAGGCTGGGTGCTGGGTGAGTCTAGCGAAGGAGCCCTTTGCGCAGAGGGGGCTGCCTTGCCCTGCAGGATCCTCGCAGGGCTACGGGCAGCCTGCCCTGACCCTGTCCCCAGCGTTCCCAGCCCTGTTTGCTTCCTGCGTCAGAGCCCCTGCCGCCCGCCCTGCCGTGAGTCACAGCTGGGATTCCTCAGCTCTGAAGTGGTTCCTTCTCTTTTTCTTTCTCCCCCTCCTCCCCAGGTGCTGAGCTTTTTTTCCAAAGCCTTGAATTGAAGGGTGTGTCTATGAAATCTCGCAAACACATGCAGGCCCCAGCAGGAATGGGTGAGCACCGTTCCCATTATGTTATAAATACCTGGCCGATTGCCACGGGGATCCTGCCAGCTGAGCAGCCAATCTCGAGCACCTAGACCTGCTGAGCTCGGGGGTTTTGCTCCTCTCGCTAAGTCATTGCTTTGCAGAGATGGACAGTTTTAATCTCCTCTCAGCAACAGCCATGTTTTTGTACTCGCTTGGCCTGCTGCGATATCCCAGTTCCCACGGTTAGCAGCTTCCCAGGGTACTCTGCTGGTAGGGGTGGAGAGTTGAGCAGGCAGCTCTGGCAGCTGGACTGCCCATCCTTGTGTGTAACTCATCTCGTCCAACCTGCAGTCTCAAATATTTTCTGTTGCCCTGCCCTACACACTGGGCACTGCCCTAGCTCACCCAGGCCCCTCCATGGATCTCAGCTTGATGTGCTTCCTCACGTTTGGAGGTGTATTTGTGCATTGGAGAGATCTGTCGGGCTGGGAGGGAGCATAGCTGGGCGGTCTGGGCCCGAACCATCTCCATTTCTCGAGGGTGGACGCGTGCCGTGTGTTGGGCTTCTTCCACCTCCTCAAATGCACCATGAGCGCTTGGTTGTTCCTGGTGAGGATGTTGAGGGATACGTGTTGTTTAAGTAGCCACGCTTAAAGCTAGCAGAGAGGATGCAATAGCTGAGACTTCAGCGTGACCTCTCAAGTAGACAACAAACTCTGAACCCCAATTACAAGCTCTGGTTGCTAATGTCTACAAAGGCCTAAGGGAGCAGGGCTTCTGTGCTAGCAGTGCCTGCTAGCGAGGTTAAGCCACCAGGGAAGGTCTGCAATCCAGGCCATGATGCGCTGTCAGGCTCCATGGTTGAAAGCTGTCTCAGGCTCAGCTAGCATCTGCGCAGAGCAAAGAGGATGGGTGTCGGGCTGTAAATGGTTTCTGGACCATACTGAGCTTGGAGCATATGAAACCTGGTACAGACCCTGATCTGAGCTGCAAAATCGCAGTCCTGATCACTAGTAGTCGTTTGACCTGACATTCTTTCTGTTTCCCTTTGTTTACTCAGCAAAATGGACACCAGCTCACGCACATCTATCCTTGGCATCATGACTGCACTCTGGACAGGCTGGCCTTCCCAAGCCCTGATGAACTTCCCACGCTGGAAAGAGGAACATCCCCATCTCTGCTGAGACCCGATGGAGGTTAGCATGGGTCACGATCCCCACACCCCTCCTGCCAGGCAGGGACGGTCTTGTTCGTGTCCCCATCTGTGGGCAGAGCTGCTGCTTTTCCCAGTGCCCCTTTGGTTCTTGCCCTGGATTCCCAGAGACTCCCACCGCCACTGGGCGGTGGTGCTCTGTAGCATAAACGACGTGTGCGTAGAGGGGAGAGCAGGTCAGGAGGTGCTGGGAAATACTGGTTTGACTCATGCCTTCCAGGGAACGAAACGTTGCCCTCCCACACACACTGGTCCCCACCCTTTTTGCCCCCGCGCCGGGGCTCTGTCCTCCTGGAGGGCTGTGCAGGATTAAATATGGGCGAACATCAAATGGCCAACCTTATTGCCATTTTGTTTCAGGTGAGGCTTCCTCCAGGCCTGTGACGGCCTTGTGGATACGCAGGAATTTGGGCTGGGTGGGGAGTGGGTTGAAGCAGCAGCTGCTGCTGCCTCACGTCGTGTGCGAGTCCCTGGCATGCCTGGAGGTGGAGGTGTGGGACCTGTTGGCACTCCCACCCCTTAAGCCCAAGGGCAGTGAGCTGACACAACTCTCCTGGAATCTGTCCCGCTCTAACCAGGATTGTTGGCAGGTGGGTACCGAATCTTGGCAGCACAACAAGGGAACGCTGGTTTCTCTCAAATTCTTGGGCTCGTTTGGTCAGGGCGCTGGCATGTGGAGTCACGGCAGAGTTGGCATGCACATTGCTGCGGCAGAGGCGAGCGGTGGGGCCTGGAGACAGGACTGCAGGGCTGGGGGCTGACTGGGCTGGCAGCTCAGGGTCTCTCCTATGTCCCTCCTGGCTGGTAGCAGCTTGAGTCTATTTTTTTTCCCTAATCTGGGTGCACCAAGTGATGAGCCAACCTTGTCCTTCATTCCTCCTCTCACCTGGGGCTGAGGCAGTGAGATGTGGCACCAGGACCAGGAGCCATTGGGCTACAAGGCTGGTTTTGGTACTGGTTTTGGTACTGCTGGGAGTCCCAGCTGTGACAGGGCGATGCATGGAGTCCCCCCGTGATCCAGTTCCCCTGAACCAAAGCCAGGCTGAGGACATCTCAAAGGTGAAGCTCCCTTAGCAGGTCTGTGCAGGCTCCTGTCTCCCAGGCGCTGTCTGGGAGGTAGAGACCCCAGGGCTGCCCTGAGCCAGCCAGGCGCAGGTGGAGATGGAAACTAAGCAAGAGGGATGGCTGCAGGACAGAAGATGAGGTGTTTCACGTGTCTGGGATGGCGAATAACTGGAAATAGTTGAAAGAAAGGGGCAACTCAGCCTTGCAGCAGACTACCTGAGCTCAGCTTGGCCACCCTCTTGAGTCTGAAGGGCTGCAGGAGAGAAAGCCCCACTGGGCCACTGTCCCCAGTGATGAATTCATGCAGGGCAGAATTTCCCCCCTGGTTTGTGCCAGGTGTGGAGTGGGCTGGGCGGAGGGGGCCTCCCCTCCCCTGCTGCAGGTAGAGCTCTGCACACCTGGCCGAGGAGGCAGGGTGTGGGCAGGGGAGGATGGGCCCTGGCAAACTGGGCAAGGCTCAGGTGATCACATTCCTCCCTGGATTGGCCCCGGAGAGAAAAACCTGGCCTTATACGGTCAAAAAAGCCAGTGCCGGCTGCTCCTCCTCCTCCCTGTGAAGGGAGGTGTGGATGGGCTGATGGGGTTGGGCGTGTTTTCCTCCACCCTGCCCTGCTCTCCCCTCCCTTCCCCAGGTGCCCTGGAGACAATTACGGGGTTGGCTTTGCAGCCAGCCTGGCTGATTTCTGGGGCTTGCAAAGAGGCTGGTTCCCCCCAGCGAGTGCGGCTGGTTTTGTGTCCCCCAAGAGCCAGGGAGGTGATGGGTGGGCAGCCAGGGGTGCCCCTTGGTGGGGCTGGAGATCCCTTCAAGCTCAGGAAGATGGGAAGGACAGTACAGATCGCTGCCTGCCTCATGGCTGAGCCTCTTTCCTGCTTGCTAAACTCCCTGCTCTCTGTCCTGGGCTGGAGCGTTTGGTTCAGAAAACTAAATTATACCTCCCTCAACTTGATCCCATCTTAGGCTGCAGGCAAAAACAAACAGGAGAAACTGAGGCACAGTGTTGTCTGAGATCATGCAGGGAAAGGAAATTAAACTCTTGTCTTTGCCCAAGACTGGGAGAGCTCCTTTTCCCAATGGCTGATTTCTTGGGGTGAGCTGCTTCCATCCCTGGAAACAGCTGTGCCAGGCGGCAGGCCTGGGAGATGAGCCTGGGGGATCCATCTTCCTCCTCCTGTCTTGTGCCCTGTCTCTTGGAGCCACTCCAGACAGGAGCTGGAGCCAGGGGGAGCAGCTGTGGGTGAAGTGGGACTTGGCAGATTAAACTGGGTTGGAAATTGGAGTGGGCTTGGGGGTATTTTTGGAAGAGCGCAATTGCACTCAGCATAGTGGAAAGTGTCTAGAGCTCTAGGCCATCCTTCCTCCACCCCAGGAACACATTTCCATCTCATTTCCCACACATTTAACAACATGGAATATGTGGAGGGATTTTTTCCCCCGCTCTGGTACAGAGCATGAACTCAGCTTGCACCACATTTCCCCAGTCTGAATTTACTTGACTCTGTGAGCCCAGCCGCTCAGTGCCGTGGGGAGGACGAGAAGGTAGGCTGTATGCACCGAGACCAGCTCCGTGACCTGTTCTAATGGGAGCGTGGTGGGCTCGCTCTGCTTCTGCCCAAAGGAGCATCCCTACATCTGGAGGGAAAGGAGAGGTGGGAGAAGAACCAGAAATGCTCCCACGTGCAGCTGGATGGCTGCTTCATGGGGAGCAGATGGGCTGAAAGCTGACTTTCCAAAGGAAAACATGGTTTGTCTCTTTATAAAGTTATTTTTAGTGTTTTCTTGCAGGATTTAGCCCTAAAAGGACAAAAAAGTGGTGTGTCTCTGCAGGTTAGAAAGGGTCCATGGCCTTTTTCAGAGTGGGGCTGGCAGCACAGCCCCCAGCCAGAGCTTTCGGTGTTACTCACCAAAGCCAGACGCCAAGGAGGGGAAGGTGACAGGTCCATTCCCTGGACTGGTGGGATCTGATCGAGGGAGGTGTTCCTCACTCTTGGTAACTCTGCTGGGAACTGATTTGCCTTCCCCAAGCAGATCCCCAGACCGATTCAGAAGCGTGTGTGGGCTATGAAGGAATGGGATCTCGGTCTGCGTGCGGTGAAACGAATCTGGGCCAGCCAGGCCGGGTTACAGGCATGATCTCCAGCAGGACATGAGTTCTTGGTGGGTGAGGAACACGCTTTAGGATTGGGCAAACATCTGTGACTCAGTCTACCTTCGCAGCCACTGTGCTACCCTCTTGAAGCATCCAGGGAAAGATCTTGATGCTTTGGTGGCCTCTTTGGCAGTGCCTGGGAGCTGTTTTCCCGTTCTCCTGGGAGGCTGGGCTTGCTGGAAGGAAGGAGGGGGTTGTTTGGGATGTGGCAGCTTATGGGATCCAGGGCTTGGGGAGGCCTCTGAACCTCCTCTTTGGAGGCGTTTGCAATGGTGCCACCTGCCCAGGAGAGGGAGCCTGGAGCTCACACTTGGGTGCTCCCCAGGTATGCAGTGCCCTTAGATGTGGTCTGGGGCTCAGACTCTCCCTGCTTGGAAGACAGCAGAGGAGCACTGCTGCTTCTCTCTGTCTGCTCTGGCTTGTCTTCTGGACTCCAGCCCAGTCGCTGTTGTGCAGACATGAATATTTCCCTGGTGATCTTCCCTGCCAGAGTCTGCCCCACCAAAATCAGCTCTGCCCCCTGCTTTCAGCACACGGATTTATCTGTCCCTTGGTTTTGCCCCGGGCTTTGTCTTGCAACTGGGCCATGTCCTGGACATCTGATGTCTCCTTTCCTGACGCTTGGGCAGATGCTCCAATCTTTGGCTCCAGACAGGCTTTGAGATCATCTTTGGGAAGCCTCTTGCAGCTGAAACTGATAGGGTTTTACCTGGAGATGGCTGTGCTTTGGAATGCACAGATGTAGCTCACCAGATAACGCGGGTGAGCTTGCCTTTATTCCACTGATCCCCTTAGCAGCAGCTAAATCTGTTGGCTGCTGTGTGGATTCCTGTGCTGCCTCAGCGTCCTTGCCCTCGTAGGACTGTTTCCCCCGGAACCCCAAAGGGGATTCTGAGATCCGGAGTTGATGGGACTGCCTGGTATTTCTCAAGGGAGCAAGGGCTGTGATGCCCTTCACTGGACAAAGAAAAAAGTTACAGACCTTCCCCAGTGAATTAAACAGCTGGGTTTAGGGCTGGCTGTGTCTCTGGTGTAAGAATAGCTACAGAAATTAGCCCTGAGGAAGGGGCTGGTCCTTCAGATGAAGTTGGTGCTTAAGGGGTAGTATGGTGGAGGGGGAAGGACAAGTGCACGGGCAGATACGGGCGTCCCAAAGCAATGTGACCGTCTCGGGCGCAGCTCAGCTCCCATCAGTGGAGCGCAGGAATTATTCTGCTGCATAAAATCATTGTCTGGGTATGATGTGGCTTGATATACACTTTCCAATTGTCAGTGGGAAACTGAGGCACAGAGCAGTGAAGTGACTGAGACAGTGAAATAGTGAGTTGGGTCCTTCTCTCCTGGGTCCTAGAACAATGAACTGAACGTTGGAGTCCAGCTTCCGAGTCCCCTGCTCTGGCCTCAGGGCTCTCTCCCAGTCCCCTGCGGTGTTGAAGGCTCAGAAGCAGCAAAAAACCCCCCAAAACCCATATGGCAGGGAGGGAAAACAGCTAGAAACTCTTCTTGCAGGACTGGGCTGCTGTTGAGCCCGTGCCCTTTCCAGCCTGGCGCTGAGCACACATTTCTGACCACCCTCTCTTCCACTTCCCCTGGGTTGAATGTTCAGAGCTCCCAAACCCTCCCTTTTCATTCAGGTTTCATTCTGGGCAACACTAGCTCTGTGTTCTCCTTCCCCCCCGGCTCGCAGAGCCTCGGCCCCACCCTGCCTTACAGGGACGCCAGGCTGTTCAGAGCAGTCATTCATCCGGGCCTCGCGCACCTTTGGTGTCGTGCAGCCTTGCACAAACCCAGCGTTGTTCTCCAGCTGGAAGGGCTTTCGGCGAAGGGCTCTGCTGGGTCCTGCCTCCAGGGGAAGCTCTGTACTAAAGTGCCATCTCCTTCTGAGCTGGGAATGGCTTGTACGACTGGGAGCTCGCTCATAGCTCCCCCCTTTCCCATCCCTGCCAGTTTGAGACACCAGATTTAACAGGTAGGGACTTTCTGCTGGCCTGGACTGTCCCCTCTGCTCCTGTACCCTTTGAGCTGACCCTGAGAGCGCAGTGTTTCTCTCAGGTGGGCAGCAAACAGCAGAGCAGAGGTGCTCCCATCTCAGGTCCTCTGGGGGCCTTGTCTGTGTTGGATCTCCCAGGTAAGTCCCTTAGAGGAGGGTATTTTTGAGCAAGGAGCACCAAGGAAAACCCCTGTGCTCTGGAAGGGCACCTCTGAAATGAGGGGCTGCATGGAAGCGTGGTTCCCCAGGACGGATTTGGGTCCCAGGTGCACAGAAGTTCCCCTTTGCAGAGGTGCAGGGGGAGTGTAGCAAGGGGAAGCTTTGTGTAGATGAGTACGGTGGTGAGAGTGTGATGGCCTGTGCAATAACCCTTCATCTCCTGAAACATGCTTGAGCTGCTCTGCGATTCAAAGCCACGTGGGAGCCTGGTGGCAGAACAGCGGTGAGCTCCCCAAAGCCTTGGCTGCTGGCTCCATGTCTGCCCCTCCAGCCCTGTGTACTTCTTCCTGGGGATGTGGACCAAACAAATTACCCAGGAAGCAATTTCGGCTTCATTTGGCTGCCGGAGTTTAGCCAGAGCCCTCAGCTGAGACCTGCTGGCAACTGGGGAAGGAATTGCTGTTTCAGGTGGGCTGTGGTAAGAAATTCGGAGAAAACCAACAATACAACGCATTCCGTTTGACACTCAGTACTTTATTATAACAGCCGGAACCCCGGAGAGCCGGTGTTCTGGTTACATAGACGCTATGGCAGTTGTCTGTCCTACAGAAATGTGGAAATACTGCGATGCACTCAACGGAAATATGCCAAGAGACTATTAACAACTCCTCCCGTGAACTCAAAATCTGGGAACTCAAGTGGGGCAGCGTGGCAGTGGCTGAGGCCAGAGCCCGGCCTCATAAAGGAGAATACTGCAGGGCACTGTCTATGTTAGTTTGTGCAAGAGGGCCACAGAAATGTCTGTGTTGAGGCCAGAACATCCCCCCACCTTGCTCGCAGGGGGACATGGCATCTGGAGTTGGCTCTAGTAGCTTTGGTGCGACGTGACTGGTGTGCATTGGCTGGTGGCAGCCAGGTAAGGTAAAAGCTGCTATGTAAGTTCAATAAATACAAAGACAAGTCCTGCTTGTTGTGGTTAAATGGGAACCAATATCCCATTTCTGGAACATAGCACCACTGTGTGTGGGGTCTGGAGTGCCTTTAGGTGAGGCAGGCGAGGCTCTCTGTTAGAGAGATGGCTTATGAAAATAAGTTTTGAGGAGTTTTAGCTTTGGTGGCATGGGCAGGAATGAGGGGCTACCCAAAAGGCAGTAAAATCAGTTAAATACTCTGACGTGGCCAAGGATCCCCCAGTACAGCCAGCACGTTTGTCACCAGATATGCAAATCCAGATGTCGCAAACCCACCTGGCTCAGGTTGTTTGCCTGCATCTCCCCACCAGCTCAGTTTGGGAAGTTCGACGTGGCTTTCGGAGGAAGGCAGCATCAGCAAACACCTCTTGGACACGCACAGAGCAGGGACAGAGCAGAGAGAATGATTTTGTAATACTGGTAGAATGGCTGGGCCGATGGCTTCTGGCTGCTGTGTTAAAAGCTTGTGTACTAATACTTTCCCCTCCTGCCAAGTTTGCTATAGGTAGATCTCAAAGGTTGAGAATGCAAATCCTCTGGGGAAGCAGACCTAGAGAGGAAGGTGTTGGTGTGGGTATCTGAATGGGAGAGTCTCTAAAATCCTGGGTTGGTTTCTGCTTGTAACGGGTAACTGAGATGTTAACTGGGATGTTGTAAAGACAAACTTAAAAGAGACAGACAGCCTGGAGTGGGTTCTCATCCTTTGTCCCTCGGACGTTGGCTTGAGTTCAGGAGAAAGTGCTTTGGCCTCATTTGGCTACAGATGCCAACGGGTCTTGTGTTTATGCCGTGGGGCTCCTCCGTTTCTCCTAGGAGCATTCTTCGGTGGGCAGGGAACTGAGCTTTGGCCGGGCACCGCTGATGAAGGCATCCGCTTCCGATGTCACGGAGCTGTCGCTGTGGCTTCTAGAGGGCCGTACCTTTGTGCTGTCTCCGTTTGGCTTCGTCTTACCGTTGGTGCTGCCTGTTCCTCCTGCAAACAGCTTGGAGTTTCTCAAGGTGCTGGCAGAAACTGCCGGGGTGGGGGGGAATGAGAGGGGGGAGGTTAGAAACGTTTCATTCACTCTCTGCTTTACCAAGCTGTATGAATAAAACCACTTACGGTGCTTTGGTCTGGAGTGGACGGTGCTGATGACTGTGGGTATTGGTTGCTCCATGCTGCGAACGCAAGGACAGAGTGTGAGGACATGTATTAACTTCTGCAGTGCCAGAGAGATATAGAGGACTGGAGTTTGGCCCATGTGAGCTGGGCGACATGGGTAGAGCCAAATGCATGGTTAGATCATGAAGGCTGACTCACCAGCATCATCTGGAGAAGTGCTGGAACCCTCCGATCTGGAGAGTCTAAGGAAAACCTCAGAGCAAGAACCAGGGCTGAACTGTACGGGGACTGCTGGGATTTGTTCTTTCTGTGATCAAACCTTGAATGCTAGAGGTAAAGCTTGGGATGTCTGCTTTCTCCCTAGGTGTTTGGGTGCATCCCTTCCCCTCTTCGGGCACAAGGAAGCCCAGCTTACCTGCTCTCCTCCCCTTCCATCAGCTTCCTGTAAGTGAGGATCTCCACATCCAGGGCCAGCTTGATGTTCATCAGCTCCTGATACTCTTTCACCAGATGAGCCATATCCTCCTTGCTCTTCTGTAGGGCTTCTTCTAGCTTGACCAGTTTGGCTTTGGCATCCTTGAGGGCCATCTCGCCATGCTCTCCTGCTTCTTTGATATGCTCCTCTAGGTACAGGCACTGGTGTTGCAAAGGGAAAAGGGTGGTGGAGGCGTTAGGTGCGTTGTAGTTTCGGACCTGTACGTCAGAGTTTTGTCACCCGCCCCAGGACACACCTGGCTCTTTTGGGACACGATGCAGGACCTCAGCTTCTGGATCTGTATGTTCAGGTCTGCGATCTCCCGTCGGCTGTCAAGGAGGTGACCCCCATAGGTGCCTGACTGGGTGCTTCCTTCATTCAGCTGCAGGAGAGAGGGAAGAGTGGGTTATCTGTGCGCCTCCTCTGCTGTAGCAAAGGATTCCCACTGCCCTTGAGGAGAAACACCTAACTGGGGAAAAATAGCGGGCGTGGGGAAGGATTTAGGGCTCATTCCCATATCCTCTTCTGGCTGTAGCTGTGCCAGGTATAGAGCGCACTGTCTCTTGGGGTTAGTCACGTTCTTGCTCTGTTTGGAGGAGGCACCAGTGGAAGGTCATTTGCCTCTTAGGTGGGACAAGCTGCCACTGGGAAATGTCCTTGCCTTTCTCCACTGACAGTGTGGAGAGCCTAGAGCAATGAAACTACTAATTTACACACCTGAGTTAGGAGGAGCTGATCTGGGTTAGCACCCTGTCCCTCCCTCCATTCCCAGGTGTAGTCTGTCCCTCCACATCTTGCTGATTCCTGTAGTTTCTAGGCTGATCTCTCTCCCTCTTCTTTCCCTGCCTCTCCCCAGTATCAATCAGATAAGGAGACAAATACCTTTCTCCTGGTAAGTGCTTCAGCCTCCTCCCAGCTCCGAAGAGCCAGGGCTTCATACTGGGCCCTCACTTCTTCCACAATTCTGCTCAGATCAAGTTTGCATGCGTTGTCAATTCCCAGTACAACAGAAATGTCCTTAATTTCTGTCAGCAGCTCCTCGAGTTCCTGAATAGCAAAGAGAGAATAGGACTGTGATGCCAAGTAGTCAACAAAGCTACGAGCCAGGAGAGAGCTGAACCCTGGCAGACCTGCTGCACTTAGCCAGGCAAAGCATCTTCCATATGCAGCGTGGAGATGGTGAGATTTCCGAGGTTTTCAGTCTCTAAGTTTCGAAGCTGGTATTATTTTCTCCATAAAATCCAGACTCAGGCTAGGGTGTTGGTTTGGGACCTTCGGATACGATCTCTTAAGAATCTGACAAAATAGTGCATTTGTACTGCATCAAGAGCAGGTTAATTGAACTGATAATGATGCTTCAATATCTACCAATATTCAGATGGTGGGCATACATGTCTTGGGTGAGTAATAGGGCAGCGTGAATCAATCTGCAGGGTGGTGGTGCTAGAAAGATGTCTTTGCTGAGCTCTGCTTCAGTATCTAGAGAGGCTGTAGCTGCCACTTGTGTTGTTATAGTCTGCTTTGTGTCTAGTTCGAGAAGGGAGAAACAGGGCCCTTCTCTGAACGCATCCATCTCTGGCAGACCTGTTCCACTCCCCAGAGCTGCTCTCATGCTGGGGAAACTCGAGCCAGCATGGGGAAGCAGGAACGTGCACACACAAGCTGCACTATCACCGACTGGGATATTTGCTCCTGCTGACTCGGTCAGAGCTTTAGAAAAAGGAGCCAAACAATGATGAATGCAGACTCCCCTCACTGAACCTAAAAAGGACCCTTAATCCATGCCTGGAAACTGCGCTCCTGGGGGGTTTGTAGCCAGGTGAGATACGACTTGATGTTGAGCAGACTGCGTACACGTTCACTCGGCAGCTCCTCCCCAGTCTCAGACTGGTCCTGCAGGGCTGTCACTCTTATCAGTACCTCTGCAGTTGCTTCTGATTTACACCAGTGCTAAAAGAGAGCAGCGTACATCTCTCCCCATCTCTTAACTTTCATCTTGATGTTTTTGTTCTTCCCTTTCGTGCTGAGGGCTCTAATCTCGTTAGAGAAGCATTTGTATACCTTGTTTGCCTTGCCTTCCCCTGGCTGGGGAAACAAAGGGCACCCTGACGTGGTGATTCATGAATAACAGAGAAATACCCCACCGCTCTTCCAGAGAGCAGGATTATCAGTGTATTTTTTCCCACTGGTGTTTAATCCTTGAGCTTCTTTGTTAATCTTTGAGCAGGTTAATAGCTATATGAGAAAATGGATGTTTATTGCAAATACTTGAGCATCCTCTGCCAGGGGAAAAAAAAAAAAAAGAACCTGGTCGTTTATTAATGAGGATTGAGGCAGGGATTTTCTTCTGATTCATACTAACATGCTGTGAGCAAAGCTGTCAAGCAAAGTTTTCCTCATTTGCCCTTCCACTGGGTACGTGTGCCTATACGTTGGTGTCGGTCAAATCGACAGGTACAGGCGAGAAAATTACTGACCTGAAAACAAGCTATTGAGAGGAGAGGGCAGAGAGAGAGGCGGAGGGTAATTTCTTTGCATGAAGCATGGGTAAAAAAAAAAAAAAATGCAGCCTGCTGCCAGGACAGCAGTGTGGAACCTGGAGGAAATCAGCTCAAGAAGATCCTCAGAGCAGGATCTGATTTCCAGCTACCCCTGTGAATTGCCTTGCACCAGGAATAATCTTATAATTTTAGAGAAAGTAAGGCTTCATGGTTAGCTGCAGGCAGGGCATGTGTTCTAATGCAGTTCTGATAGTGTGCAGGTCTTTCTGCCTCTCCATGCCTCAGTTTCCCCACAAGGAATGTTAACATTCCTCTGTCAAGCATTTTAATTGCTTGTATTGGTAGAATTTAGATAAATCATTAGTATTCCCAAAACACTGCTGAGCCTGCTTGGTAGCATTTTACAGTCTCTGAGTAAGTGGCTGTAGTTGCTTCACCCTGTTTGAGTAGATACAGGCACGCTGCAGCCTTTGGGTTTGTCTGAAGACTCTGTATCCTTCCCCCCTTGGTGAAATCATCCCTGATGTCTCATACCTCATCGTACTTCTCATTTAAGTGGAAATGGAGTATGTTGGATTGGGTTAAAGAGCATCACCCAGGTTCACCACGGCTTGGCCTTTTTTGTTGTGATCCCTTCCTCTGAATCTGAATCGAATAATATTCAGCTTGCTCATGACCTGGGGCGTTTGGTCTCAAGGGGGTTAGGAGCTGAGCCCAAAATCAGCCAGCTCGGGAGTTAGGTGGGGGTTCCTGGCTGCCGGAGGGGAGACCCGCTGGAGCAGCCTCCCTGCAGGAGCTGTGGGGCGGAAGGAACATCCTGATCAAATTGAAAATGGAGCTAGTTTAGCTAAAGAAAGGGGATTGGCTCCTGAGACCCTACCTTACACCATCAAGTAGTTGTCCGCAACACCATGCGGCTCCCCTGGACAAGCTCTCATTTTGCTGTGAATCTGGAACAATGCCCTCTCTGTAGTGGAACTGTCCACAGCAATGCTGGGGTTTTGCATAGCCGCTTGCGTGCGTGCCAGGGTCGCTCTCCCAGTTGCGTTTTTACCTGCTCGTAGATGGTTTTCTTCAAATCCATCAGCTCCTGGAGCCCATTGAGTTTTACCTCCAGCTCAGTTCTGTGCAAGGAGCTCACATCTAAATCCTGCAGGAGACGGAAAGCGTATTAATGAGCAGTTTGTCTCTTAGTTTGTAGCAAGAAGTCTTTCCCATGCCACCTCTCCCCCAGCAAGTGTCCTGCTTGCTACTTATTGGCAGGTACTGGTGAAACTGCTCTCCTGCTCTACACGCAGGGAGGCTCCTTTGTGGACCTGTTTCCTCTGCAAGTGTGGGGTTGTTTGGTTTTTTTTTTTTGGTGAGCAGTTTGGTGGAAGTCTCAAATGAGGTAGGGTGGAGAAGGAAACAGGCAGGGCTGGTCCCTACCCATTCATCTTTTGTTCACCACAAAAAGCACAGGTTATTGAAAACTCTGATGCCACCCACCGAAGTCACCAGAACTGCCCTTACTGGCTGATGAGTGTGTCAGGGAAAACATGCAATTAGCCGTAATGATCATTTGCGGAGAACGTTTCCTCTGTCTAATAATACCCTGCATTCCTGCACCTTGGATTTTTTTTTTAATGGAAATGCTGTGCACAAAGCCTCCCATTTCAGCTGATATTCAAATACAGCTGTTCCTGGGGTGGAATGTTTAAACAGGGTGTGGCCGTGCGATAGGACACACAAGCAAACACATTTATCAGTTGCCAGCCTTTTCCAACCTATGATGTCATTCTGAGACAAAACGTGCCAGGGAGGAGCGGTGTTGCCTCGGAGGGTCCTGGGGTGCAGCCCCCCCAGGCCAGGTCTGCCCAGCGCAGTTGCACTGTGGCTGGGTGCAGGCGTGTTCTGGCCCCTGGGTGCTTCTGCCAAGAGCCGCGGGGCTTTTCGGTAACCACGAGTGGCCCAGACTCACTTGTACTTTTCCTGTTGAAATGGTGGCTGTGTTCGCCGCTCTGCTGCCCTCCTCAAGACCTCGTTACCCCACAAAACATCTGTGGTACAAGGACTCAGTCCAGAGCTAGCCAAGAGCTGCTCTGTCTTAGCTGAGCCTGGACCATCTTGCCTCTCCAGGCTCTTCTGTGACTACCCAGAGCTGGGGTAGAGCCCGTCCAGAAAAGCTTCTCTCGCCACTGACCTTTTTGAGCTCCATGAAGGTGTATTCCATGCCACTACAGAGGCGAATTTCATCCTCGTATCTAAGGAGGGTGAGAAAAGCAGTAAGAAATTGCACGTGGTGAAAGCCTCTGGGATGCTTAAGATTGTCTTGCTGGCCCCAAAAAGCATTGGTATCAAAGCTTTCCACTTTTACTATGAGGTTCCACCCCCTTGCTGTACTTTAGACAGCAAGCAGAGAGAGATATCTCTTAGGTGTGGGCATCTTGGACAAGAGAGAAGATAACAAGTGGCTGCGTGCCAGCTGCTCTGTAGTAACACCATGAGCGCTTTAAGTCTGAAGAGCCCCAGAGTAGAGAGGAGGTAGCTTTAATTCTAATTTAATTTGAGGGCTAAGCAACCTCAGGTTACCTCACATTTGCCACAGAAAGAGAGAGTAGGCATGGAGAAGTGGGGTGTGGTGAGTTATTCTCTGTGAAACCCAGTCGCATGCCCACAGACTCCTAAATTTTCACCCTAAGCCTTCCTCTTCTGTTTCTTTCAGGTATCCTCAGCATTTAATCTCCAGAGTCTGAGAGTCTTCTCAAGGGAGAAAACTGGCTTATGAAAATTCTGAGAATATTGGACTGGTGTCATAACTTATCCTAAATGTAGAGCAACTTGTGAAGTAACACAGGACCTGGCAAAGCAATTCGTGGAAAATAGTGCCCACAGAGCAGAAGGTAACAAAAACCCAATGGGATCGGGTGGAGTCCTAATGGCTAAATATCCAGCAGAGGAGCCGGCCCCGCAGGTGTTAAAAGCAGGTTTGATAAGGCAGGACCAGGAGAGCAAAGACTTAGTCCAGGGGCAAATGCATTTCTTGATGGCCAGCAGCAGGCACAAGAAGGTGGCTTAGGGAACACACCAGCCCTTGCTGGCTCTTGGGACGAGCAGGTGGCTAGCCCTGCTGTTGCTAAAAGCAGGTATCTGACCAGGAAGCCACAGAGCCTCTTTCGGGCCTGGTGTGTGACCAGCAGCGGTTGGTTCGTTTGCCGTGCAGGAGCGTTGTGTGATGGGCGTTTGGTATCTCCCGCTGTGCTGCTGGACACGCTCTGGGAGCGTTGGCTCTTCTGCTGAGACCAGAGCAGGTTCTGCGCTCAGGGAGGTCGTGGCTTCCCTGCTCTTCCATGATACCTCAGGCTCCTCTTAGCCTAACGCGCTCATAGCGTTTCCAGGCTGCGAATTAAACCTTTCGGCGCTACTTATAGATGTCACCAAATTGCTACAGAGAAGGCAGAGATCTTTGGGAATGAGGTAAAATGGCCTCTCCTAAGAAGACTGATAAAATCAGGAATGACAGCCATATTCTGGTGCTTGGTGGTCTGGTGCATCATCACTCTGGTTACACTCGAGAGCCTTCCCCGCTGTTGTACAAATCTTCAGGAGAAAGAGGAGCTGTGCCTAGGAGCAGGAGGAGGAGAAGGTATTGGGAATGCAGCACGGGGGATCGCATCGCAGGGCAAGGGGGTAAGTCATGCTCAGGAGCTGACCTGAAATATCAAAAGCAGCTCCCTGGAGCTGTTGCTCCCCCCACGGAGGGGGTAGTGGGGGCACAGAGGGGGTAGTGGGGACACAAAGGGGGTAGTGGGGGCACAGAGGGGATCTGACCGGCACAGGCTCTACAGTTAGGTGCTTCTGAGGTTCCTCTTGGGTACCCCCATGGTGTTAAACTCACCCTGCTCTTCCCTGCTTTTCTAAGGCCAGGTAGCGTGGCTAACAAGCTTTACCTGTCTGGTTTCTCTGCTCTTTAGCTGGAATGTTAGCCATGCTGGCAGGAACTGTGTACTGAGCTTAATTACAGCCTGCCACTCTTCCTTCATCCTCATTGCATCTCAGCCCAATCCCAGTCTGTCCCAGCCTGCCGAAGCAGCTTCGCACATTGCCGGGCGCTGACATAAGCTCGCGTACTGAACAAACAACGCTCCTGACTGAAAGAGAGCAGGCCCAGCCAGCCAAACGTGCTCACCGCACGGCTCCGGAGGGACCTGGCGGCCGGGAGATGACTCACATGGGGATGGAGCATTCCACAAACACATTACAGCATTTATTCTTTAGAGATAATCCTCAAGCAGTCATGCATTAAGGCATAAATCCGTCCCATCTCGATTCATGCATTTAAGACACACTTGAGATGGGAGTCTGGTCGCCTTGGGCTCCTTCCATAGGCAATGAAGCAAAATCAGAGGTGAACCAAATCTCAGGCAGGCTATGTTCCTCTCTGGATGCGCCTTCAAGACTACTTTAGGGTGAAGATATAGTGGTGGGATGGATCTGAGCCTGGTGGCATGAAATTAAGTCAGTCTTCTTCTGGTGGAGCAATAAAATGGGCAGGAAGTAGCTGGAAACCAGCTGGAGAGGGTGAAGGTAGAGGGGTATTGACTGTCCAGTCTTCGGGTGGCAAGATTTGACCAACACAATCTCAGAAATGGATCCTCTAAGGGCTGTATGCCCCATATTTTCCTGCAGTATCTCCCCAGTGCCACACCAGAGTAGGTCAGCACAGGCAAAAATTCCCTGCCTTCTCATTCAGATGGGTCTTTGCATGTGCAAATCGCACGTGTGGGGAGCCGAAGTAAACACTTGTGCAGATGTGCACCTCTGGGCAGTCATCCCTATTCGGGTATGTTTCGCTATTTGATTTTTCAGCTTGATTTCCTAAAGAAGCAGGGTTTGAGATCCTGTGCCAGCCTCCAACCGGCTTCCCTGTCCCCTCTCCGTCCTTCTCTGTGTTGGGAATTGCTGGTCAATGGCAACCTGATTTGAGAAGGAGGTGCAAGTGTTCTAGCTAGTTAAATCTCCTGTATGATTTTTGGAAAGCAGTCCCTGGATGGAGAAGGCTGACAAATTAGGGCCTTCAGAGGGGCACTGACAGGCAGGTTTCACACGCGGCAGCGGCCTGCTTGGGTGGTCACTGTGTGCATGGCGCGTTACGCCTGGAGTGCTGCAGCGGGGATGAAAGCGTAACCAGTTAAATGTGCCAGTGAAGTTATGAGCTTTTCCTCCCCCCCAAAAATTCCTTTGGGAAAAGAAACCTCCGCAGGAGTTGGATGCCTCCAAAATTTGCATGTTTTAGGCAGACCATTTGCTCCAGAAAAACAACTGGGCTGAGGCAGCCTTCTCGAAGGCGGCGTGCAGGACTCAACAGAGCCAGTGTGGGTTAGGATGGGGTTGGATCGCTGCCTGGAGAAGGCTCAGCAGAAGCAGCAGCTCTCTCCCCGTGAATCACTAACCGCTGGGAGCAGCACGGTGGATTGTCGCCGTCGCAGAAATCCACCTGCGCTGGCTTTGGGTGTTAACAGCACCCAATGACAGGGTGGGTTTTGCCTATTTACTGCTTGTGCCTTGCAGCTCAGAAATGGGAGAAAGCGGAAGGGGAAGGCTCCACAAATGAAGGAAAAGTGCTTTGAGGAGCAGTGTCATTTCGAAACGCCGTTTTCCTGTGGCCGCGTAGTCCCACAAAGCGGGAACTCTTCTCAAGAGGATAGCTGGGCTAGTCATAAGCTGGTGCCCGTTGTGGATTCTCTGCTGTCTAATACTGTGCATGCTGCGTCCTTATCCTCTGTGTGCGCTGGGTGTAGGGTGGGTCCTGTTCCTCTAGTCAGTCTCTTTTTTTTAATTTTGAGGGATGTAGCATCCCTATCGTGTCTGTCCTCTTGTCCAGCTAGGTAGTAAGTGTCCAAGAAAATCAAAAGGTAGGGGGAAACACACAGCCTGTTTGTGTAAGCACCGTTATCCTTAAGAAATCAGGCTGAAAAAAAAAAATGAAGTGCCAGGCATAGGCAATTAATGAGGCAATTACTGAGTACAAATATGAGTACAAACTGTGAGAGCAGATATGGGTGACTGATCTGACGTTTCTCCACCACCCCAACCGTTTTCCTATCTGGCTTTTCCTGACTTTCCGGGAATAAGCCAAGAAGTATCTTTGATAACTGCAGGGCCCCAGAGCAGATGTTTCCTCAGGGAAGTGCAAGGAAGACCAAGTGCTGCGGAGAGCAAGGACAGGTCTGAATCTTTTTAGGGCAGGGAATAAGTGGCACAGTCCATATTGTGGCTTTGATCCAAGCTCGGGGTTGCTACCTGTCAGCACAGCAAGCATCAGTGAGCCCAGGTGTTGTAGTGAAACCAACATCCAAATAAAGAGCAGACAGACACCCACCATGAGGAATTTAGGGATTTCTAGGCACCTGGGTATCAGTGCCTCACTTCTTGAAGGATGCTGAGCATAAGGATTTCAGCCTAAGGTCAAGACCCAAACTCCTAGTTCCTATTCCTGCTCCGCCACCAGCTCACTCCATGAGCTTGAGTGAGCCATTTAACTGCTGTGTCTCCGTTAATGTGTCTGTAAAGTGGAGGTATCGGTCCTTCCCCTAATTTGCAGACACGCTGAGTAGCTGGGTTTAATCAAAGTCTGCAAAGTGCTTTAAGATCCTTGGGCTAAACTCTCTGGAGAGGACACTGTTGTTATTTACGCATCACTTTGTGCATCAGGAGCAGGTATGGGCTATTACTACAGCGATGTCCGTCAGTGCCAGCGGAGGGGTAATCCCTTAGCATCTCCATTCTGTTTTGACAGTGCCCGTACGTGGCTCTTTGCTACAAATCAGCATGGAAGACTCCAGAGATCCTGTGTAGGCAGATGGGTGTAACTGTAAGGGAAAGTATCTAATTGTGGATTCATCTGTGGTATGCAAATGACACCGATAATAAGAAAAGCATTGTGTTCTTGAATGAGCCACGGCACATCTCAAATACTCTTATCTGAAGATCTCAAAGCTCTTGGCAAAAGCAGCGATAAGCACGTGGCAGCTGGTCCTCCCTTAAAGTTTCAGCTGCCTCAATATTTTCCGTCAAGAGGTTTTCTGGGTAAAAGTCTGAGATTTTGGTCACGGCAGAATTTTGTATTAAATGTGGTGGGGTGAAGGGGGAAAGGAAGGGATGTTTGTTAATACTAAGCAGCCTAGATCCATAAAACTGTTTGGGGAGAAAGTTCTGGCTTGTGATAGTAGTGTGGAGAATAAATATTTCTCTGTTTTAGTGGCTGTCATTCCTGAGAATACAGTTCTCCAGAGCTGCTCTCTGGCCTGAGGCATTTCTCAGATGCCCTGCACTCTTTGGTATTTTGCTTTTTATGGGTTTCCTTTCATCTCTAGTTAATCACGAAGAGGCTAGGATGCTAACTTCTCAAATACACAGTTCTGTGCACACCAAACTAGGCATTTGTTCCTGGGAATAACAGGCTGTCTGTGTTAAATCAATCCCACGCTACTCTTTGTGCACACAGCTGAACTGATACCTTGCAAACACATTCCCCCTGGTAACAGCCAGCTAGGCTAGACACCTACTTGCTCCGAAAATCATCCATGGTGCTCAGGACCTTTGTCAGCTCCGACTCGAGATTTTCCTGCTCGTAGTTGAGCGCCTTCATCTCTTGATTCATTTTGCTCATGTACTGATCGTAGATGGCCTTCATGTCCGACTCAGAGTGGGTATTGTCTTGATCCTTCAGGAAGTTCCACCTTGTCGTCAGGATCTTGTTCTGTTGCTCCAAGCACTGGACCTGCAGAAGAGGTTTCGGAGACGTTAGTAACACCAGCAGCCGAAAGCAAAGCTGACTGCTCCTGGCAGGGCAGGAGACATTGACCTGGAGGCCTTCAGAGCAGTGAGAAGATGCTGGAATCAGCAGAGATTTCCAGGTAAGAATGAGAAAATTAGGCCTGGGGATGGAGGCCTATAGGGACTTTTAGAAGTTTTACATGTTACCTACTAATTAATTTCTTGATAAAACGTGTTCATGTCAAAATGAATGAGAACCGTTCAATGCTAGTCCCCTTTGCCTGTGGACATATTGAAGCAAAGGCTGAAAATCCATCACGCACAGATGTCTGGGGTGAATGGAAGTCAGATTTACTGCCTCGGAGTGGCACAAACAAAGATAACTCCTCTCAAATCTGTAGGATTACACCATGAAGTCTGAGTAATGAATCAGAGTCCTGGTTTGTATTGCAAAGCAACGTAGACAAGGCCTATGGGAACTCTGGAGAATAAGCAGAATAATTACAGACTCCACGTGAGGTCTATGTGTGCGTGCGCCTGTCTGCTTGAGAGAGGATACGCTGCATTTTCCTTCGCCCACCGTTTGATGAATCTGGCACTCGTCTTTCCTAATAGTCACAATCTTAACAGTAATGCTCAATGTTTAACAGTTTTCCTCTTCAAAGCTCTTGGCTAGCTTCAATTAATTAATTGTTACCTCTCTCTCATTGCTCTGTGAACAAAACTGAACTCTTTCAGTCACGTTATAGCTGGTAATTTGTGAATTGCCTCCAACAGTGTCCTCCACTCTACCATGGAGATGGTTCAATGCCGATACTACGCCCTGTGCAGTGTGAGCAGTGGGGTGCAGGTGCTATCAGGCCTTGACCTGCTTGGCCTTCAGCTTTGACTTTAGCTTTCTGTGGCCTGAAGCAGCATCAGTGCGTGGAAGAGGCAGAGTTCAGCTGCTGACCGCTGCGCAGATGCACATGGTGAGAGACAGCGTCTTTCCCAAAATGCTTCTTGTCTGAACAGAGAGAGAAGCAGGAGCAGAGAGCAGCCAAGCAAAGCAAAAGCACTCTGATGCTCGCAGTAAGTGTTCGGCAGAAGGGATGTGAGTGTTGGGATCTTCCAGGTCTCACTGTTAGAGACCTAATCCTCTCTTCCCGATAGCTTAACTCATGGCCACAGACATCCCATCAGTAGTCCAGTCTGCTGACTGGCTGTTCCGCCCTGGCCCAAAACCAGAGCGGCACACTGTGGGTGTGTGCGCACGCGTGAGGCTGAGACCCAGCAGAGGATTCTGCAGCGCAGCCAGAAAGGGGCATTGCAAGTGGCACAAGTAAGTGGCCTCTGGGGCTACCAGGAGCCAATTGGGCCATTTGTTCTCTCCATCTGAGCATCTCAGGGACTGTGATAGAGCATCCCTCCATGGGGCTGGGGTCAACCTGTGGGGCCGGCTGTAGCCTCTCATCTTAAGGCAGCTTCCCCGTTTGCTGCTGGGACGGTCAATGATGGAATGCGTTGGCTGTTGTTCTCAGTCCATCTTTGACCCTCAAATCAAGTCTCAGTTCCCGAACTTGCGCCTAATCCTTAGCTGTGCTTTTTCTCCCTCCCCCAAACTCTTCAGTTTCTTTCCTATTCCCAAACCATACCCATCCACTGGGCTGAACTCCTTACATCTTGGCTCCTTATACAGCATCCCTCTTAGGACAAATTCTTCCTTTCAGAGTCTTTTAACATGGCCTCATTTCCTGGAAAATCATGCCTGAACAAAGAGGCAACCAAAGCTTGGTCCTCGGAGGCCTCTACCTCTGCGCTGCTCAGGCTAAAGGTAGGGCTTCAAAGAGGGGCTCCATGACTTGACTTTGCCCTGTCTTCCACCTGGACATATCTGGATGGAAAATAAATACTAGCAGATCTGGAACAGCCTGCTGGAAAACCATCAGCAGCAAACTCCTAAAGTTAGTGTGGTCAATTATCTGAGGAGTTAGCTGCTTGAGACCATCTGAATTCCTGATTAAAAAGACAAGTTCTCCTTGACAAGGAAGTGTCATTACTTTCCTCTGGAATGAGGGCCTGAGGCAGATGGCTGAAGTTTGCCACTTGATGTACCACTCGAAGCTGCAGCCTTCAAAGCTAAGCGCAGGAGCTGCTAGCACTGAAGTCAAAGCCACCCAACTAAGGTGAGGTCTTTGTATCTTCTGTCCATCAGGCCCTGTAATGCACACTTATCAGCAGGCCACCAGATTGGGTTTATCAGGAAACCTGGAGGCTCTCTCAGTTCTTCCATCCCTGCTTGCACGGAACAGGCTAGTGCATGCGGTCTGGCTCACGTACATATTGTCACTGCGTGGTCCTGTCCCATCTCTCCTACCCCCATCCTTTCTGCTGAGCTCTGCTTTCTGAGCAGGGCTAACATCCCCACAAACCTGAGAGCCAAAGGACCAGTCTTGCAGCACGTGCAATACAACCCACCTGGGTGATTCCCAAAATTCACATTGCCAAGATCTGTGCTTGGAAAAGCCCAGCTGTGGAGGCTGCCATGCCCCTGCACCCAGGGTCAGCCCCCTGGTACCGCTGCACGCCTGCTTCCACATGTAGGTGGTGTTGGTTCACGACTACTCAGTTTAGATAGATGCTATGGGAGATGGTTCCCCCGCCCTTCTCCTTCTCAGTGTGAATTCAGGTTCTCTTAGAGGTAGAGTTAAAACAAAAAAAAAAAATCCCAAGCCATAGTAGCTTGGCATTGAGCGCCTGTATTGTAGACTGAAGTGAAGCAATCCTCCTAGGAGATTACCATCTGTTTACAGAGCACCAGGGCTTTGCAGAAACCTGCCTCGGCTAGATGAGTTGTTTTCCTTTGAGAAAACCTTCTGCCTTCTCATGGATCTTAAGAGATGAAAGCGACACTTTCTTGGCTAAGCATGCAACCCCTCGCAATAAAAACCACAGAGGAGGGAGGTGGGTGGGGGGTCTCCCTTGCCCACCACGTTGCTATGGAGGTGAATTTCCAGCTCTCTTTAGCAAGAATTTGAGCTGCCGCCTTAATCGGTGTCACCGCCCGTGGCTGTTTGTCCACTATGGGAGCCAAGGCCTGCTCTGTCCGGCGCTGTGCCTCCATGGCCCTGCCTTTGCAGCTCCAGCAGGGCAGGGTCCCCGAGGGCAGAGCTGCTTGTCCTCCCCAGGGACCCACGGGGTGACAGGCGCAGCAAAGGAGATGCACGGGCTGCCTGGTGCCGCTGACCACGGATGCGGCCCAGCTTCACCTAGAGGTGATGCTAACCCTTGTTAAAACAGATAGCACTGAAGGAATAACTAATTGGGTAATTAGACTAATATTCAGAGCCTGGCAATGGTTAGCTGAAGGCCTTCAGAAGTCTCCTGAGAGACTGCTTAGTGTCTGCTTCCCCACCACCATCCTCATCCCCATGCTGCACTGTGGTCCTCAGTAGCTCACCTTACCTTCTCAATTAGGGTCACGAACTGGTTGTTGAGCAACTTGATGTCCTCTTTCTCCTGCTGCCGCATGGCTTGGAAGTCGGTGTCGATATCGAGGTGCACAGGGGCCAGGAGTCTCCCGTCGATGGAGAAGGAGGGGTAAGAGGAGCATCGGTATTCGCCATCTTCGTGGAGGCTGAGAGCACCGTAGCCATTGCTGGCCACCCCGTTGGGGCTGCAGCGGCCCAGGCGATCCGGGGACGTGCTGGCTGCTTTTCCTCGGCTCATCTTCCCTGACACCTCCCAAGAGGAGAGGGAGCCACTGGTGAAGGCTTTGCAAGGGTTAGTCATGCTCTGCTTGTGGCTCTGCAGCTCGAGGGGAGGGGAAGGGAGGGAAAGGAGGAGGAAAAAAAGGAGATGAAGCTTTCTCGCTGCTGCTGCCTCAAAGGGAAGGAGAATAGTGGCACGCTGAGGAGTTTGGTCGGCTTAATTCCTGTCTCCTCAGCTCGTGGGTTGGCTAATGAATTACAAGCACCTGTTCTCCTATGTTCATTAAACGGAGGAGGGTGTAACCGTTGATGTAATCCAGATCAACCTGTTGGCTTTTTTTTTTTCCCTTCCCTCCTCTCTCTGTACCCTCCTTTCTTCAGGAGCTTGTTTGTGTGGTGAGGGCATAGGCACTCGCAGCAAAAACAAATCACTCACAGGTAATTCGCTGGGCCCCGAGCAGCTGCCTTCCTCATCCTTAAATGGTGAAGAAAGCAATCAAAGGTGCTGGGCTCGGGGAGGACGGCTCTGAGCACGGCTGCTGCACTGGCACTTGGCACATGGAGCCTGGCTTCAGCCCGTGGCTGGTTTCCAGCCAAAATCTGCGGGAAGGAATTGTGATTTTTTTTTTTTTTTTTTTTTCTGGGGAGGTGTTTAAAATCATAAAGAAAAAGTCTGAATTGGCTAAGGGTAGGAGTTTGGAAACGCATCTCAAGCTCATCATGATTAGAGGTGCTCGTGGTCTTCCTTTGACCACACAGGCACATCACGGAAGCTTCTGGTGCTCTGGGTGTTTTAGGGATGATCAGTCTGGTTTTGAGACCCCTGGGTGTGGGGACCAAGAGTCCTGAGGTCATCTGGTCTGGCAACAACGCAGACCTTCAAAACCTCTAGACACCAAGTTGGATCTCAGAAGTGCCCAAGTCCATCTTGGACCGCTACACTCCCGCTCCTTGAAAGCCCTTTAAAAGCTGGCACTGGAGACACCAAAAACCACTGTCTTTTAATGAATTCTAGGCTGCTAAGGTGGCACGCCCTTAAATACCTGTTTGGACCTAGGTATAAATCAATGTTGGACATGGCTTTCTTGAAAGCATTTTCCTGCTTTAACTCGGTTTCTCATGTGAAAAATGAGGACAGAAGAGCACCTGTTTCTGCCTGCTTATTGCATTGCGGTGTTCTCAGGAAAGGGGACGGTCTTCTCTGGCCAAAATTGAGAATTTCCATTTTGTGGGAAAGCTGCTCTTTTATAGTCTGGTTCTGCCCCACGTTGGAAGACAAGCTGGGAATTTCCCTGCCAAGAGAAGTCAAAGAAAGCTTGGCTCTGTCACAGACCTGCTTCAACAAGAAACCTATCTGATGATGTAGTAGTTTCTGTCTTAAGAAGGACTTCAGAAGGAAGATGGCCCGTTCCAGTAGGGTTAACCTTTTCTTCAAGCGTAGTTTCAATATTTTGCCCAAAACACCCTTTCCAGGGAAAATGGATGGTCCAGGATTCCCTGATGATCCGTTTGAACACCAAGTCCCTCACTGAGCGGATCCATGTCAGGACTTTTCAGTTTAATCCCGATGGTTTATTTTAAGGATTAAAACAAATTTTATGGCTGGGAGATGACAAAGCTCATGGCTTTTGCAAGGTGAGGTGAGTTTCTCTATCTCACCGTGGGCTGCTCGTTTGTGGCTTTGTGGTTGCAGGCACATCAGTGTTCCTGATTAGCATCAGGTCATGGGGTCACCTGGCAGGTTTTTTTGCTTCATCTGGTACCGAGGGCAGTTGTGATGGCTCCCTAGAAATGATCCCTCTGAGGGAAGGAGATAGAGGTAAAATTAAGCTAGTTCAATTTAAGAGCGGCTGGGAGCAGTGTTCTGCACTGAGCTAGGCGTGATATTGCGCGATTATGTTTTGCAAGATCCCAGGAGGCACTGCTGCAGAGAAAGCGCTGCTGGTCATCGCATCGGCAGCCACATCTGCCTGAGCATCAATCCCGAATCCTTTCTCCTCTAAGTATCAATTCTTTCTCACGCCTTTTTTTTTTTTTCCCCCTTGAAATGAAATTTCTAACACTGGATCCAGCCTGTGAGGTCATCCAGTTTGGCTGAAATGGCGTCTCCCGGTGCAGAATGGCACAAAAAGCTCTCCTGGTGATCAGATCTAATTGTAACACGTTGCTTGGTGCCTTTTGAGTCCTGGTTCCTGTATAGCGCTGTGTACTGTATCCCGCGGCCGGGGGGCAAATCATTCCGCCGCAGAAAGATGCAGAAGGATGATGGCTTAGGATTACAGCTGCCTTTAATGCTTGGGAAAGGCAGGGTGGAAAGCCATTTTCCATAGGGGCCGCTCTACTCTGAGATGAGCAAGGCTTTTCAAAGTCCTGCCTCCTTCCAGAGAGATGGGTATAATTTACAATAACCCTCTAAGGCAAGTGTTTGCAAGCGGTCATCTCTGCTGGCCGGTGATGTGAGGAGGTGTGGGAAGAGCTGCAGAGAGAGGATTAACCTGCTTTCTAACCTCTCCTTTCTGGGTGCTGAGGCTGAAGCTCCTGTTATCCCACCTGCTAGGCGGAGGGGCGAGGTGGGGATCCAAGCTTGCCCCGTTAAGGGGAGACACTGCTGCTCGTGGTGCTGGGTCCTAGGGGGACCCTAATTTCAGTCTAGCCAGGACATTGCTCCATGGCAGCGCCCAACGGCCCGATGCTGAAATGATACTGCTCTTTGGTCTCGTACGTGCGCTTAGCAGTGCAGAAACCTGCCACCCCATGCTGTCTTTTCAAGGATGGAGAAGGGAGGGCTGCTTTACGCAGTGGCAGCCAAAGCCTTGCTGCATGTTTCTCTCCCTTGCTGTCTTCCCTGCCCTGTGGGAGAGGCAGTGCTGCGTCAGGGTGTTTCTTCCCTTCCTGCCGATGTTCTCGATGCTCCTCCTTGGCCAGGTATTTGGTTCAATTTGGAATGGGCTGGTCTCCAAAACTGGGCTTTAAGATTTGGCGCCAGCCTTCTTGGCTACACAGCAAAACAAGCTAAAAACGGATGGGGACAAGAGGAGGGTGGTAACAAGGTGGAGAAGGCTCTGGAGGATGCAATGAAGGGTCCGGTCACCTCCAGCTAAACTGCTGTGTCCTCCTGCTCCCGCAGGTCCTTGCAGCCTGGTCTAGCTTGTCTCCTGATCCATTTGGATGGAGTCGTCCCCATCCAAAGATGCTGAGTGGTCCCAGGATCTCCCATTCTGGATATGTCTGGAGCAAGGCAAAGCGTCGCTTTGAGTTTGCAGTGGGGTGGTTTGGTAGGCTGAGGTTTGGGGATGGGCACAGGGTGGCTTGGGGGTGCTTAAGCCTTTGCAGACAAACCTAGAGAGTCTCGTCACCCTTCCCTTGATACATGGAGATTTATCCCAGCCATCTGGAAAATCACCTCTTGGAGTTATTGGCTCAATATGTATACGCATAGTAGAGTAATTTATTTATCAAGGTTCCGTAAGTAATTGCTGTTTATTAAGTATGGGTAATGTATGAAGCATAAACAACGCATCAGCATTTGCCCCAAGGAATCCAAATGATTAAGGTTAAGCAAGACAGAGACAGGGCTGAGGGATGCAGAGAGCCGCGGAGGTAATGAGTGGGTCAGCAGGACTTAGTTAAGCCTCATCAGGCACGCGAGGAGCGTCTGGAGTGGGAACTGTGCGTGTTAAGCCAAATGACACATCGCAGGGGAATGGCTGATACTGTGGCCGCAGGTAGGACAAGGCAGAGCTGCTGCAGGTTCCTGGTTCCAGAGAGCCAGGCTCAGTCCACCGAGTTCACTTCAGGTTTAAAAAAAAAAATAAGAAGAGGGCCTATTTTGTTAAATATTTGGTTTGCTTTTGGTAAATTTGGCTGCTGGCCCTCATCCTGTGACAGGAGAGGCATTTACCTGCTCTGTGGCATAGGCTGGAGATAGGTTGATTATACGGGGTCACAGGCCAGCAATGCTGCCCAGAGCTGGGTCTGTGGTGGGGGGCTTTGATTGCAGAGACGCCTTAGTTCAGCTCTGTTTCTCGGCCCGTCTCAGCAGTGCCCAGTGGGGAAGGAAGGTGCTGGGCTGGACTGGAGGCATGCCCAGACCAGTGCTGGGGTAGGAGAGCCAGGGACACGCCAGTGACCACAGGGCTGCATGCTAATTTGGGCACGCATGTGGTTTGCCGTTGCTCTCCTTGTCTGACCCTTCCCAGCCCTGGGGGATAGTGGATGGGCACTGGGGGGAGCGCTGCAGCCACCCTGCCCGTGCTGGGATCGGGCCATGGTGGCTGGGGACAGGAGAATTTCACCCCAGACCGTGGGTCTTTGCAGACCCTGGTTTGGGGGATGGTTGGGGATAGCTCTGCAGCCTTCCTTAGCTCCGCTCCATCCCCGCTCTTTCCTTCTCTCTCACTTCTTCCTTTTTTCCATGCTCATCCACCCTTCTAGTGCCACATTTCCATCCTCACCTCCTCCTTTCGTTCCTTTATGTGCCTGCCCAGAGTCATCCGCATCCCCTTCCTCCTGCCAGCCCTCTTCCCTCCTTCCTCCTTTTTGATTTCTGGGTGAAACAGTGAGTAGCTAAAACTCTGCCGTCCCAAAACTTCCCCCAAAACAGACGTCGCTTGCAAAGAATTTACAGAAGGGTTTGGAAGGCAGGACGGGACGTGCCCACATCTGCTTCACACTCAGGAAGGTTTCCAGCCCATCTGCTGCGCTTTTGCTCACGTGGTTTCCAGGACGTTTCAGGTATTGAAAAAAAATAAGTAGGACTAATTAAGTGGTGGTGACATCACTTGTTTCTGCTGGGGTGCCGCAGGCTCTTCCCTTCCCGCTGTACGAAGAGGCTGGGCGATACCGTCCCTGCCTAGGGCTGGGGAAGCAGCTGCTGGGCGCTAGATCTCCCCCAGGCAGCCACATCGTATCATCTCCCAAATAAAGGGACTCCGCTTCATCGTAGAAACCGCTGCTTGCTTTTCTCCGTTGAAGGCCGTCCCAAAGTCTATGAATCTCCGTGTGTTCTCCGCTGTCCGTCATCCCCACTTGTCCTTGTGTCAGCCACTCTGAGCCCACTCTTCTGAGCTATGCTGGGAGCCTGAAGGTTGCCAGTTCCTTTTCTAATAACCTGTCCTGTTACTTTGGCAAATGCTTCTCCTTTCTCAGTGTCCCTGCTTATAAAAAGAGCATAAATAAGGCACACAATGTGAGGATTTACTGCTTAGTGTTTCTCAATCCACACTCGAGCAAATGACTTCATTCCTTTTAGACAGCACCCAGTATCCACCACTCTGATTACAATCTGGCTCTGCGCTCTTGTGTCACTTTTAATTAGGCATTTTGTTTCTGCATTGTGTGTCATTCTCACATGGTTTGCAGCATAAATAATGACGTATTGTGTTTCAGTGGGTACTGGAACCTTTAGCTCTTAATGAGGTTGCATGGATATTTATGAGGCCAGCTACCTGTTTTGCAACAGGCAGGTTCTGAGGCTAAAATACACTGGGATCTTTTTTGGAGGGAAAAAAAAGACCTAAGACATCGAAGTGATAGTTAGAAGGTGGACGTTTGCATTGGGAATTGCAGAAACAGATCATTTTGTCCCAAGGTGGGGATTGGTGGCTGATCAGAGCAATCCCAGCCTGCAGCGGCTTCTCTCCTAAAATTAGCGTAGCAGGAGTGAGCCCAGAAGTTTGCGGGATGGCACGTGAGGTGAGGTGAGATGTCTTTGGGTGTATTTTTTCTCTGTGAGGACAGGGGTTTGGGCTCCCGCTGCATTTGTCATCGGGTGGGAGCCGCAAGCTGGGAGCAGGGGCATAGGGAGGGTGGGAATGGGAGAAGGGGATGGTGTCGCTGCTGGATGCAGCAGCTGCGCTCGGACAAACTGGGGGACAATTTGCTGTGGGATCCCACAAAGATCAGGGTGGGAGCTCCTTGTGCTGGAGAACCAGTGCCTCTGTGCCCCTCACCGGCGGCTGCCTTGTACCTGCCCTTTTCAGAGGCCACATGCCCAAATCATCAGGCAAAAGGTCTGAGTTTAATTTTTTTCCCTGGCCGCTTATGTGAACTGGATCTGTGTCTCCCACTTTTCGCCTTGTGCCACCAACACCTTTCCGGAATAAATGCGAAGCGGGTGTTTGGCCATGCCTACGCCTCACCACAGCTTTCCTGGGGCGGTTTGTCATGCTGCATACTTCCCAAATGATGCAACCCAACCCTTCCGCAGCGCGGGCAGAGAGGTGCAGGGCACGGCCCGCTCTGCTCCTGGTCAGTGCTTGTATTACTGCAAAGGGGCAGTTGCTGCGTGCGTGGTTTTGGTGCTGGGTTACCCCCGGGGGCCGGTTAACTCCCGGAGCCTCCTCTTAGCAGCGCAGCACGCGGTCGGGAGCAGCTTGCTGTCCCGACGTGTCTGTAAGGGAAACTTTGGCACCAAACGGCGTGCCCTGTAGCGTAGCTCAGCAGGTTCGTAGCGTGCACGCGGTGCAGGCACGGGCCCAAGTCAGCACCTTGAGGCAGAGGGAGGAATCGCCCGCTTGCTTCGCTCTGTCTCAGCTTTGCGATGACGGCTGTGACATGGCATGGCTAAGCCGCGTCTGCTGTGCGACGGCCCCGTGCAACCCCACGTGTGTGCGTGTGTCAGGGCCACGCCGGCGCTAAGCCCAGGAGCGAGTCTGTAATCCCTCTTAAATCTGGTACCAGATCTGATTCATCCTGATTTTTAACTCCTGGGGTCAAATTCTGCACGACTGATTCATGCCTGGTGAAGGCGGTAAACTGGAAGCTCAGTCCTGCCTTGAAGGGCCCTTACGCCTTTTTTCGTACTGGGTAAAGCCGTCCCCTGCCCCGAGGGGCTGTGCAGCCCACGGTACGCGGGAAGGAAGCGGCCTCAGCAGCATGGAGAGCTGTTCTCCTCTCGATGTTGTTTTTCCTCTTTTCCTTTTCCTGCCAAGCCTCTCTCCTCCCACGCTGTCCTTGTGTAATGTGGAAACCTGCTGCAAGTGGATCTGATGGCTGGAGGTGGCTTTGGGTGCTGGTGGGTGTAGGGAGGAGGCTGTTGGGTGCTGGGGCTGGAGGAGGTTTCTCTGAGCAGCAGGCATGGCCGTGGGTAGCCCCAGCTCCGTGCAATGCTGAACCTGATCCTCCCTCCCCTCCCACAGACCTGGAATGGGTCATTCATGTCACAGGCAATGTGGGCAGGTGCACGATAATTATAATTATAATTATTATTGTCATTGTTGAATGTATTGATTATGGTGGTGCCAGACACAGACCTACCACACCCTCTGCTGCCATCAGCAGCCAGGGCTTGGCTCCCCATCAGGTCCAAGGCTGCAATCTTGCCCTTTGCTCATACTGTAAAACCTGATACCAAGCTGGGAGAAGAGCAGAGGAAAGGGAGGGTTGCGCTTTGCTGTTTGCTTTCATTTGGAAGTTTCCAACTCTGTGATATTTGGGTTAAAAGCTGGGTGCTGGAGCAGTGCGTCTTGCTGGCTGAGATATAAATGCTGAGATAAAATACCGGGCTGGTGCAACAGCAGACAGGTGGGAAGTATCGCAGCCCAGATCTTGGGAGCGCGATTCTCCTTGTTTCTGTATTTCCCGTGTTTGCAATTGTAGGAAAACCCCCTTGTCTCCCTGAGAGTTGAATTGGCCCCTCGGTAAGCGGAGATAACCATCTCAGCTTGGTGATTACAGCCGTAGTAAAATACTTGTAACAAATGAATCGGTTTAAATTTTTTTGCCCTTCTCTTCTGCCAGTGACCCATCTGGGATGAGGTCCCACACCTCTTTGGTTTAGCCCCTCTGCCTTGGCTTTTCTGCTTCTCTGCCTTTCACAAAATTGTTCCTGTGTTCACAGGTTGAGCTGGTTTGGGTAGATCCTGCAAGCTCCCATTTTTGCATGTTGAAGACATTCAATTCCTGCAGCTCCACAAGGAAAACATCCCCGCTGTGGCCGTCCCTGGCGCTTATCCGGGAGAAACCGTCTGTGGAAACCCCGGCTGGTACAAACCCCGCTCTGTAGCAGGAGGACAGTTATGGTGAGCCTGATGGAGTTTTTGCAATGCAATGGGCTGAAGATTCAAATGAATATTCACAGCCACGTCTGTAACGTGTCACTCCGCGCGTGGGAGCGGAGGGAGGCCATACGGGTTTTACTCCCGCCGCTCCCACGTACATCCTGCCTCTGCAGGACAGTTGGTCTCTAAAACACCCCATACGGTTCCATGTTTTTCGTTGTTGTTTTTTCTTCCTTAGGAACATTTATTGGGCAACAGATCCGTTTGGACAGCTTTGATTTTTGCAAAACATCGCGGAATTCATAACTGGAGACAGAGGTTGCGGAGCAGCTCTGTTCCCGTGTAGTCACCAGGGTGAAGATGGTTATTTGTATTGTGGTAGCTATTAAGAAACCCAGTCGTTGTCCTCAATTACGTTGCGCCAAGGGCTGTACGAACAGGGGTGAATTAGGATGGCTGCCATGTTGGATGCTTAGTATTCTGGGAGAAGTAAGGCCTTAATCCTTCCTGGACTTGGAGATGAAGGATCAGTTGGTGCAAAGTGGCATCGTGCCATTGACTCTGCCCAAGCTGTGTCAGAAGAGACAAAATTTTGATAAGAGCATTTCTCATTGATGACCGTGCTAGGTTGTTTCTCCCCTTCCTTGCTCCATTCACTCTGCGGCATTATCCATTAACCTAGGCGTGAATCAGGCCCACAAACTCCTGTAATAATGCCGAACACCGTTGCACTGTTTTATTTCAGCCACTATAAACTGGTGGTGTTCCCTTGACTGCAGTGAAATGACCTCACGGCTTCCATCTGCTCTGAATGGGGCACATCATTAATTTGTAATTGAGTTAATTAAAACAGGAACACGGGAAGATCTCACACCACGTGCAATCTCATTGCCGCAGGCTGGAGCAAGCAGGGCTGAGTTTAACCAAGGAGTGGACCAATAATGGGTAGAGAGGACCATCAGCAGCGGTTAAACGTGCTGGTCAAGGTGCAACCTCCAACTTGGGATGGCTTAACCAGCTGATGGCTGGAGGCTGGAGAAATACGGCCAGAGGAAGGATCGCTTTATAATTGCCCTGTATTTTGGGGCTGCCCAGCGTGTATTGCTGGCTCGAGATAGATGGACTCCGATCTGAACCTGGCTTGCCCGCTCTGTACCGTGTGAGCATCCGCAGGGGTTAGATCAGATCAGCTGCTAGGAACTTGAATGGACCAACAGATTCAACAGGCTGGGCTCAAAAGCCGTGTGTGATTTTTGTGGGGACAGAACATGGATTTTCCATTCTCTTCCGAGATGTGCTGTTTCTAGAAAAACTGAGCCCGGCGTTACCAGGACTGGCAGTTTCACCTCGACTCTGAGAATTGTAGTGTTTTAATTTGTTTGTTTGTTTGTTTTTCCTTAAGACTTTAGCTGTGGGCGTGACTCTCAACTTTCATGTAAAAATTACCCATGTAATTACGATTATACATAATTATAACTATATTTATAGTTATTCCTTCATGATTTCTTGTAATCATAAGATCTTGTAATTTAGGGGAGAGGGGAAAGAAAACAGCTTTGGGTGCATGTGAAATAGGCTGGAGGGGGGGAAAAATCCATAGCTTGAATGCCTCCGCCGTGTGTCAGGCACAGGGAGCTTTTCTGACGAGCTGGTGCCCCGCCACGCGCGGTGTCCCCGCCACGCGCGGTGTCCCCGGGAGGGCTCCCTGCAGCCCGGCTGCGTGGGCTGGGTTTGCTTGTTTGGCTAGGAGCTGATGGCAACGTGCAGAGGTTCCCATTGCTGCAGCTGCAATGCAAATGGAAAGGCTGTAAAACGCTGCTTCTGCAAACAGGACGGGAGGCATGCCGGGCTCAATCTGTGGGGCCGGGGAGCTGCATCGCCGTGACGAGCAGCTGGAAAACGTTGGAGCGGGGGAGACTCCAGCGGCAGCAACTCCTTTGGGGTCCAAGTTGTTCCTGGAGGTGGTGGCGAGTGGTTTTGTGCTGTTATCCCAACACCTCCGAGTTTAGCCCGATGCTCTTCTTGGGTTTCAGCTAACAGGACAAGCACGGCCAATTCTAGCTCGAAGAGGGGTTTCTCAGCGGTGGATTACATGGCCAGCAGCAGGCAGCTTCCCAGGAGTGGCCAGGCAGCAGGGAGCCGAGCCGAGGGCTTGCTGGCCTCAGTGGAGCGGGCAGAGGGAAGGAAAGGTGAGATGCAGCTCCTGGAGGGACAGGAGCTTGCTGGAAGCCTTATTAACACGGGGCTGGCTGTGGTCTGCAGCAGCTGGCTCTGTCACCCTGGGCAAGCTGCCTCCAGCTATCCCTGCTCGTTCCCCCTTAATACTCAGGCTACTCTGCTTCATTGCAAGAAGGAGAGGTGTAGCTGGAAGACACAGTGTAGTTTAGGTGAGACCCATCACACCAGCCTCTAGCACTGATTGAGACCTGAGGCTGCTGCAGCTGCAGGGCCGTAAGAGTGGAGAGCGAAGTGCGGTTTCCACGTGTAAAACCGCATGAAGTTGCAGCGCGAACGATACCGGTGCATGTGCCAAGGGCACTGGAGCAGAGAGAGGCCAAAGAAGTGATTCAGGGTCCCCGGAAAAGCCACTTGTTTATGAAAGATTGAGGATTTCAACCCATTCAGTTTATCCAACGTAAGCCTGAGAGAGTGGTGACTTAACGTTAATAGGGGAATCGCACCAGGTTCAAGAGAGCTGTTCAAGTGCTTCGGAAGTGGGCAGTGGTAGACATCAATTAAAAGATATCTGCCACTAAAGACATCAATTAAACAACTTCAAATTAGACATAAGGCTCCACGTTATAGCAGGAGGGTTCCTGTTGCAAGGCAATGAACTGTACCGAGGTACCAACCTTTGGAACAACCCAATCCTTCAAATCAGCCAGCCGTCGCCTTTCTGGGAAAGCCGCTTTCATGTCGTTCAGACGAGGCTGAAGAGGTGCGTCATTATATTGAGCTTTATAGCCTGAGTTACACAGGATAAGACTAAACAAATCAATAAAACTCCATGATAGGTAGCCACCTCATCCTAACATGGCTCATTTGCGCATCAGATTGATGACATATGGTGCCTGCATTTGGGACAATAAGGGAACAAGTTCCCTCTGGAGCAATCTCTCTGTATTCCCAGGAATTGCTGATGAGCTGGAAATTTTTATTAATGAGGCTACTTAGATCCTGAAAGGGGGAGCTGTGATCGCAGCATGGGGGGAATCTTCAGCGCGGCAGTTTTATGGCCGCAGGCGTCGGTGCAAGTGCTGCTGTGTTGCCATTGCTTTTGGGTGTTGTTAGCAAGAATAACAGCTTGACAGCGTCGTTCGGACAGCCCCATGAGTGCCCCATCGAGCTCTTGCGATACCCTAACCATGACACCACCGAAACGCTGCTTGTCGTTAGGATACTGATTAATTTATGACTCACTGCCGAAGCACTTTGGAGCAGTAATCACAAAGTAGGACTGCACTGTGCAAACACAGAGCCTAAGGGCACTCCCTGCTCCAGAAAGCTTTCAATCCAAACATTGCAATCTGAACACAGCGCAAGAGATAGCCCATGGGATATCGACAGAAGATGTGGGAGCAACAGGCTGACATTAATCAGCATAATAACGTATTCTTAACACACAATTTTGCTTGCCTGGAAAGATTTATTCCTCTTCCATTAGGATGTAACCATATTTGATTTTTTTTTCTTTTTTTGCACTTTCTGGGCTGGAATTGAGAGCCTGCTACATTTACCAAAGGGTTTATGGAGGGATTTGTCGCTTGTGACTTTTGTTGGCTTTGTGAGTGTCGGTGCGCAGCGGCAGGCTGTTCCCCTGTGTGCAGGCTGGCTTGTCGTGACACCGAGCCCAGCAGTTGCAATGCCAAGCATTCACTTCCCCGAGAGGGTGTTTAACCGGTCAATACAGTGTCTTGTGTTACCAAACCTGAATCCCCGGGGGTCATTCGCATGGGCTTGGAAGTATTTACCAGTCCGTGCAGTTGTGAAGCTATGCAGTGTTACCATGGCATCCCAACAACACAAGCAAACTCTGCTCCCGACATCTCTGCATCGCCAGATCCTGCTCTGACTTAAACTTACTTGAAACTGGATTTAAACGGGGAATATTCACTTGCAGGATGGGTTGTAATAAGTGCAGGGGATCTAAACCGGCTAGCTGGAGCGCTGGGAGCTGGGGAGCGTATAGCAGCCAGGTAAATGAGGCTTTCCCGAGTCTCTCCTGCGTTGGCGGGGTTGCTGGTGGTACAGAAAAGACAGCTTGAACTTTGAGTGGAAGACAGATTCATCCTTACCTAAAATCAGTGGTGCTGCATGGCGGTCAATAAGATTAAAAAATGGCTTTTGATTGATCTGGCCCTTGATCGTGCAAACCAGGGTGAAGTTCAGTTCTCTTACTGCTGAGAACAGCTTTGCCTTTATGATAGTTTCTCTGGCAGCAGGCTTGTATTTTACCTGGCTGGATTGCTTTCTGGTTTGTGGGTCGCGTTGCGCAAAAAATCCCTGTCTGCTGATAAAAAGGAGCTGAGGCTGGAATGCAACCTGATAAAATCCAGCAGCCGGGGCTTACTTTGGTGGGAGTTATTCTTGCCTGACTGTGACTCTAAATCACGCTTTCAGATTCAACCCCTGTCTTCTCAAGACAACCCGGAGGAGCTGCAAGAGAGCGGCCCGTCTCTCTGCGAACTCAGAAGGACCCGGAGCTACGTAAAGCAGCTGGCGACTTCTGCCTTGCTGCTAGTTAGGTACGGATGAAACGAACCCTAGCCTGTCTACATCAGCCATCAGGTCAAGTGTAGCTGGGTGTGCACAACACGCAAGTTCACTTTATACTCAATATATTATTTTTTTTATTATCTTATTTTTTTTTTGCTGGTGGAAGCTCAGCCAGCTTGCAGGACAGGGAGGAATCTTGCCTCCTATGTCTTTGTCTGGCTTGATCTCCCCCTTTCCCTCCTTCAAAAAGAGAATTTCCTTTTAGTAGTTGGGATCTCCAGCCAACTTATATTCTTCCCACAGAGAAGGAAGTACATATTTTTAATAGGCTGTGGCCAGCATATGTAGCCAGCGCTATCTTGCGGTCCTGATGAGGGGAAGAGCTGAAGGATGGTACATTCAGGCCAGACTTTGAAACCTCATGGAGGATTTACAACCTGATAGTAGAGAGATCTGTCCCTTCAAGGCTATTTGAAAAAGCAGAAAGCCCATAAAACTAATTTTTGCCTCTCCCTCTTCTGCATAGGAGCCCAGAAATTTAAGCAGAAACCTGTCCTGTCTCCTTTTGGGTGTGAACTGGCACGTTGGGTCTTTCCAAGTGCAGGGTGCAGCCCACCTAAACCACCTTTATTTTAGCGCTAACAGGAGAGAGAAGGCAAAACCACGGCGGCCAGGAATAGCTGCGGCATCTCTCTCCTGCTGCCCTCTTTCCCCTGCGTGGCGCAGACTCGCTGGGTGCCGCTGGCCGAGTACGGGGTGTGCGTCCAAGGCTGCAGCTGGCTTTGGTTTATATTAAACTAGGCTGGACCTGGCGCTAAGCTGAGGCCCCTTATCTCCTTCCTGCTGGAAGGAGAAGGGAGCAGGGGAGCTACCTGCTCTGCAATAGAGTTAAAAATCAATGCATATTCCCCCTCTTCTCGTTTCAAAATCCATTTAGGTAAGCGTAGAGGAATGGAGAAGCCTTGAGGAAAGGGGGATCGAACCTGTGCTGTTATAACTCTCTGCCAGGGGAGCCCAGAGGAGCCTGTGCTTCACATCCCTTGGCTGCACATGTGGCAGAGGCAAAGGGAGGTGCAGAACAAAGCCAGGTCTGAGCGCTGGGACACGGTGCCAGGTGTGTCCTGGCCCCTCTCTGGCCCTTCCCTTCTCTCCGGCTCCAATTCAGCAGGTTGACGAGGGTGGGAAGGCAGCCAGGCACACCCAGCTCTCCAAGGCAGTAAAATGATCCCTCTTTTGCCCTTGGGCTAAGCCCAGTTTTTCTAACAGATAAAAGGAGAGCAGGCAGGAGAACTCGCTCACTTCCCTGGTCTCCAGCACAGCTTCCCTGAGCTTTTGAAGGGAGGGGGATACTGAAAACATCCTCAGAGCAGCCATGTCCCGGTCCGTGAGTTTCAGCTCTCGCTCTGTGGCCGTCCCAGGGATCAGCCAGATGCGGGTCAGCACCGTCTCCTCGACCCGTGGACTAGGAGGGGGTGCCAGCTTAGGCAGGACAGGTGGCTTTGGCAGCTACAGCCTCTACAACCTCGGCTCCGCCAACAAGCGGATCTCCCTTGGAGGAGGCAGCTCCTACAGCAGTCACTCTGGATACGGCTACGGAGGCATGGGATTCGGTGGGGCGCTCAGCCCCGGGGGCATTCAGGAGGTCACCGTCAACCAGAACCTCCTGGTGCCCCTGAATCTGGAGATTGACCCCAATATCCAGCGGGTGCGCACAGAGGAGAAGGAGCAAATCAAGACACTCAACAACAAATTCGCCTCCTTCATTGACAAGGTGAGGTGTTGGGAAGACCAATAGCTCTGTGGACGCTGCTTAAAAGCAGGTCTGACCCAAAGCTCGCTTAACCTAGTGGGGGATTCACAAATGGGCTGAGGATCAGGTCCTCGAGCATGGTGTGATTTGCTTACTGCAATCCAATAACTCTTATTAAAGCCCTGCTTGCATTGCCGTCAGTAAAGGGTTTTGCCCTGCTCAGGCCAGCTTTGTACCCCCTTTATTTAGCCGGTATTGCCCATAACGTGGGTGCAGGCTTTAAAGATCAGATCTGCACCCAAGCACAGCAGCACCAAATTCAGGGAGGAGGGTGCCTCTTGGAGAGGAATCATCCCAGTAGAATGGATCTTGACGTAAGTCAGAGCTTGCTGTGTTTGTTTGCACTGCCCTGTACCTCTGTTGCTTTACTGTCTTGCGCTAATTGATCCTATGTCCTGTGTAAACTTCAGCTCTGGCATCCTCAAAATGCAAGGAATCCAGACCTGGAGTTTGAGTAATTGGCTGACTTTGAGGTCTGTGGATGGCTTCTGTCAAGCGTCAGGCAAGCAGAATCTGCTTATCTTTAATTCATAAAAAGCCTTAAAGCCATAAGCCGAGCCCCGGGGTAGCAGTGCTCCCTCCTGGTCTTTATCACCCTCCAGATTTTAGGCGCTTCCTATGAGCGATCTAAATTCTTCAGATACCATCCGCAGCCTGTCCTTCCCCCAGGATCCCAACTCTGTAGTGTCAGCCCCCCCTTCCTCCCACTTTCACAAATGACCCCTTGGTTGCTTTCCAGGTCCGGTCCCTGGAGCAGCAAAACAAAATGCTGGAGACCAAATGGAGCCTCCTCCAGGACCAGAAGACTTCCCGGAGTAACATCGCTCCCATGTTTGAGACGTACATCAACAACCTGCGACGTCAGCTGGATGGGTTGTTGAATGACAAAGGGCGTTTGGAGGGTGAACTGAAGAACATGCAGGATCTTGTTGAGGATTTCAAGGCCAAGTAACGTATAATCTTCCCATCTAACGGTGTAGTTGAGCTGGCAGGTTGCTCGGTAGATTAGCAGAGATGTCCCCAGCTTTTCCGCTAGGGAGGGAGATCTTTTTCCAGCCATGAGTTAGGGGTCTAGTCCAGGGAAGCTGCCTGGATTCTTCCTGCCTGGATCGCTCGTTGTTCCTGGCACCTTGTTCCCCTGTGGTCTTCAGTGGCTCCATCCTCTCGGCTTTGCTTTGGGGCCTCCGCAGGGATGGCTTCGTACTTTGGGTTGGCGGTGCCCGTTCAGGTGCGTAGGAACCCCCTGGGAGCTCAGCAGGTTGGCAGGCGGTGGGTGAGCTCTGCTTGTTCTGTGGGTAGGTAATGGAGCGGGTCACCTGCAATTTTTGAGCGACTTTTCAGTCCAAATCGTGTCACTTGGGAGGAGTCCCATGAAGAAAGTAGCCTTTGTCCCAGCCGGTGCCCAACCCAGCTGTACAGGGGAATGCCTGTTAAAAAAAAAAAAAAAGAAAGAAAAGAGGGAGCTGGCAAACTGGATCAAGCAGGAACTGAAAACAAACAGATCTGATAATCCCCAGGGTGTGTTTAGGGAAAGTCAATCGCCAGTGCTTCCCAAGGAGGTGCATGGTAATGATGTTTCCCCCAGCCCTGCTCAGTTATTTCTACTCTGTGCTCATCCACAGTTGTATTTAGCATCTCTGCAAGGCAGCAGCAAGGAGCTGGTTTGCACCCAGAGGAATTAAGCCCTGATTTTAGTCGCATGTCACATGAATGTATGTATTCCTCCAGCTTACAGGGCCGTGTAAAACCAAACCCTGTATGTGATAAGAGAAGGGAAGCAGGAATTGGGAGCCTAAGTGCAGCAGAGGGAGTGAGGATGCAGTAACTGGAGTTCAGAACCTGCTTCTCCCCATTTATATGAAGAAAATCTCATCTTCTAAATAGAATACCTAAAAGATGACTAGCTCTTTATGTGTTTGTTGCCTCTCTTTCATATGTCTCATTTACACAGTAATTCTCAGTTTACATCTGGGGTGAGGGAGGAGACTTATACGCACGAGGCTCCAGGGGATGAGATTCAGTCCCTTATTCCGTAACTGCATTGAGTAAGGGTGTGTTCAAAGGCAGCAAGGGTTGGAGCAGGCTGTGTTGGCGCTGTCCACGTGGCTTGGTGCGGAGCGTGCCGAGGTGTGGTAGCGCGCTGAGCTTCCCCAGGCGTCCTCGGGAGTTAATGGAGAATATTGAAGGATCTGGCAGTTCGTTGACCGGCTTGGTGGAGCTTCCCCCAGGAAATGAGGCATTTGACAAACCATTCTAGAATAATTCAGTCCTTTTACCTGTCTCGGATTATCCGTTCTGCGCTGCAGGCTGTGCGTACGCAGCGCGATCATGTAATTTCCAGGTCATATATTGCTCTGCAATAGCAACGGATGCTGTTCATTGACTTCGCAAGGGACAAGGTCCATTTGTGCCAGTGTGGATGGGCAAGATTCCAGTGTGGAGCAGAAGGGGAAGTACGTGAAGGCTGTTGAAAGTGAAGTAGCTCATGCTTTGGAAGGCAAATTACAGCGCTAGCCATGCAGGGGCTGTGTAAATAAACAGCAGTGTTCTAACTTTGGCAACAGCAATTCCGAACCAGCCAGAGAAAGTGGCTCCTGCTCTGTTCTTTGGATGACTTTCAGGATTCATAGAGCAGACTCTTGCTGTTTGCTTCGGCGGGTTGGCTGATGTAGGGTGGTGTAAGGCAGGCGCTGAGATCCAGGCTTGCGAGTGGTGCAAGTCAGTGAACTCCCGTAAAGTCAATGGAGCGTGATTTTTTTATCTGCTGAGGATCTGGCTCGTTACACCTAAAGCTGAACACCTAAGGAAGGGACGTAGGCAATATTAGAAGTTTGTGTGACTTTGAAGCATAACCACTTTGTGCAGAGTGAGAATAATTATACTCGGCTCTTAGCAGGACAGCGGGATGTGATTGACGCCTGCGAAATGTTCTCAAATATCTGTAATAAGGAGGCGCACAGGGAAAGCAGCACGAGCAGGCGCTTTGATCAGCATAGAGGAATTGGTTGAATCTCCTTGCATCCCTTCTGCATTTGTATTTGCTCTCTCAAGGGGCAAGTGAAAAAGCTGAGAGCCTCGGGACATAGGCTGCCGTCCCGCAGCTGTCCGTGGCTGAGGATAAGGAGCAGAAATCTTCTTAAGTGCAGTGAATTTTGACGACTGTGGGAAAGCATGGGTGAGAAATGCTTTCCAGGTTAGTGGTCACGGTGGTCTGAACCAGACCAGCTTTCAGGCTTCAGCTCATCTAAACGGTACCCTGGACCTGTGGCGTACGGCTGGTTCCTCTTGTGCAAATAATACCCATGCTGCAGGGGTACAGCAAACCTCTGCCTGGGGCCGGCTTGCTTGGGGAAGTCGTAGGCTTTGCTGAGGTGGTTCACGAAGAGAGAAATGGAGGGAGAGAGAAGGGAATCGGGGTAACTCTTCACTGTGACGTTTCTTCCTTTTACCCCGGCCCTAACTTCACACCAATCCCTTTTTTTCTGGCAGATATGAAGATGAAATCAACAAGCGCACGGCAGCAGAGAACGAGTTTGTGGTGCTCAAGAAGGTGCGTGCCATGGATATCACCTGGGACTGATCATATACATTTGCAGCCCTTCTGCCCCTTTGCCCCTGCACTCTCTTTGCTACAGCTGTGCCTAGAGACCTGCAGGTGAAGAATTACAGCTCTCAATTCTGGGTGAAGGCTGCCTCTGTGTAGGCACTGACGTCTCTATAGGAAGCCGGGAAGGAGTGCCAGATCCCATGGATATCATTGATTATGGCTGTATCTCTCTTTGGGACATTTCCTAAGGCCTCCCCTGACTGTCCAAACCGACAGTGGACTTGCAAACCCAGGTCCAGGGGACACTACAGACCATACGGGATCCTGCGCACCAGCAATATTTAGTACGCTGGTAGATAGTTTTTAGGACACGGTGGGTTATTGGGCAGACGGACATGGAGAGCAGACAGCTTGGGGAACTCGATGGGCTCATGGCTGCTTTTGAAGCCATCAAAGGCTGGGTGGACTTAGTCATCAAAGCTACGGCAATCTCAATGGATTATCACTCTTTTTTAGGACGTGGATGCCGCCTACATGAACAAAGTGGAGCTGGAGGCCAAGGTGGATGCGCTGACGGATGAGATTAACTTCCTGAGGTCTCTCTATGAAGCGGTAAGGTCCTTTTGTGGCTGCTGAAGTGTAGCACCACCGGTGGGTGAAGAACGGGGAATGGTGACTGAGAAAATGAAGGTGCTGTTTCCAGAGACAAGAAGGGTGATGGAGACGTGGAGTCTTCCCTTGCACAAGCAGAAATAAGCCTGCAAGTAAAGTGCACGTCCTGTGAATTGTCACAGTGATTTCTCCCTGTCTGGGATGCGAGATGGATCTATTGCAAATGTAGTCAGGACATGCATTATTTTTTTGATGCTGTTAGTGTGAAAACAAGGAAAAACAGTGTATTACAGCCAGTGCTGTAGTGCTGGTGTGTGCTTGTGTGTTTGTGTGCTGTGTGAGAGAAAGAAGGGCAAGCTCCTTGTCCCAGATGCCTTTATCTTACCCATTATTTGCAAGATAAGAGTCTGATTGAACTGGACACCTTGCATCCTTGGGCGAGGTGGTGGAATTTGGCCCTTGCTGCTTTGTGAAGCTGATTCTCAGGTTTCTTGGACTGGCATTTCGTGCTGGGTTCTTAGCTCAGGAGTGGGGTAAACTAATGTTGCTGTTAAAATGTGGGTGATAAGAAGTAGCTCCATTTCTGCTGCTGTTTGTTACTGTGTCCTTTGCAAGGTTGATGTGATTCAGCTGGTTTCCTTCTAGTTAATGTTTTGATTGAATTCTTCTGATCTGCCTCCCTTTCCCTTTTCTTCTCAGATTCTCTCTTTAATTGGCTTCCAAAAGAGAGGCCCTTAAAAATCAGTGATTAATGGTATTGTTTTTAATGCAACTGGCAGGAACTTCATGAGCTGCAGGCCCAGGTTTCTGACACCTCTGTGGTGCTGTCTATGGATAACAGTCGAAACCTGGACCTGGACAGCATCATCGCAGAGGTCAAAGCGCAGTATGAGGAGATTGCCAACAGGAGCCGGGCAGAGGCCGAGTCCTGGTATCAAAGCAAGGTGAGTTATGGGAGAGAGGAGGGCAGTTACAGCTTCTGTTACTACACGTATCCTGTGTATCATGAGTGGGAGAGATTTTAGCCGGCTAATTGACTGCCAGCCTGACTCCATCCTTTTCTCTTACACTGTTCTGTGTCACAGTACGAGGCACTGCAGGTCACTGCTGGGAAACATGGAGACGACCTGCGCAACACGAAGAATGAGATCACAGAGATAAACCGAATGATCCAGAGGCTGCAGGGTGAAATCGAAAATGCGAAGGCCCAGGTGAGGAGCTGCCCTTGTTCTGCTGCTGCAGAGCAGTGGATTTAGCAGCAGCAAGCGTGCCAGGGATCGGGGTGCAACACAACATCTGTAGAAGCAGTTTGGGGGTGGCTGCAATGCTCGTCTCGAAAGATGTCGGTTCTGCTGGAGGGAGAAACTGTGTTGTGAGCAATGAAATACTGAGAGGCAGCTGAACTATAGGTGAGAACGAGTCCGCCAGCGACCTGGGAGCGCAGCAGGGGAGTGATGCAGAGCCATTTCCAAAGGGCAAGGCTGCGTGTGGCCTCCCTCCCAGCCACCCGCATTCCTTGTACCCTCTTGCTTCTGGGATCTTTGTCCGCTCCCTTTTTGCAGAAGGGAACACCATGTTTGGGCACATAAAAGAATTTTTCAGCTGTATGGGAGTTCTGTTTGCTTTCTCCAGGGGCTGTTATCGCTTTATCAAAGGGCTGGTGAAAGCCAGACCAGTGAGTGGTTCAGACCATGTTCGGGTCTGAAAACTGGCTGTGAATAACCAGGGTGCACAAAGCTGGAGATAAGCCATTGTGATTCATCCGCTTGTGTTTATTTGGTTTCAGGGCAGGGAGGCTTCAACACACACTTAGAAGCAAAGAGCTGACCCAGTGCAGCTCCCTTGAATAATGAATGAGAGTATAAAGCACTTGTGTTCATTGTGAGCCCTTCCTGCCAAACGTGGGGCTTTTTTGGAGGTGCAGGGGACACAGTTGAGGGTGCGTTAGAGTGCCAGCTTGATGTGGCCCCCCAGGGATGCTTTTGGGGTAGCTCTGCTTTGGTTTTTTAACTGCAGGTCTGCTCGAGTCCACGCTTGCCTCACATCAAAGCTTGCTGGAGACCAACTGGCTCTGAACAAGCTCTGGGGCGTAATAGGAGAGAAAACCTGAGCTTGCATTAACCCTAAGTGTTGTGCTGTTGTGTGCGGTGTGGGTGGGCTGAGAAGCTGAGGATCACCTGAAGAAAGTCTTCCAAAAATGTAGCCAGTGGAGAGAAATAGGGTCTGCCTTTCAGAAGAACGTATTTTGGGATGAGATGAGCTTCCTTTGCAGGCTGATCTCCATCCAGTGCCCAAAAAAATGTGTAGGCATGAACCTCTAGGGATCTAAGTTGAGCAGAAGGCTCCAGGGCTCTGCAGATACACAGAGATGGTCTGGCCAGTAGATGTCAGGAGTCCATGGGCAGTAGTGTCCTCCACCAAGGAGGTGAGATGCCCACTGATGTACCCCGCTCTGTCCCTGCAGCGTGCCAAGCTGGAGGCAGCCATTACTGAAGCCGAGGAACGTGGTGAGTTGGCTGTCAAAAATGCCAAGGCAAAGCTGGAGGAGCTGGAGGCAGCTCTGCAGAAGGCGAAGCAGGACATGGCCCGGCAGCTCCGTGAGTACCAGGAGCTGATGAACGTCAAGCTGGCCCTGGACATCGAGATCGCGACCTACAGGAAGCTGCTGGAGGGCGAGGAGAGCAGGTGGGTGCGACCTGTGGGTTTTACGTGAGGAAGGGTCCAGCCCTTTGTTCCCTTTGTTTGGGGACATTGTGAGGGCCCAATTCCGGTTTCTGGAAGGAAATACAGAAGAGAAAACCTTGCATTTTAAACTGATTTTTGGTCCTGAAAATGCTTTGGCTGAAGAGCCAAACTGGCGAGTTCTGGGGAAAATGTGATACTTCTGGTGAAAATATGCAAAGAAGAAAAAAGTTGTTTTCCATTATATGTTCAATGCTGTGGCAGAAAATTTCCAAGTGGCTCAAAACCCCGTGGAATTAGGGCAGAGCTTCTGTGGTCTCTCAGCCCCCCCCCAGGTGATAACAGAGCTTGTAAATGTAGGGCCAGAACAAAGCGCTGGATGGCACACTTATCTTGTCTGAATTATTTACAACAGCAGTAATAACTCATTGTCTTCATCCTCAGCGCCGAGGCCCTGGGGGAACAGTGAGTAATGCAGAGTCTAACCCGTCCTCTTCCTTTTTGCCTTTGTGTTTTTCTTCTCCAACAGGTTGGCTGGTGATGGAGTTGGCAATGTCAACATCTGTGAGTTGATTTTATAATTTATAATAGTTACACATAGCCATATGCTTATAGAAAATGCAGGTGGGCACCAGCTGGGTCTGCGTGCAGGAGCCTCATCGTGCCCTGCCTTAGCTTCTGCCACCCAGTTACCCCCCTTCTTAAATGGGAGCCCCCCGAGACAGAAGTCGTGTTGGCTCCATGGCAGATTTCAGCTCTAACTCATCTGTATGAAATTTAACTTGGGGGAATGTTGATCTTTCTTTCCTCCCATTTTTGTACGGAGAAAAACGTACCGATGAGAAAAGGCATTGCCTGGATGAGAAGTTAGCGCAGAGGTGACGTTAGAGGGTGTCTTTCCGGCTTGGGAAGCCTTGCGTGCTCACCTTGCCTGGACTTTGGGCAGATGTTGGTGCCTCGGAGACGCTGTCTACAGCTCTAAACCAGTGGCTCGACTTTTCATCCACTTAATTGCCACTGGTAGCTGGTGAACCACGTGCCCACAGGCTCTTTGGTGCACCAAGAGATGAGCTGAATGTGTTCATGATACGGGGTTCTCCATGCCGCAGCGGGTCCTGAGCCAGGCTGATGGAGAAGGGCTGCTCAACCCCCACGTGCATCTGGCTTAGCACAGAAAATAAATGCTCTGGGCCAAAACGTAACAAGAGTTTGGTACCCTGGGCCCTGTGTTTTGCAGGAGATGGTAGAGAGTTTTCATCTGGTTGCTGCAATTTAAAAATGCCCTTTTTGTGAGGGTGCCAAACTGGGTTCGAAGTTCCCCAATGCTCACGTTTGGTTTGCTTCTCTCTGTGCCACAGCCGTGGTCAGCTCCAGCAGTGGAGGTGGCTATGCCGGTTCCGGTGGATTTCTGGGAGGAGGAATCGGAGGAGGCCTTGGCCTGGGAGCAGGCATGGGCAGCGGGGTGCTCGGCTTCTCCTCTGGAGGTGGCTCCAAATCCTACAGCATCTCCACAACCTCGTCCAGCAGGAGAAGCTTCAAGAAGTAACTACAGGAGCGGAGCTCGGCGGTACCCATTACGTGGGAGGAGGGAAACCATAGAAAGAAAAGTTTTGTTGCCTTTTATAGGACAAGTTGGCTGCAAAATTTCTGCAGTGATGAATGAATTGGAATAAGACATACCAGAGTACCTGACCCTGCCACATCACGCCTAAGGCTTGATCCTGCACTGTTGAACTCAGTGGGAAGCTTTCCACTGAGAGCAGGTTCAAGCCTGTAGGGTGAAATTTATCCAGTGAAGCAGGCGGTGTAACGCTTTTGTTACTCGTGTGCTTGGTACCCCCTGCTCAGGGCTGGATTTCACCCTTTGAAGGTCAAAGCAATCATCTGAGTGGCAAGCTATTCCACAGTTCTGCTGTGGTTTTGCAAAAGAGACCAGAAGATTATCTCCCTCTTAATATGATTTGGAAGACTTTATTCCCTTAGGCTCCTCAGAAAATGCCAACCCTTGTTAAGATTTCAGCCTGGGTTTGTTTTCTTAAAGGATACCAAGAAGAAAACAGTGAAACTGGGTTTGGTTTCTCCTTATTTTCTTTGGAAATGGGCTCAGAAATGGAATTCAAGAGTTCTCCTCAGAATGAAGCTGATTTCTTACCAAAGGCAATGCAGACAGATTTACTTTCAGGTTCTTTATAGCGAAGTAACTCATAAACAAGCTTCCCCACCCATTCCCTCTCCTTAAACGAAGCCCAAAGCTTAAGGGATATGAAGTTGCTTAAAATCATAAGTAGCACACTAAAATGGGAGATAACATTCCCCATCCTTGGGTGTCTCTGTTTACCAGCCTGTATTTCCAAGCATATCTAGTGATACCTGGTGTCTTTCCTACAGCTAGGGAAAAAGCGTGTTTTGTTGGTGCATCATTACAATAACGACTTGTTCCTGCCAAAATGTGTCTTCAACTTAAACATGCCAGGGAAAATAGTTAGGTTGTTACTGCAGTAAGAAGAATTGTTAGATGAATAACTCAAAGAAACTGCACAGAATTGTTGTATTACGTGCTCAGCCATGTCCTAGCAGTGTGTCTTTAGTCGACGTTTTATACCTTTGTGATCTGAGACCTTGTCATGAGGCCGTTAATAAAGTTTCCCTATTGTGTGCTTCTTCAGTCCCAGCTGAGTTCCTTGCCTGAGCTTCCCTGGATGCTCAGGAGCTCTGGAAAACACCCAGGTTTTCCCCTTCCCCCGTCTCCAGAGCCAGCTCCTGGCCGCGTCCCCTGGAGCAGTGCCGCGCTGTGGTCAGGGCCAGGATTTAGGGTTTGCTGCCTGCCCAGTCTTTCATTCCTGGGTGAATTTTACCCGCTGCTTTGCACCGCGTCTGGGCAGCGGGGTGATGGGACTGATTTTGTTCAAGCGCTCGGCTTCAGCCCAGCCCCTGATCAGGACTTGATGCCGACTGAGACCATCTTCCTCCGCTGAGCCGAGAGGAGCTAAGCATCGGAGGAGACGCCTCTCTTGCAGACGGCCAAAGCTTGGAGAGGTGAATCTGGGCCTTGCTGCAGGAGGACAGCTCGGTCCTGCTCCTTTTGGGGCGGCGTGGGGTGAGAAGGGCTCGCCCCAGGGTGACTGGCGCTCGCTCCCACCCCTCTCGTAGGGCGATGGCGCAGACGCGTGGCGTGCCCTTGCTGGAGCTGCTGTTGCAGTAGGCGTCACCCCGGTGGGGATGGGGCCAGGCAGAGATTTTATAGTCACTGAGAGAAGCCGTGTCCTCCAGGATGAGGATGGCGACGAGGCTGCCAGGGCCTTGAGGGTGCTTTACCCACCCGTGCCCTACCCGGACCCCGTCGCTCCAGCGCCCAACATGGCCCAGCACCTTGCGACAGAGCAAGCGCGGTGCTGAGCCTGTGTGTGGCTTTACTACACACACGGTGCTAATGGCAGGGAGGGAAGGAATCCGGGGTGCCCAGCAGAGCCGTGTTATCAGCGGCCCGGCACACCCAGCTCACGGCTTTTTGTCATAGCCAAAAAATCAAAATGAAAAAAATGCCCTGAAGTTAACTGAAGAGCTCAAAGACAGACATTGCCCGGGTGTTTTTGGCAGGGGCTGCCGCTGTTTGCAGTCATTTGCACAGCTTTGCGATAGTGAGGAATTGTGGGTCTCTCTTAACATGACGAGAGATTAGCAGGGCTCCATCGCTGCTCCTTCAATGTTGGGTGTCAGGCTTGCAGCGCTGACCTGGGAAGGGGCGCCTGCCGGCTGCGCGGCTGCAGGTTTTCCACATTTGCAGAACAACGTCCGCTGCGTAACGGTGCTGGGGAAGAGGGGATCTGCACGCTCCGGGAAACGCCGTGAAGCGTCTGTGTAAGGCCGTGCAGACGGATGCACTTTGTGCTTTGTGCTCGTTCTTTGCATCCGGTCTTGGCTCAGTCTGGGGTCATAAGCAGAGCTGGTTGAAATTTAATCTCTGCTTCAGAGTGGATGCTGATATTATGAAGGCAAAGTGCCCCGAATTAGTGTAAAAGCAGGTGTATTGAGAGCGTCCTGTTGACTGCAATTTCTGCAAGTTGGATTCAGGAGAAATAATTCAGCTTCAGAAGCAGCTTTGCAACAGGGGAGATTTTTGCACTTCTCGAGAAGGGAGACGGACGCGACCCAGCGAAACCCAGCACCCACCGACTCCAGAGCCCTCCACCGCCGAGCGCTGCCGCTGCCGGGCCGCGCGGCGTGTGAGCTGCCTGCGGCGCTGGCTCTTTGGCAGGCAGAGCCGTCCCCCCGCTCTCGCCGCTTGGGCTGAGTCTCCTGGGCGCCAGACATTGCCTCCACCGCTTGTCTGAACGGCAGCTGAGCTTCCCGTGCTGCTGGGCAGGATGCCTCTGCTGGGGAGAATAGAGGCCAAAAAGGATGATGATGGGAGCAAGCGAAGGTATTAAAAGGTAGAAAAAGCCATCAAGCGATCCATAAAGCGGTATTTTTTTGCCTCCCTGTTTTGCAGCAGTGACTAAGAAGAATAACGAGGAGCTGAAATGTGGATAAAATCATACATGGACAAAGGACGTTCATGTTGGTGCGGGGCCAGGAACGTGCCTGGTCTGGACGGCGGGGTGACCCGGCGAGCTGCTGTGGTTCACGGAGGAGCCGGGAATTTGGGCTCAGAGAATTTAGGGAGAGCTGGAGGTCCTTTAGCTTCGCAAATGTGAGCTGAGGGAAAGATGGAGCCCAGTAGAGAGCAAAGACAATTGCAGAGGGCAATTCCTCCTCGAATGGGCAAGTCCTTCGACCCATCTGGTGGCATCTCAGGGACGCTGTTCTCCGTGCTTTGGGGCAGGGTATGGCCAAGACATCCCTCCCAGCCCCGTTTTCCCTCCTGGTATGATTTAGGCGGGTAATACAACACAGTCAGCAGCACATCCATCTTTCTGTACTCTGCTGGGTATTTTCAGCCTTCCACAGTACAACTCCAGAACTGGAAGCGTTGCCTTCAGCACTGAAACATCTCAAAGCCTTTAGTTATTATCATGTCAGTTAAACATCTACAGATGTTAAAGATGTTAAACATCTAAAGATGTTAAAGATTTAATAGCTCTGCCCTGGCGTGAGCATGTTCGTGGCTGGGGAGGTTGCTCCATGCATGCGCTTTACTCGCAGGCATTAAAGATGCCCAGCTGATTTCATCTGGGCGGTCAGTAGTACTTCTTCTTTCCAAGCCAACTGTACGAGGAAACCTTGCTGCTTCCTCAGCTCATAAAAGCAGTGAAATTGCTTTTTTCCCCTTTTTACAGCGTTGATGGTTTCCATGCAGGCATAAAGCCCAGCGATCCCTGCCAAGGCTCAGAGCGCTTCGGCTTCTGCCTCTTGCTCTCTGCAGGGTAAAATGCACAATGATTAAGTATACTTTACAATACTTATCAAGTATACTTTATAATACGCTTTTTAAATCTCATACTTTAAGCAGATACCTCTTTGAGTGTTTGTTCTATCTCTGCTTACTCTTGGCCTCTGCATTTCTCCCCTCCTGGTGAGCTGTCCTGATTTTCTCCCTCCAGTTAAGTGCCCCAGCCGAACGCTGTGTTCCCGCTGGACGCCCCGGTGTTTCCTTCTGGGCCGCGTCGCAGGATGCGGTGGCTTTGCTCCGGCCGCCTCCCCCTGCGGCACTGCTGTACCACCAGCCGCAAACCCCGGGCTGCGAGGTTGGCAAGGTGTCGTAAGAGCAGGGCTGAGGTCACGGGCGACGTGGTTCTGTCCGCAGATGTCGGAGTGTTTTACGAAGGAGGTAAGTGCAAAGTTCTGAGGGAGCTGGGGGTGTTTAGTGTGGAGAAGAGGAGGCTGAGGGGAGACCTTATTGCTCTCTACAACTGCCTGAAAGGAGGCTGTAGCGAGGTGGGGGTCGGTCTCTTCTCCCAAATAACAAGTGATAGGACGAGAGGGAACGGCCTCAAGCTGCGCCAGGGCAGGGTTAGGTTGGATATTAGGAAAAACTTCTTCACTGAAAGAGTGGTCAGGCCCTGGCACAGGCTGCCCAGGGCAGGGGTTGAGTCCCCATCCCTGGGGGGATTTAAAAGCCAGGGAGATGTGGTGCTGAGGGACATGGGTTAGTGGTGGCCTCGGCAGTGCTGGGTTAGCGGTTGGACTCGATGATCTTAAGGGTCTTTTCCAACCTTAACGATTCTGTGATTCTATGATAAGTTCTGTTCTTCTCTGTAGGGAAACTGAGGCAGAGGAAGGGTGAGGACTTGGATGCAACCAGGCCTGAGAAGGCGGCTGCAGGTGGTGGGGAGCTTTCTTCACTTCCCTGGTGGTTAAGCTGCTTTTGCTTCAGTTTCCATCAGTTTTTCAGTAACTACCAAGGCCAAAACCCTGCTCTGAGCTTGATTTTGATTTTCATCTTGTGCTTAAAAGGAATTAAATGGCACGAAACCAGTATGGGCTGGGCTGAGTCCCCAGCTCCCACTGGGCAGGGAGGAGCAAGGTGGGGGGGGGAAACAACTCCTCTCCTGGGAAGGCTTCCACCTGGGAAGCCTAATTAGCTTGATGGGAAGCCTAATTGGCTTGATGAGGTTATAAAGGGCAACACCCCATGCAGTGGAGATGAAGAGAGGTTCTCCAGCCTCTTGCTGGAGGTGGTGGCACTTTGTGCTCCTGCACTGGGGCAGCCACCGCCTGGGAAGAGGTGCGTAGGGTGGGCTGGGAGTTGGGTCTGCTTTGCCTCCGGGGTTGCTGCCATGAAGCTGTGCCCTGTTGGAGAGCTGAGCGGGACCTGCTCTGGTGCTAGGATGAGAGGAAGGACAAGGGGTGTAAAACCGTCCGGCAGCTCCTGGTATATGGCTTTGAGGAGTTCCCAGGCAACTCGAGGCAATCGGTAATGGTTTTAAGGGGATTTAGCAATCGATGATAGTAATAAAAAGCGTCAGTTAGCTTTATGCAAATCGCTAGAGCATCTTTGCTTAGTCAGTACCCTCTAAATGTTTGTGTGTGTTTGTTTTTCCTGGGGGAAAAAATCATTTGGGGCTCCACCCTGTGCTAATGAAGACATCTAACCTGGGCAGCACCTGTTTCCCGTGCCTCGCTGGCCGCGGCTGTGCCATAACCCCTCAGCATGGGGTGGAACGGATCCTGCTCCTTCTTGCAGGTGTGAGGAAGAAGAGAGCTGTACTTCCAACTCAGTGGTGCTCTGGAGGGAGGTCATAGCCCCGCTCCTTGCCTAGCGGCTCACGTGCATGGAGAACAGATGTGTTGGGGGTTATACAAGCTGGAGAAATGGGTCTGTGTGAACCTCATGAGGTTCAACAAGGCCAAGTGCAGGGTCCTGCACCTGGGTTGGTGCAACCCCCGGTGTCAGCACAGGCTGGGGGATGGAGGGATTGAGAGCAGCCCTGAGGAGAAGGGCTTGGGGGTGCTGGGGGATGGAAAGCTGGCCAGGAGCCAGCAATGTGCACTCGCAGCCCAGAAAGCCACCCATCTCCTGGGCTGCATCCCCCGCAGCGTGGCCACGGGGTGAGGGAGGGGATTCTGCCCCTCTGCCCCGCTCGGGGGAGACCCCCCTGGAGCCCCGCGTCCAGCTCGGGGGTCCTCAGCACGGGAAGGACAGGGAGCTGTTGGAGCGGGGCCAGAGGAGGCCCCAGCAATGGTCCGAGGGTGGAACAGCTCTGCTGGGAGGACAGGCTGAGAGCTGGGGGTGCTCAGCCTGGGGAAGAGGAGGCTGCGGGGAGCCCTCAGTGCGGCCTTGCAGGGCTTAAAGGGGGCTGATAAGGAAGATGGGGACAGGCTTTTAGCAGGGCCTGCAGCGACAGGACAAGGGGTGATGGTTTTAAACTAAAACAGGGGAGATTCAGACTGGATAGAAGGAAGAAATTTGTCCCGCTGAGGGTGGTGAGGCACTGGCAGGGGTTGCCCAGAGAGGGGGGAGCTGCCCCATCCCTGGAAACATCCAAGGCCAGGCTGGACGGGGCTGTGAGCACCCTGATCTGGGTGAAGCTGTCCCTGCCCATGGCAGGGGGATGGACTGGGAGGCCTGGAAAGGTCCCTGCCAGCCCAAAGCATCCTGTGATTCATTCTATGGGAGACCATTGAGGAGCGGTGGCTGGGTTAGGAAGGAAGAGCTCCCAGTGGATGGAGGCCTTGGCCTGGGCCTGTTTTAGACCCCTGTAAGCTTTGGCGTTGGGATCCTGGAGCAGAGACAGGAATTAACCCTCCTTTCCCCAAATGAAAGTGTCGAATGAAAGTAACTGAGTTGCTGTGTCAATTTATTGGAGATGCAAGACTAAAACTAGGATGAAAGCTGCTGCCAAAATATACGGTCGTTAGAAATAAATCCCTGCTTCCTCTTTTTCTTCCCAAGTAGGGTTAATGTACTTACGCTAGCAGTTCAGTGTGCTGGGTACTGGACAACTGGGAAGGCAATCGATGCTGGTCCCATGCGTTTAAGGTTGGGTTTGGATCCCTTGGACAAGATCACAGGGGAGCTTTGTGTCCTAGGGCCAGATACGTCGATGGATCAGGCCCTTTCATACCTGACAGTGGACGCTGGCCCCCAGAATGACGGCATTTATGGCAACAGATGAGCCAGACCATTAAAAACCCAGAAGGAAAAGGAAAGTTGAGGATCAGTTTCAAACCAGGTAATGCAAGTACATAAGCAAGCTGCCTTCAACCAGCAGCAGCCCTTGAAATCTATCCTTTGGGGCAAATAATCAATGAAGTCGATGCAACGTGAAGGGAAACTGCAAGCTAGGCAATTTGGGGTGAGTGCTGCTCATGCCAGGGGTGCATGTGTCATCTAAAAGGCTGGCTGAAAAACCTAGGTTGATCCAGGGTGAGAGCTGCTAAGGCAACTGGGCTGGATAAAGCTCTAATGGAAACGCTCTTAGGTAGAAGGTGTCCTCTCTCACGCTTCATTTTAATCCTTGAATCTGTAGGAGTGGAAAGACCAGGGAACTACACCAAAAGCATCTTGTTTTAACCGCATAATGGGAGCGATGAGGGGGATTTTAGCCCTTCTTGCTCCTAGATTCCCTAGCAGAAATAGCAAAACTCTTGACCACAGGAAAGCCCTCTTTACTTTTTGTATCCCCATGCGTGGAACAGGGGTGTGCAGCCTGGGGGAGCTGGGTGCACTCGATCCGGCTCCGGCCTGGCTGTTGCTGTGTGTTGACACAAAGGCGTGTGTGTTGCTTTGTTTCCAGCCTTGCCGTTTATCTACGGCTCTTTACATGTTGCTCCTGGCTGACTTGGTCATGGACACCACCTTCACGTGGGAGCTCCTCGTGCTCCTGCTGCTACCGCCATCACCGCAGCTCACCGCTGCGCCGCAGACCCCCACGCCGCTGGCCCAGCACGCGTTTCTGTTGACGGACGCGTGGGCACTTGCGAAGCCAGGCTCTGGGCCGTAGGTGAGACCTCCCTGCGAATGGCAGACAGCTGCAAAAGGCAGAGCAAAGCTGAGTTTCAGCTGAGTGAATTCCTTGGAGAAAAGGCAGAAGATGCCTGAGTTTGGTAGAAGGTGAATGCTCCAACTTACGGATGCTGACAGGGAAGCCTTCTTTTTCACCGAGCCTGTAGAAAACGGGAAAAGGCTACACATTATCAATCTATCTTGAAATGCAAAGCTCTTTAGCCTCAAACATGAGCCTGACCCTCTCTAGCCTGTCTCTTGGAGGCAGTAGGACTGGCTGTTTGGGTGGAGGTCTCTTAGGACTGATAGGAAGAACTGATCTGCATCAGAGCTGCATAGATGACTTGCAGCATGGCAGCTCCAAAACAGCACTGGCCGGTTGTTTTTTCCTTTCAACACCTGTATCTGAAGTAGCTTGTGCAGCCCTGCCAGGGTCTGTCACTCACCTGCTCTCCTCTCCTTCCAGCAGCTTCCTATAGGTGACGATCTCGATGTCCAGGGCCAGCTTGGCGTTCATGAGCTCCTGGTACTTGTGGAGCTGCTGGGCGAGGTCTGCCTTGGTCTGCTGCAGGGCTGCCTCCAGCTCGGAGAGTTTCTGCTTCGCATCCTTGACGGCCGTTTCCCCACGCTGCTCCGCGTCGGCCACGGCGGCTTCCAGCTTGCAGCGCTGCAAGGGGCGAGACACGGTCAGTCTTAGCTGTCTCTTGCTGTCTTCAAACATAATTCATGATCAAGAGATGGGTTTAAAGTCTGGTTGTGCATTCAGCCCAGCGGTAAGATGAGCACGCAGCCCCTCTGGCAGGGGTTTGAGGGGGCTGGAGATGCAGTTTCAGCGCTCCCTCATGTTGCTCGCAGGGGATGGGATGCTGTAACTGCATCTGCCTTCAGGTTCTGCACGAGTTGGGCTTTAATGCAGCCGTAGTTGAAGCAGCAGAGTCCCAGCTCATGAACACCCTTTGCAAGGTGCTACAGCACCGTTTAATTTAGTTGTGGGAGCTCGCAGGAACAGCAATTCACTCTCTGCCCTGCTGAAACAGCCGGAGCTGGCTGTGCTCACCTGGTCCTTGGTGCTCCTGACTTCTCCGTTCAGTCTCCGGACTCTCCGTGTCAGGTCAGCTATCTTGTTTTTTGTCTCTCGCAGGCTGTCAGCGTTTCTGCCTGCAGTCACTTGCAGCTCCTCCAACTAAAAAAGCCCAAAAGACATCGTTGCATGTCCCAAAACCAGATGCTTTGAGTTGAATCAGAGCAAATCAGGAGAGTGGGGGGTGTTTCTCTGGGTCTGCAGAGAAACTGCACCCAAACCTTCCCTCTGCCAGGTTTTCTCACCTTGCTTTCATGCCAGGCCTGCGCTTCTGCCCGGCTCCTGCGGGCAATGTCCTTGTACTGAGCCTTGACGTCCGCGATGATGCCATCCAAGTCGAGATCTCGGCTGTTGTCCATCTGCACGACCACCGAAGTGTCTGAGATCTGGGCGCGCAGCCGGTGGATCTCCTGGTGGCGACATGGGGTTGAGCTGGTCAGGGAGATGCTGGTCCCGCTCTGCTCCAGGTCCAGCCCCAAGGTGACGTGTCACCCGTGTTGTGCCACTCTGTCCCCCTCTGCAGTGACCAAGCAGAGATGAACTGCGTGTCTCACCATTCAGCGCGAGCGATGACCACCGCCCTGCCTTACCCCCTCTTCCCCTGTCCTTTGGGATAAGCAACTTCAAAATCCAGCTGGGAAATGCAAACGATGGGTGGAGCAATAGGGAGGCTTCTTACCTCTTGGTAGAACATTCTCAGGAATTCAACCTCTTCTTTCAGGCTTCCCACCTTGGCCTCCAGCTCTGCTTTGTTTAAGAAAAAACAGTCCGCGTCCTGGAGACGCATTGGGGATGGAAGAAGGAAGTTTGTTAGCGAGAGCAGACTCAGGGCTACCCTTGGGGTGAGGGACTTTCAGTGCTGGTACCGGGACCGCGCGCCAGCTCCCAATTACACAGTTGCTGCTGATTTGAGTTCAAGCAAACCCAAGCACCAGCTCCTGCTTGTACTTGTTTTGTGTGCTGCTTTGGGGAAATAAATCACCGCGTGCACCCCAAAGACCTGAGCCCAGAGAGGAGAGTTCAAACAGCCCCTTGCTCACCTTCTTCAGGGCAATAAACTCACTCTCGCTGCACGTCCGCTGGCTGCATTCGTCCTTGTACCTGCGTGGGAAAATGGGAGATCTTGTTTGAGTTCAGCGCAATTACATCTTTGTTGGGGTTTCTGCAGGCCTTCTTTCAAGAAGTGAAACTCCTAATTTTTTTTCCTTCTCCCCAAACAATGTTTTGGGATGCTTTGCTCTTGTTTCGTAGCCCATGGGAAAGCAAACATGTTTTCAGAGAGGTTGCTGCGTCTTTACGTATTTGCAGCAGAACTGTTTTCGTTTGACCTCTGCAACAGCAAATAGCTGCCCATCATTTCTAAATGTTAATTCCCTGAATTAGGAAGGAGAGAAAGAGAACCTGGAGGAGGGACATCCTCTGTTTCCTCCATCTCTCTGTAAATTGAGACCTTATTTTATATACTGAGATCCTGGTAGATCTCTCCCTCTACCTACTAGTTCTCTGGGAACCATTTACTACCACGAAAAGTTCAGTCTCTGCCTGTTTATGAATCTCAAACAACATTTTGAGCCCTGCACTCACATTTCTTGGTTTTTTACTTACATTTTCCTGTTGGTTTCCAAAACCTGCTGTGCTGCTTTCAGGGCTGTTTCTAACTGGGCTCTGTCGCACCCCAGCGCTTCCAGCTGCTTCTTCAAGTTACCAATATAAGCCTCTAACATGGGCGTGATGGCATTCTTGCAGGTTTTTTGACCCTGCAGAAAGCTCCACTTGGTCTCCAGCATCTTGTTCTGCTGTTCCAGGAGTCGAACCTGAATCCCAGAAAGCAAAATGGGAAACGAGATGAGGATTAAGGGCTTGTGAGAGCCAGTGTCTGTGCAAGAGCAGGGCAATGTGTGTTCCTGCTCCTGATATGTGCGAATGCAGCGTTTCCTAATCCAGTGCGCTTTTGCGTGTAGGCAGTCTCTGGGCCACCCATGTGGAAATGCACAAAAATCTAAGCACTTCTAGAAAGGAGAGATTTGCAATAAATTGGGGATGTGCAGAGAGGAATGGGAAGGAACTGGAAGGCTGACACAACTGGTTTTAGCTCGTTCCCTCCCTGCAGTCAGGCCTAGAGATCAGATCAATAGTGCCTGGACACCGAAGCTTCCCCAGTGGCTCATAAACACCTTGGTGCTCAACTGGCACCCTTATGCAAGTTGCCCTCCGTGTCTAAAATGAGTTGTCTTACAAGGATTTCATGCCCTTTCCATGCTAGACACCTCACTTGGACTCTAGTGCCTGCAAACTGGAGCTGAGGAGGGGCTCCCAGCTCACCTTGTCAATGAAAGACGCAAATTTGTTGTTGAGGGTCTTGATCTGCTCCTTCTCTTGGCACTTCACTGTTTGCATGTTGGGGTCAAGTTCCAGTCTGAGCGGTTGGAGCAGTTGCTCGTTGATGGTGATGGGTGTGATGGCGCATGGCTTGGAGACTCCGTGAACCCTGTAGCCAAACCCCGCACCTCTGTAGCCAAACCCCGTGCCAGCTGCGCCAAAGCCATATCCACGTCTCGGAGGAGGACGTCTTCCAACAGCTCTTCTGGGCCTGGAGAATGCCACGCAATCAAGACTTCTGCTTCTGAAGGAACCCAAACCACAGTAGCCCATGCCACCACCCCAGTGAGACGAGGCAGTGCTGAAACTACATCGATTCCTGCGAAGAGCTGCAGAGGAAGAGCTGCAATTCCTGACGGCATGGCCGGAGCTGGTGCTGTAGGAGCAGCAGAGCATGGCTGCTGGTGGGAGAGGGACTGGTGCAGGCGATGAGCTGGGAGCAGATTGGAGAGTGCAGTTCCCTCTGACCACAGCGGAGCACCTTCTTCCTTTTATTCGCGTGGAAAACGGGGCGAGGCTGCATGAAACTTCCACAAAATGTTTATGATGCAAAGAATGTGAACTACTTAGCATATACCGTGCTTACCAACAGAGAAAGCAGCAGCACATTCGCCCCGTGAAGGTTTGAAGAATGCTGTTAAGTCAGAGGGGTCGTATCCAGGTCTTGTGTAATAGCAACAAAAAATTAGGGGAGTTGTGCTGGGTGAATTGTTTTCAGGAGACATGGTAAAAATTGCACATTCCCCTGTCTTTAGGTTGGACGAAGCGGAACTGAGCCTTTGAAAAATGTAAAATGCTTTCTATCAAAGGAGATCTTTATGTTTTGCTGATACCTCAGCTGGCAAGTAAGAGCTTTGAAGGAGAATGTGATTCAACCTACTGTTTAATAAAAACTATCGGTTATAAATGTGAATTTACTGAGAACTAATGAACAAAGTCTTGCCGGCAGGTTAGGGGTAAATGGCCATGTTTTGTTGATTCTGCCTATAAAAAGGCAACGTGTTTTAATGCTAGGGAAACATCTGTGGGGCCAAATCTATTTCTCAAGGTGATTTTTCTGCAGGTTGCTGATATGAGTGTTTTCCAACCTGATAATGCATTTGGGGGGAATTAATGATTTGTTGAAATTGAAACCGATGCTTGGAACACGGTAGCTTTTGCAGCCACTCTTACTGGCCAAATCCTCAGGAAAGTGGCGTCTCCTCCTCCCCTCATCCCTCAACTTGAAGGTTGGGTTCCCACCTGGGGCAGGGCCAGGCTTGGTCCTTCGCCTCCTACGTTGGGCGAGTGCCCTCATTGCGGCGTCAGGGCTCGGACTCTTCCTGGCTTCGCTGTTCACACGCGTGTGTGTCCAGGTCCTCGGAAGAACAGGGATAGCGTCGGTGCCCGCGTCGCTGTGTGGGAGGGCGGCGTGTTTTGTAGGGGCAGGGTGGAAGTTTCCAACTAATGATTTTGGTTTGTTTACTGCATTTCTTTCCCCTTCCCTATTCAGTGGTTGGTTACAATTGCAAGCCAAAATTACCAGCTTTGCTGGAGGAATCTGGGAGCTCTTGGACACTTCGGCTCCAAGGCTCACAGACATCCTTAGGGGAACGGGGCATGAGAAGATCTAATCTTGGGATTGTCCTCAATCCTCATGTGTCAGACCATGTTGCTGCAGACTGTAGTTGTATTTTATGGCTCTCTGGCTGCATCTCTTCTCTCCACGTTGTCATCCTAGGAAACGCTTTCTGCTTCCGATGAGACAACGACACCGAATGCAACTCTACAGCGCTTTTGGACAGAAATCTGAGGACAGGGGTTGCAGGAGGCTGGGCTTGCAGGGAGCCTGGCCCCAAAGGAGAGAGGGACAGGGGATAAAGCTGCAGGTTCTCCAATGCAGCAGGGAGAGGCAGCTGAATGCGTTGTTGAACAGACTTCAAAAAGCCCCAAAATGTTTTGAGCTAGCTCAGTTAACCCAAATAGTTCAAATCAGGTTGAGCATGTTGGGAGTGAGATGGTTTGGTGCTACATTTTTTTTTTTTTAATGGAAAAATCTCAATTTAAAAATAAAAAAAGGGGTTGTTTCGGAAAAACTTTTTGATGGGAGAATTCCTCCTCTTCAGAGCAGGACAAACCCCTGGGTTTGTTCCTGTTCTCGTGATCTCTCGCATCCCAGCTGCATGCACGCAGTCTGGCTGGAGTCGCTTCTAGCGGGTCCGTCATAGCACAGTGATTTTAGGCCCCCAGGGAGTTTCCCCCCCTCTTTCCTCCTGGTTTTAGGGGATTAGGTGCAGGGGTATGATGTTCACTGAGTGACGGACACGGCGGGAGCGTGGTGGGTGAGATGGGTGGTGGCCTGGTCTCCTCACCCCCCTCCCTGTTCCCATGGGCCAGCTCTGCACCCCACGGTTTCCGAAAGCCAGTGGACCTCTAATGAGGGATGGCCTTGGCCTCGATTTGCATTCGGGTTTTTTGGGTTTTTTTATTGTCTCGTTAATGTGTGTTTCGTAACTCTGAAAAGAGGAGCTCTATCATGTGATCTCAGATTTGCTGTGTCAGTTTATTGGGGAGAAATAGAGGAAAAAACAAGATAAAAGCAAACAACAAGCATCATAGAGGAATCGGCTGTTCTAGGTAAGACTTCTCTGCTCCCTTTGATTTTAACTTTTTGCAGTCATGTCCATACACTGGGGGAGCAGAAACTTATATTGCTTAGTGGTTTTAACCCAGGTAAGTGGTTCCTTAATACCTACGCTGCGCTAACTGTGCACTGCCTAGTTAAAAGAGCTGCACAGGCTTTGCTAGACCTACGCAAGGAGGAACAGGCAAGCTTTGGGAAGAGCCTGTTTGTAAAACTACGGCATAAAGTGATGAAAAGAGAAGTCTCATAACAGTAGTGAATGTTGCCGGGAATAAGCAACGCGGACTGGGCTGAAAGCTTTAAAATCCCCCATGTGTTTTCTGTGTCTGCTGGGAGCGGGCTGCTGCTGATACGAACTGGTGGAGGGAGGATCCTCCTGTCAACGCTTGTTGGTTTTCTTAGTATTTTGATCTGTAGGAGGTTGTAGAGGACACGAGTTTGACGCTGGAGCTCTTCCCGCTCCTCCCGTGGTGGTACAAGGAGCACAGATGTCTCCAGAGTTGGTGATGATGCTTTTGCCACAGACACCTCCTCCGGTCGCTAGACCTCTGCTCCTGAATGCGGATCTGCTGCTGGAAGAGCAGCTGCCACCGAAGTGTGGGTCGGTTTTGCATGTGATTCTTCCTGGGGATCGACACACAGCTGCAAGGAAAACATTTCAGCTCGGGATTTCCATCCTACAGAGTAGATCCTGGGGTCTAGTAGGAACAGGGATTTGTCTGGTGCTTAAAAATATTCACAGGGCAGCCACCGTCTACACACAACCTTAGGGGGATGGGGAAAACGGAGATGTGTAAAAACCAAAGTCCCTATTTAACGTGTGTCCCTATAACTGTCCGATAATTGGGAGGTCTGGGGAGGTGGGAAGAAGCCAGCAGGCCAGGCAGGTGCTTTGGACCTGCCATGACTCAAGCGCTCCGCTCGTGCCTGTGAGGAAGCTTTCCTGAGTCCAGTGTCATGCCCAAGCAGGGAAAGGGGTTTGCTTTGGCTCTGTGTCTGTAAGCGTGAGCAAGTCCCGGCCAAGGGCTTTCCCTCTGTCCCCTCAATTAGCCCACGTGTGAATAGGAACCCAGTCGTTTCGGCTGGGGTGGCAAAGGTGGCCAGGCACGACTGTGGCTGAGCCTTTGGATTGATGAGACCTGAGGCTACACAAGACATCATCTTTATTCACGCAAGGGCTTCCATTTGGGGGGGAAAAACTGAGTGCATTAGGAGCTTTTGACTTTGTAAGGTGTTTGGGTCCATAAATGCTGGAAAGTGCTTTGGAAAGTGTCACCCCCCAGGACTTTGGGTCTCAGAGGGGTTTGCTGCAATTACAGAGGTGTCGCTGTTTCTTTGTTGTAGGGCTGTACGAGCACCCGCCTGCTCTCCTCTCCCTCCAGCAGCTTCCTGTAGGTCGCGATCTCCATGTCTGAGACGAGCTTGATGTTCATCAGCTCTTGGAGCTCACGGGCCGTGCCCTGCTTTGCCTTCTCCAGCTTGGAGAGTTCACGCTTTGCATCCCTGATAACCGCTTCCCTGTGCTCCGCAGCTTCGCCAATGGCTCCTTCCGCTTTGCATCTCTGCAGGTAGGAGATTTTCATTGCTGCCACTTATTTGCATGCGCTTTGAATAGTCCAGAGCTGTTGAATCTGCCTGTCTGTGCATTCATCCACCTGCACTTTTTATATTTTCAGACTCTAGAGATAAACCTTTAACTCCAGGCTGATTCTCTCTGCCTAGCTGAGACGCTGGTGTACGTGTTGTCTTCTCACCGCAGGTCTCCACTGATGGTAGTTCCGTTATTAGTCATAACAGACCATTTTACTCCGTACTCTGGGTTACCAGCAAGTCTTAGAGTTGAGCAGCTGACATATATTTCACCAAAACTGCCTTTATTGCTCCCTCGCTCTAGCAGAGGAGTTTTGGAAAGCCACAACCTGGGAATGACGATTGACACGTTATTGCCCCTGAGTCATCCTTACCTGGGCTTTGGTGTTTTCACATTCTCCAGTCAGTCTCTGAATCACCCCATTCAGCTCCACAATTTCATTCTTTGTATTACGCAAGCTGTCGTCGTGTTTGCCAGCAGTTTCTCTCAGTTCCTCATACTGAGGAGAGAGAAAATGCAATGAAAATAAATACCAGAGCGAGGAGATGCGTCAGTAATTAAACCTACTGTGTGATTCTGGGTGCGCAGTCCCGGATCTTGAGCTTTAAGGCAAAAACCTTTGTCACTGGGGGACACGAATGACTCATTTACACAGCAGCAGCTCTGTGTGCGAAGGCATTAACAGCGGATGTATCACACATAGGGAAAACATGGCAGGTGGCTAAGAAAACAGACCTTTAAAAAGCCTGTTCAGCCCAAAATAGGAAATCTGAAGAAGCAGGGCCCTCAGAAGCAGGGCATAAATACTTTCGCGAGTGTTGTCGTGACTCACCTTGCTGTAGCACCAGGTTTCTGCATTGGCCTGGCTTTTTTTTGGCAATGTCGTCATATTGGGCTTTGACATCAGTGATGATGTCATCCGTGTCCAGGCCTCAGCTGTTGATCATTTGCACAGTAACAGAGGTGCCTGAAATGGGTGCTTGGAGCTGAGCGATTTCCTAAGGGTGACAGCAGGATTATCGGCCGTCTGCACCGGAGGTGCTTTCCCTGTGGATCTCCGTGGTGTGGAGACAAGGAGATGCAGCGTGCTCCACGTACCACGGCTTCAGGCTCGCTGCAGAAACCCAAAGAGGGATTTTCTGGTCTAATATCTCTGGGTCCTACCTTCACCATCAAGTTGAAACAGATTCCTTAGGATCTCGCCCGTGTAGTGCAAGAGTAACACCTTTGAAATCGGGAGGCATCAACTGCTCTACACGTGAAACACCAAAAATCGCCATGAACTTAAGCGATGGGTTGTGGGAGCCTAACTCCACCGGCCTAAAGAGGCATGGGTGGAGGAAAAGGGAGCGGAAAAGGAGGAGCCGTGACCACTTCATACAGGCTCCTCAGGCAGTTGATCTCTTGGGTGAGGGACTCCACCTTGGCTTCCAGCTTGGCTTTGGTCACATAGGTGCAATCTGCGTCCTGAAGCGCATTGAGGGTTTGTGAAATGAAAGAGCAAACTGCTTAATGCCAGCAAGTGATGAGATTACAAACTCTTAGGGCTGCCCTTTTCAAGGACATAAATTTGACCATGCTATTACATTGTTTCGCTCTCTTATCCTCTCAGGCAGAAGACAAAAATCACCAGACACAGAGAAGAGGAGGAAAGGTTTTGACCAGTTGGGGTATACAAACATCCCAAATGAACAAGCTCAGCGAAAACTGACTCACTTAAGGTGGGATTCAACTCTTTTAATTAAATCTTCCCAAAAGCTGGCCTTTAGGTCCCTCTAGAGTCTCTGGAGAGTGAGAGGCAGTCTCACCCTCTCTTTCCAGCAATATTGGCTGCTGTTCATACTAAAAGCCCGGAATAAGTGTTTGAGTTGGTTTGAAATGCTCATACCTTTTTGAGCATAACAAACTCATTCTCAGCACATGTGTGTCAGCGAGTTTCCTCTTCATACCTGCAAGAAGAAGAAAAAAGATCACTTTGCTCCTTGTTATTCAGCTTAAGCAAGAATATGAATCTAATCTTCCTCTACCACCTCCAAATGCTCAACCTCAGCGTGCAAACCAACTGCTGATGCAAGCCATACACACGTACATCTGGAGGAGATCTTGCACCTTGTGCAGCCTTTGCCACCCAAAAATTAGATGAGATCAGTTCTAGCCCTAGTTTTGGAGCCTGTATCTAAAAAACCCTTACTTTTCCTTGTAATCTTCCATGCGTGGTGCTCAGTTCTGTTTCCAGCTTGGCTCTGTCGCCTCCTAGAACATGCAGCTGCCTCTTCAAGTTGCCAATATAAGTTTCAAACATGGGCTCGATGTTGCTCCTGTAACACTTCTGTTCCTGTAGAAATCCCCATGTGGTCTCCGGCACCTTGTTCTGTTGCGCCAGGAACTGGACTTGAAACCCAGAAGTAAAGCATTCGAAATATAGCGATTTGTTAGACTGGTGATGCAGAAATGAACAATTACAGCCCCAGAACTGGCAAATTGAGAGAAAATCTGTGAATTATTCAGGGTAGTATCAGGTGAATGGAGAAGGCGTGCATTTAAAATCTGTCAAACAGCATCTTCTCATAGGAAAGTTCTTCAGAAAAATGTCTTGGTCGTTATGCAAAAAGCACCGAGTTAAACTCAGCACCAAAGCAGAGTGGGGTAAGTCAGAGGTAATTCTACTGAAGTTAGGGTTCAAGGGATATAAAAATGGGGCATTAGAGAATCCGCTGCTCTGCATGTAACAGCAAAGCTTCATTGTCATTTGCAATAAGACTGCTTTACACCATTCTTGGAGGATGAAAATACCTTCTTGCCCCCACTGAAGGCGCCTTTTTACTCTAAGGTGGTGCAAAGTGTCCTACTCAAACAGGTCCTTACTGCAAAGTCAGGCTGTGAGTTTTGGCTGCTGTTGCTAGTAAGCAGCATGGCAAATGTGTTCCTTGTCTCGGATGTGCCATATGGCAGCTTGCTACGGCTCTGCGGCTGTGGTGCCCGTTGAGCCGGGCATCTCTTCTCTTGCCTTGTCAATGAAAAAGGCAAATTTATTATTGAGGGTCTTGATCGGCTCCTTTTCCTGGTACTTCACAGACTGAAGGTTTGGGTCCATCTCCAGCTTGAGCGGCCGGAGCAGCTGCTCATTGACTGTGACCTTGGCAATGGGAACCCCCAGGGCTCCGTCGACCCTGCGGAGCCAGCACCTCCATAGCCCAACCCCATGTTGAGGGGCTGTAGCCGTATCGCAGGAGATGACAGCCACCGATCCCCAGCTTGGGGTTGCAGCCTGCATTGCCACCAAGGCTTCTGCTGCCCAAGTGTCCCAGCCCGGGGTACCCCACACCACCACCTCTCCGGCATGAGATGGTGCTGGCAGTATATTTATCTCTTCACACTTCTCAAGATCACAGCAAAGCAAGAGCTGAAGCTCCCCGTGCCCCCAGCTCAGACATGGTAGGACTGGCAAGCTGTTGAGACCAGCTCGAAGGGGAATGAAGGCAGAGGGAGAAGCTGAACGCAGAAGCAGGAGCAGTGCACGCAAGTTGACCTGGCCAGAAACCCTCTGCAATGAGAAGCAGAGCTTTCACCTTTTTACGTCCCAGGAAAACAGGCTTTGGCTGCACGACCAGCCCCAAAAGACCGTTTTTTAAGATGTTTATGAGCTTAGATTGTTTGGTAATATCCCACTCGTCTCTTCTGCTGCTTTTAGGCACGCACCTATCATTCAGCTATAGGCTGTGTTTCTAATTTGAATGGGAGGGAATCCCTGGCCCCATAAAAACTGCATTTGCAAACCTCCCTTTTTATAATAAGCGTGAAAGAGAGAAGCAGAACCAATCTTTTGGTGTTTGCAGGGCACTGGGAGCGAGGGAAGGAACATTGCTTTGTTTTCCATGTGGAAAAAGAAGAATCTGAGTTAAACTCTTGGGAATATTGTAGGGATCCAAACACCGGCGCTGATTTGGTTTGGTATTACATTAGCTTTTAGCCAGAGTTGCTCCTTTTGTAAGCCTAATTCAATAATTTACTCCTTTCTTTCTTTCGTTTGACCTCTGTAATTTTGTTAACCTCAAGAGAACAATCTTTTAATTCTCTCGGGACAGGAGAAGGACCCGTGCAAGCGAATCTCTTGGTGCTAAGGCTCTGCTGGTCTGTAACTACAGGCAGAAAGCAGGTGCAGCAAGGAGGGTGTGGAGCAGGAGAAAGCAGTGAAAGATTTTCCAGCTCAGACCTTTGCACCAGCCGGGGAAATCCAAAGCCAAAGGTTGAACAGATCGAGGCAATGGGGGAGTGAGTGCACTGATCCCGCAAAGAGAAATTCAGTCTGATTTGCTGCTCTGTCTCTCAAGCTACCCCTGTGCTTCGCTCCTTCACTGCCTGCCCTGAAGAGGGAGCCTGCTGTTTTCCCTAGTTTTGGGGGGAGCGTGACTGACACCGGTCAGATAGATCAACACCTCTCATCTTATTGCTTGCAGAAGGGTCTTCCATGGGGAACAGCTTACAGGAGAACTGGGCTTGGTCGTTCCTTACTGGTGAAATTGTTTGGCAAGCCCCTGTGGCTGTAAGTTTGGTTATTTATTTATTTTTCAGCAAAGGAGGTGGGTTCAGAGTGACAAAGATGCAGGAAAGGCAAGTAAGTCTTTCCTAGAAAATGAAATAGGTGATTTTCAGTCCCATCTTTGCTGAAATATCGAAAGGGCTTTGTGCCATGGGTGGGAACCCTCTTAATTCTTTTGCCTCCAGTGGGATAACACTGAGGGCTTAGCCCTGAAAATCTCAGCCTTTTCTAAAGGTGCATTTGCTTTTATGTGATTTTCTTGGCATTCGCCGCGGCCTGAGAACATGTTCTGCTCCATGAAGAGGATCAGAGAGAAGTTCATGCATGCAAGCCTGAAAGCTGGCCTGCCTCATTTAGCCGTGCAACATTTTAGGGTAAAGCTGTGTGGGAGCTGTATGTGCTAAGCACTTTTTGGGACTCAGCCTAAAAGGAGTTCAGAGAGCTCAGCATCTTTCATGATTGGGCCCTGGATGCTGGAGAACAGCTGCTTCATGTGATAGTTGGCATCTTCTGTGAAATGGAAGTCATGTTGGCTTCTTTTCTCGCTTTCTCTCTCTTGGGTTTTTAATTACAGACCTGAGCAGAGCTCAGTACCGCCAGCTTGTCTGAGCCAGCCCGGCTTCGATCTGCTGACCCAACAGAAACCTCCGCTCGGGAGCATCGCACTGCCTGGGGATCGCATCCTTGCTTAGCGCTTGGCCTGACAGCTTTGCTGGCTGCTCCAGAGAGGGGATGGAGATAAATCCCTCCTGTTTTCTCTGCACAAGCTGCAGGTCTGGAACCAGCCTTTCCAGAAGTTTAGCCCTGATGCGTGGGTTTCATCTTTCCTGACTTTAAAACACCTTTTGGAGAGCTCCTGCGATGCAGACATCTTCAGCCAACTGCCTAGAGCGCTTTTGGTCCCACGGAGAGAGGGAGGTATTACAGGGAATGAATCGTTTGACCCAAAAGTGTCTGTTTCTGTCCTTTGACTGGCTTGGATGTAGGTGTTTATGGCCAGGTGAAACCAGCCCCACCTTCTGGTCTTGCTCCGTTGACTGTGCAACTTGGAAAACCTCCCCAAGTGCTCGGGTATTGCCGTTCTCTGACCCCTGCCTCCAATGCACTTAATGTTCCCGCTCCCCTCCGGGACCGAGATGGGGAGGAGGAGGATACGGGAAGGCTCTGAGTGACAGCGAGTGCCTGGGGCAAATCTTCTAAACCTTATTCTAAAATCACACTTTTAGGTGGATTTTGTAATGGCACAGAAACCCCACATTGCTCATGATAAGTTTGATTGCAGTTTATTGAAGACATTTCATAAAACTCGTACAGTTCAACAGGAGCAGAAGATGAGAGGAAACAAGCTAGTCACATTTTGGCACATAATTTTCCAACCCTCCTCTTTGCCTCCCTCCCACTTCCAAAAAAAGAGAAGGGAAGGAAAAAAAAACCACACAAAACAAACTAAGAACAAAGGCACTAAACCAGAGATGTTTTTCCAGGTTATGTAAAATTTATGTTACCAAAGCCTGCTGTTTTTTCTTTTTGTTTTTCCTGTATTTTTAACCCCTGTCTCTACTTTAAGCTCACTCTGGCTGGTGGAAAGGAGAATGGTTTGCTGCTGGGACAAGGTCTAGCAACCTATAGGTTACGTGGTCTTTTGGCTTCAATTATACGTACTGGGTGGGTGAGGAGTTAGACATTATAGAGAGCCAACCCCTTTTGCCTATGAAGGCTGCATTTTTGGATGTAGGTAGAGCTAGAGAGCCCTGGAGTGAAACAACAGCAGTGCAAGAGGAACTGGGGAACAGCAACTGCCTCTATATCGAAAGACGCTTCGTTTTCAATTCTTCAGGCCTTTGGGGAGAGCAAGCCCAGCAGTGGGGAGCAGCGCTGACTGGGGGGAGCACAAGAGACTGTGGTCTCAACGCACCTCCTGCTTTCTATCCTAAGCGGGTGAAGGGACACGTTCTGCTTTCGTGTACGCTGGTATAAATCCAAGTCCTGCATCTACTCTGGATTTGCACCAGGGCACTGGAGCAAAAGGGAGCCCTGGGAAGCCACAAGCTGAGCTCTAACGATGGCACCCGTTAATGGGAAGGCTCATTGACAAGCAGCGCTGGGTGAGGCTTTATGCAGAGGAATTAATTGGACTTGGAGAGGCATCTCTCCCAAGCCAGTAAGTAGCACTGGGAATATGTTTTCCCCTAATGGGAAAGTGATAAGCGTGGCTCTTTGGATGGTGTTAATAGGCTTCGTGCTGGCAGCAGGAGGTGGTGCTCAACCTCTTCTGCTCCGGATGAGCCGGGTGCCGCCACGACTTAGCTCCGATAGCTCTTCTTGGTGGTGCTTTTTGATACAAACCTCATGCTTGAGCTGCTTCCCGTGCCGGAGCTGAATCCTCCAGCCAGGCAGCTCCCGCTGCTGGAGCCAGCACCGCTTGCCCCCATGCTGAGCCTGTTGCTGAAGCCTGACCCCAGCCCCAACATGTTCCCACCTCCGTAGCTGCTCCCAGAGGAGACCACAGCTGTGATGGGAAACCATGGGCAGAGGGTTAGTTTGTTTGGAATAATACAAAGGAATTTCAACCTTTAGTTTCACACATTCATGGTTTTTCTTGGACAGTCTGCCACTGCCTGTATTTCACACATCTTATTCTCTGGCTTTTCTTCCTATCCTGCAGCAGAGCTGGCCTTAGACTTCGGAGTCTCCTAGGGACAGTCTCAATGTACAAAACCTTTCAAGTTCAGAGCTAGTCAGAGAAAAGATGTATCGGGCTTTTTGGCCTCCCCAGTCCCGCAAACCACTGCAGAACCCTAAGTATCCTCCATTTTTGTGCTGGTAACTACTAGCTACAGAGCTCATTTTCATTGTCTTATCCAGGTACATTTAAGGAGTAAATCAATGAATACTCAATTTGTTGTTTAAAAGCCAGAATACTTACAAATATTCACTGCACCAACGCCTTCTCCAGCCAGCCTGGAAGAAAGAGAGGACAGAGAAGGAAGGGCTTGTTATTGAGGACAATTTCAAGCAACAGTTTGGCACCAGGGGCATCGGATAACAGAATGGTTTGGGGTGTTACGGTCTGATGATGAGCATCCGACAGGAACTGAAATAACACCTGTAACTGCGTAGGATAGGGGTGTGTTTTCCCTGCAAGTTTTTGTGGCCCTTCCCTCTCTTGCTGCAAGGCAAATGTGAAAACATCTATGGGTTTGGACATTATTTGGTTTGTAGGGGGAGCCCCCACCTGCTCTCCTCGCCCTCCAGCAGCTTCCTGTAGGTCGCAATCTCGATGTCCAGGGCCAGCTTGACGTTCATCAGCTCCTGGTACTCGCGGAGCTGCCGGGCCAGGTCGGCCTTGGCTTTCTGCAGAGCATCCTCCAGGCCAGACAGTTTTGCCGCGGCATCCTTGAGGGCCATCTCCCCACGATGCTCAGCATCTGCGATGGCCGTCTGCAAACTGGCGCACTGTAAGAAGTGGAAATAGGTCTGGTGACTGCTCAGGGGGTTTGGACCCCGATTTCCAGGCATCCTTGCAAGGGTACGGCAAGGTAGTGGAGATGGAGGTACCTCCATGTTTGGAGGGGTCCCACGTGCCATACCTGTTTCTTTACACTATCAATTTCTGAGTAGAGCCGCTGGATCACACGGTTCATCTCTGAGATCTCCATCTTGGTGTTGTGGAGGTCATCCCCGTGCTGGCCAGCCGTGAGCTGCAGCTCCTCGTACTGAGATGGGCAGGGAGATGAGACACCAGGGCACAGTCAGATCTGGGCAGGAGCTTGAACTCACCGGTAGAGATTGACCCTGCTCTGATCCTCTCTTGACCGGGTCTTCTGTCTCTTTCGGTACTCAATCCAAGCTCTTCCTCATGAGCTTTAGCATGTTTCCTTCCTCCCTCTACCTCCTTATGCTCCCCTGTCTCTCGTTGTCAAAATGGCATTTTCACATGTCCAAGAAACTAAAGGAAATCCTATCCAAATCGACTTGATTTTACACCCTACTCCCCTGTCCTCTCTGCTTGCACTCCCCAGTATAAAATAGCCTTTGGGAAATGCTAATCAAAAATTTTCCTTGCTCACCTCGTTAATTTTCACATCCTCACCTTGCTCTGGTACCAGGACTCGGCCTCTGCCCGGCTCCGGTTAGCGATGTCCTCGTACTGCGCTTTGACCTCCGCAATGATGCTCTTCAGGTCCAGGTTTCGGCTGTTGTCCATGGACAGGACCACGGAGGTGTCGGAGATCTGTGACTGCATCTGAGACAGCTCCTTTAAGCCAAACAAATCCACTCTCAGTCCCAAATGTTTCACTGTTGTGCTTGTCCCGAGATGATGTGCGGTAGAGGGGTAGGAATGGGGAGGAACTGCAGCTCCGAACAGCTCTCTCGGGCTGGTTCGATCCTGTTGGTACCAGGAAAATGGGGAAATAGCAGAACTGGGAAATTTGGGATATTCTTACTGCTTCGTAGAGGGCTCGCAGGAAGTTAATCTCATCTGTCAGTGCATCCACCTTGGTCCCCAGGTCCACCTTGTTCAAGTAGGCGGCATCTGCATCCTGGAACCGCGACAACAGAGGTAGTGAACCAATCCTTGCCTATCTGCATCCTTGTACAAAGACCAATTGTCATTTAATACGAACCTTTGGAGACAAACCAGAACTGAAGACTTTCTTGACCTCTGTGCCTTTAAACAGAGCCAAGAGTGAACTGGTTTCTTCCCTCCACCTTTTTTTGGGGGGAGGGAGGGATGATGTCCATAGATCTAAGCAATTTTTGACATGTCAGAAGCTACTAAATTTCCATTTTCTTGCCAGTGCACAGACAGATGTTTTGGACAATGTTTGAAACAGTGGAAGTTTCTTTCTTACTGTGTCTCCTACAGGTGGGACCAGGGGGGCTGTGGAAGGTGGGATTGGACACAGAGAGGCTGCAGAAGTGGCAGAGCATCTAGTGGAGTGACTACAAGGTACGGATGACCCAGATCCGATCTGGTACCTGGGGGACCAGGACTCACCTGACTTTTGGATGAGGGGCCTGAAACAAGAATAAGCTATTGCCGAGGACTGACACACTGGCACAATTGGGTGTTTCTGCTTCAAGGAGGGATGACTACATGTTTGCTAAGTGCTTTGCCCAGCTTGGCACTGTCGGATAAAAAGGGTTATTTGCATTCAAATGCATTTTGCCTTTAAAAAGTGTGTCCCTTTGTTGTTGGCGCCTCACCTTCTTGAGCAAAACAAAGTCATTCTCCGCAGTCGCGCGCTTGTTGATCTCCTCTTCGTACCTGTTGGGAAGGGGAGATGAGCATCCCTTTGCAGCTTCCACACTGCAACCCACCCCGTCCACCACGGGTGTGTGGAAATCCCTCCTCCACGCATTCATTGCAGGGGGGTTGTGGAGAGACTAAAGAGTCTGTTCCCAGGGGCATTTACCACCGATGCGTAGATCTTTGGAGGAAACGACAAAAATAGCTACCTAGCAGTGCTACGTCCTTGCTACGTCAGTGCATATATTATCCGTAGCATTATTAGATAGATATATCTCACCAATTATGATAGAAAGACAGCACCCTTGGGCTAGGTGGTGGGAGGAGGCCATCTAGAAAAGCTGCAGGCCTTCATTAAAGGCACGTTTTATCCTCCCAGAAGTTTTCGCTGTGAATGGGAGCCTTGTACTCTCTAAATTTTCTCAGGCCGGGAGGGCTGGGTGGAGCCGTAGCTGAGCTCATTGCCGCCACACCTGGGTTAGTCAGAAGAGCCGGGATCTCTGACGCCAGCTCCCGCGGTGGCTTTGGGAGGGCTGGGGATGGCCGGGGAGGAGGGAGGAGGATGGCCTGGGCAAGGAGAGCCAAGGTCTGGATCAGCAGCAGCGTGCAGTCCCACTCTTGGGAAAGGATAAAAACCAGCAATAGCCATGGACTGATGCCCAGCTCAAATGAAATGATTAAATGGGGGAGATGAAAGACAGGAGTTCAAAGGAAGGAGTCTGTGCAGCTAATAAAACGTTAGCCTTTGATGACCCTTCATGGGGGACGATTTCTTCACATCAGGAATACCCAACCCTTAAAATCATTTCCATTAAGCAAAGTCCTAGCCTGTATATAGATTTGTGCGTCTCTAAGCTCTTAGCCACATAGAAGAGGAAAACTAATTTGGCGTATGTCTAATTTCTAATTGCCCTATGGATTAGTATTTGACTCAGAAGAGCAAAGCATTAGGAAGAATACTTTGGGATCCACAAAGTTTAAAATAAAGGTAAGAAGAACAAATTCCTAGGAAATGGGGACAGAAGCAGCGACTTCCTTTTGGTGGGTGTAGGCATCGTTGCCGCAATGGAAGATGATGGTCCCTGCCCAGCAATGTGCGTGATGTAATTGAGCTTTTGCCCAAAGATTCCCTGATCTGGAGCCAGAAGGAATATTTGCCACTTTATGTCAGGTGCAGGCAGAGTATTAAAGTCTGAACCTCTTCTATGATGTGGCCTTTGGCTGTCAAAGGATTTCTTGTCTGAAGTCATGGAGCAGCCAAGGGTCTTTTCTCAGCTGAGCAATCTCTCTTGCTGCTTTGCTGCTCCAGACTCTGCTAATGTTAGATATTGCTTTTCAAATTTTACAATTGCTTTCACCGTGGGCCTGTGATGAGAACAGGAGGAGGACACTCTCTGACCCCGTTAATCAGTAGCAGCATTGTGCTTACAGCTGGGATTCATCTCAAGTCAGCTACCTGGAACTTGGCTATCTTGGCTAAGCTCTCTTCTTTGGGGTTTCTCCTGTAGCTAATGGAGAAAGATATTTATCTCCGGAATGTCATTTGTCCCATCCTAAAATGAATTAAGGAAATCCGGATGCCTGATTTGTAGCAGACCCTGAGGTCTTACATGGCCAAACTGACACAGGACAGATTTTTTTCTCTGTTAAACATTTCTTTTCTGAAGGCACAGAGAACCATAAGACAGACGTCTCAAAGTAGACCGTGGATGATGATTTCTCTTCCCCAAGGCAGTTGTTTCTGTTCTGATGCTACTTTTAGGCTAGCGGCACCATTGGTAAGGGTGGCAGAAAGTGTCGGACACATGATCTCCCGAGAAAGGGAGAGCAGAGGGTTTTTGGCAGAACGCGCGTGTCCTTGTTTTGAATTGCAGCCTGCACCCAGCTCTCATCTCTCGTTTTTCTGGTTCCAGATTGACAATTTAAGCTCCTTACTTATTCACATCCATTAAGCAGTGTATCCCCCGTGGGCATGGTAGCAGACACCAACACTTGGTAGATGTTTTTCCAAAGTGCAAAGGGTGGATGAGAGAGGGAACACCTCCTCCTAACAGCCTAAAGAGTTAATGAGCTGAGCTGAAACCCTTGCCCAAGATTTCAGTGACTTTCCATGGGGTGGAAGCTAACTCCTGACTTTCAGAAGTGCTAAGACTATCCGATACGTTGATATTAAGGGACATTATAATAATTGAAAAAAAGAAAAAAGAAGAAAAAAAGAAAAAGAAAAAAAAAAGAAAAGAAAAGCACCTAAGCACACACAATTAATCTTTCTTTTTAGACAATTTTTCTCTCCTGGAAAGGAACACGCATCAGTAAGAAATGTGCGTGTTCAGAGTGCTCAATAGTCTTGTTAAGATTCGGGTTTCATCCTTGTTTGTATTAAAATGACTGCACAGGAGCTGAAACCACTTGGAAAGCTTAAGCTCTGGACAAACTAAGCTTTTGAGAAGCTGCTCCCGAACTCCTGTGGATGTCTGACCATCTCAGCGTTTTGCAATATTTAAAAAGTTCACCTGTCCCTGCAAAAAAATTGCCTATGTCTTGGAATGGGTAGAGTGCTGCTGCTGCCATTTATACAGCAGCTAAAGTCACCCGAGTCACCTTAGTCCTCTCTGAGGTCTCACAGTTTTGGGTTTGCCTTGGGTCTTTTAACTCATCCAGGAAGAAGATAGAGTGCAGAAAAACTGGGCAGGTTTCTTTCTGTGTGTGTGTGTCGCTTACCTGATCTTGAAGTCTTCAACAGCATCCTGCATAGCCTTCAGCTCTGAGCTGAGCCGCAGCCTGTCCCCTCCTAGAGCCTCGAGCTGTCTCCTCATGTTGTTGATGTACACGTCAAACAGAGGTTCAAGGTTACTCTTCACAATTTTATGGTCTTTCAAGAGGCTCCATTTGGTCTCCAGTACTTTATTTTGTTGCTCCAGGAACCGCACCTGAAACCCATCAGAACAAGTTAAATCATTTGGGATCATCAACTCGAAACTTGCCTCACTTTTCATGAGATGGGGGCTTTAATGTGAGGGTTTTTTTGGGTTTGTTTTATGTAATTTAAAGTGGGCTTTAGATGGGCATGTCATCAAAAGATCATTGGTAGGAAGATTTGGAAACCAGGAGCAAGATTCAACTGCAAAGAAACCTGGAAAAATAATTTGCACCGTATCCAGACCGTCCATAGAGCTCTGACAAAATGAGCTGTACAGACAGTTGGGATATGGAGGTAACAAGCTGAACAAAATCCTTAACTCTGTGCATTAAGGATTTAGAAGTAAATTTATAATGTGAGCAATCCTGATCCTACTCTACAGGCAATGGCAAACATGCCAGGCTGGATGAAGTGGAACGTGTCTTACCTTGTCGATGAAGGAGGCAAATTTGTTGTTGAGGGATTTGATCTGGTCCTTCTCCTCTTGCCGCACTCTGTGCATGTTGGGGTCAATCTCCAAGTTAAGAGGTACCAAGAGGTGTTTGTTGACCATGACATCTTGAATACCTCCGAACCCGAACCCAGGTCCGCCAACTCTACATGCCAACCCGCCATAACCTGACCCGTAACTGTATGCTGGTCTAGCACTAGCAGAACGATACCCTCCGCTCATGGAAATCTTCTTGCTTGGCCCTAGACTGCGAAGGCTCCTGCTGCCAAAACCACTGCTGATCCGTCCCACGCCTCCACCGCTGCTGCGGGACATGGACACGGAGCTGAAGCTGCTTCGGTTAACAGGCACAGTGGCAGAAGCAGCACTGAAACTCATAGTGAGTCCTCCTGACCTAATGCCGACTGACTTCTGTGCAATCGTTCGCCAGTGGCGAGAGCAGAGGACAATGAGGTGAGATGGCAGATGAGCAGAAATCTTTGGGAGTTTGGATCAGGAGTCCCCTTGCCTTTTATCCTTTTGGAGAGCTGGGCTTGTCCGCAGAGGACCGCTTAGTTGACTGAGGTAATCGGGTTGGTATGCTGGCGCATGGCCACCTTTCCCAACCCGTTAATCACCAGACTCGCTAATGCAATGGGCTGTCAACCTTCAGGCTCATAAAACGAACCAAATTTTCTAACCTGTATTTTCCAGAGTGGGGAATACTGGTGGGAGAAAAATATATTTACGTCCAGAAGTTCCCTTTGGGCTTGCTTTTAATTTGGTTAATGGCATCAGTGCCCGTTTAGCTTAAAGCTGATGGGATTGAAGTTGCCACAAAAGGGAATCTAGAGATGTTGAAAATGCCAGTTTGACGTGCTTTGCTAAAGAAAAAAGTGACTTTTCTCCCCGATTGCCAGCCTTCATGGGGTTGGAGCAGCCTGTCCTGATCTAGGCAAGAAGTTAGATGTCTTGGTCTGCACTCCTCATCTTTGCAGGCAACACTTCATCTGCACTGAGGTATTTCTGGTAAAGATGATAATTTGGGAGGCACCTGTGCCTTTCTGTTGGCTACAAAGGGAGCCTGGATGCTTTGCTTGGCTGAAATGCTGAATGATGAGGTAGCTAAAAGTACACGGTCCCCCAACAGCCTGACTTGTAAAAGTCCAGGTCATCAGATGGCTGTTTGATGCTGGACCGTGGTTAAATAACAAACCAAATACCAGTTCTGCTGGTGTCAGTGGAAATACGGTCCAGAGATGCCAGAGAAAGATGGGCAGGTGTTGAAGAGGACGAGCCGTTTCCCTTCCAGGAGTGTGTTATTGTGCTTCGATCTAGAGGATTAATGAAAAGCTGGGGGTTATTATATCGCCTTCTCTTTAGGCGAGGAGTCAGCGTGCACTTAATGTGCGTCACGTTTACCTCTACTGCTTTAGTCACTCAGCAGGGTTGTGTCAGAGACTGAACCAGCACAAGCTGCTATGATAATCTCAGCACATTTTTTTTTCCTTTGGTGTTTTTGTAGTTTGTCTCTCGTTACTGCTGTTCAGGAGGTCAGAGAAGGGGAACTAAACCTTCCTTACCCTCAGGGTCTTTAACTATCTCACAGCCTATGTCTGGGGACATTATTCTTCCCAGAGAGGGTGAGTTTGGGGCTTTAATGGGCTTTTCCATTTCTAATTATGGTAATGGCGGTGACGGCATTTTATTAGCCCCTGCGGTTAGTGCATGTACAGAACAGCATAAGCTGAAGTAATTGCTTTCTTGGGAAAAACTAGATTTATATCCCTATGTGACTCATCACATAAAATCTTGGAAGATTACAGGGGTTTGGGCGCGATCAAGGTAGCATGAAAATCCTGAGATGCCGTAATGTAGAAATGAAGATAGAAGGATGTTTTCTCTAGTGCCTACTAGGAAGAGCAGATATTTTCCCATCCTGTGGAAGATACCAAAAAGCTGTGCTCGCACAAATGGGAACGGAACATCCGACCGCTCTGTTCCTGCTGGATATAAGAAGTGTCCCTGGAGCTGCAGTGAGTGCAGAGGAAGGAAAGGTCTCACCTCTTGTGGGTGTGACTTTTGTTTACCTTCAGCTCTACTCTGCTATGTCAACCATTCTTTTCCCCAAGGTCCTATAAAGTAATTGGAATTAAAAGGAGGATGCGACAGAATTAATTCCACGTGCCTTTTATTGGACAAACACTGGGAAATGAGGATTTCAGAGAGTCAAAGAACAACCAGGAGCATGGCATGTGTTATATAAATAAGGACAGTCAGCTTTGACTTCCAAATCTTTTGTGAGTAACAGGGTAGGGATGACACACAATACAAGAGGAAACTTGGCACACAGTAGCTAACAGTGCTGATGTCTGACTTTAATAGCACCTCTTGGTTGAAGAGGTGGTGGAGACACACTTGATGCTGGAACTGCTTCCACCGACCACACATGACCCAGCTGTGCCTTGTCCGCTTCCAGAGCTGAAGCCCATTCCTCCAGCACAGACCCCACCTCCAACACCGCTGCTGCCTCCGAAGCTGAGGCAGTTTCCGCTTCCATATCCGGTTCCTACAGCGGTTCTGGTCACAGCTGCAAGAGGAAAACACCCTCGTTAGATGCATCCACAAACAGTGAGCTCTGAGTGGCAGGGAGATAAATGTAAAAGTTGCCAAACTATCTTTAAAAGTTACTTACAGATATTCACTGCGCCAGCACCTTCTCCCGAGAGCCTGTTAGGGAACAAAATGAGCCAGTAAGAATCCAAGGGGAACCCATGAACAGGAGCTGGTTGAAAAGGCAGGAGAGTTTCCTTGGAATATTTTTGATGGGAGTTGGAAATTTTGCACGTAAGGCTACCATCTTCCCAAAGAGCTCATCTTCATGGGCAATCACTTGCCTTTAAACAGGTTTCAGGTCTTCTGAATGGGGGAAGTCTAAACCTGACAAAGCTCTGCGACTCCATTGCACCTCTGGAAACTGGGATATAAAACTGCACCCACCTGCACTCCTCGCCCTCCAGCAGCTTCCTGTAGGTCGCGATCTCGATGTCCAGGGCCAGCTTGACGTTCATCAGCTCCTGGTACTCACGAAGCTGCCGGGCGAGGTCTGTCTTGGCCTTCTGCAGGGCTGCCTCCAGCTCGGCCAGTTTTGCCCTGGCGTCCTTGACGGCCATCTCCCCGCGCTGCTCGGCATCCGCAATGGCCGTCTGTAAACTGGCGCACTGTGGAGGAAAACTAGTGGTTGCCTTCCTTATCTAGAGCATAGACCAGTTCTTTGTGCCCTGAGGTCATGATGCCTGGTCTAGATGCAGAAGACTTTGGTTTAACATCTGTAGGTGTGATCTTAACAATCATTGAATTGATCCAGGTTCTGAGCCAGGTCACAACCTGGATTTAATCTAACTCCACACCTCTTAGCCTCTCCTTAGGTTTACTAATATTGCATTAAGTTACTCTTAGTGATGTTACTGCACTGAGATAAATGTTGTCATATTCATTCCTGCTCCAGCAGAACTCGCTGAGATGCAGTTATTTTTATTCCTTCGAGTTGGCTGGACAACCAAGAGGTTAGACCACAGCAAGAGTTAAGTCTCATGCATTTGCGCTGCCCTTTACCTGTTTCTTCACGCTATCGATTTCAGACCGCAGCCGCTGGACGTGGCGGTTGAGCTCGGAGATCTCCTGCTTGGTGTTACGGAGGTCATCCCCGTGCCTGCCTGCTGTAGCCTGCAGCTCTTCGTACTGTCACAGAGAGAGGAACAACCAGTCAAGGTAAAATATATTGGGTTTAGAGCCAAGCAGAAAGTGCGTATATGGGTGTTTGCACTCAGAAGTACGCGTATGTTCTCAATCCCAAATTAGCACTTGCAAACTTTATAGGATTATTAAATCTGAAGACTTCGGGTGTTATAAAAATCACAGTGGGTCCTACCTCCCTGTGGCGATTTGGGGGAGGGAGTGTGGCTTTCCCATTGCAGAAGTCTTCCTAGGCACTCACCCTGGACTGGTACCAAGACTCAGCCTCTGCCCGGCTCCGGTTGGCGATGTCCTCGTACTGCGCTTTGACCTCTGCAATGATGCTGTCCATGTCCAGGCTGCGGTTGTTGTCCATGGTCAGGATGACAGAGGTGTCGGAGATCTGGCTCTGCATCTGAGACAGCTCCTGCAAAAGCAGCGGGTATTTCGGTGAGTCACAGGCATGAGACACGAACGTTGGAAACTGGGCGAAGGATGTAAATGCTGGTGCTTACGGCTTCATAGAGGGCTCTGAGGAAATCTATCTCCTCCATAAGAGAGTCCAGCCTGGCTTGCAGCTCTGTCTTGTTCATATAGGCAGTGTCCACCTCCTAGAACAGGAAACACATCACAAAAATGAAGTTGTTTTCGGAGAAGCAGAGGAAAAGCTGGAGAATGTGTTTCTTGCTACGCTTGTGCAGGGCTGGAAGGCACAGCATGTGTGCACTCACCTTCTTCAGGATCACAAATTCGTTCTCGACAGCTGTGTGCTTGTTGATCTCCTCTTCGTATCTGCGGGATGGAAATGGAGGGTTAGTCTAGGCTTGTACAAAAGTTATTTCGTATTTTCAGGACCAGCCTCTTATTTTTTTTTGTATGTACAGTTTTGTACCTTGGTCTCTTAGCCCTATAATTTTCTGCCTGTGACTATCAACCAGGGGGAAGTGGTTGACTCATATTAAACTTAACCTGGGCCTTACTCAGAAGATGATATCGGCAAAAAGGCCGCCTTCCCTTGGTTGAATGCACAGATGCAGCAGAGAGCTGACATCTGTTGCAGCCTACCCCGCTCTCCAGGCAGACCACAAATGGCTGGACTTACTTGTTCTTGAAGTCCTCAGCAAGGCTTTGCACCTTGTTGAGCTCCGCTCCCAAGTTCTCCTTGTCTGTCAGCAAGCTGTTCAGCTGTCTCCTGAGGTTGTTGATGTAGGTCTCGAAGAGGGGCTCAATGTTGTTTCTGACTGTTTTGTTCCCCTGTTCTTGCAGAAGGGCCCACTTGGTCTCCAGGACCTTGTTTTGTTGTTCAAGGAATCGGACCTGGAGAGAGAAAGGAGATGTTTCAGAAACAGTGATTTTAGGATGGTTTTCCTTAGAGAGGCAAGGTGCACTTCTGCAAGGGTTCGCTTGCTGAAAGGTGGGAGCTCTCAGCCCTTGGGACAGCTGACGATTTATACAAGCAAGCAGGCATTGCACATCTGATGTTAACATTCCTGCTCTCTTTGCAAACTCTGCTTCCTTACATCCTCTATCACCGTTTTCCCCTGTTGGCTGGACTCATCTCAGCGTTAATGCGAGGGATGAATGGTCTCAAAGCTGGAACCCCTCAGGTTTTGTTCCCAGGCTGCTGATGTTAGAAATGGCAGTACAAGAGCAGCAAAATTGCTGATAAAGATATAACTTAACCTTGTTTGTGCTTCCCCATTGAAGAACCAACACAGCATAACCAAGAAATCTTATGTCTCACCTTGTCAATGAAGGAGGCAAATTTATTGTTGAGGGTTTGAATCTGATCCTTCTCATCCTTACGGATACTCTGGATGTTGGGGTCAATATCCAGGTTGAGAGGTTTCAGAAGGCTCTGGTTGACTGAGACTTCGTGGATGCCCCCAGCTGGGACAGCAGGGAATCCAGGGCCACCCATGCCACCACCAAACCCGAAGGCACCACCAACTGCACCACCAAAAGCACAGGATATCCCAGTGCCAGCACCAAAAGCTGCAGGTCCATAGAAGCCACCACCTCTTCCAGCTACGGAGATCCTCTGGCATCCACCAAGACTGTAGAGGCTCCTGCTTCCAAAACCTCCAGCAAATCTTCCATACCCGGCGGCGGTACTGCAGCTTCCACCTTGGGATGCGGAACGTAAGCAGAAGCTGGTACTGCTGGCATTTGGGATGAAGGCAGAAGCAGCACTGAAGCCAGTTTTGCTCTGGTTCCTTGCAGCGCACTGGCGAGACATGGCAGCTGATGTGAGCAGGGTAAGAGCGGCAGAAAGAATAAAGCAGCGAGGAAGTGGATGAAGGCAGGAAGGTGAAGTTGTGCTCCCCCAGGCTGGGACTGGCCCTTTTATACCCTTCCTAGCTGGGGATGGGTCTGGCATGTTGCTCATCCTACTGATTAACTGGGCTCGGCACACCCAGCAGCAAAGCAGACAGTGAGTTCACCATGAGCACAAGCACCTATGAAGAATTCACAAAGTGCAGGAGTTGCATTTTTTTGTGATGGTCATGATCTGGCTGTTGAAATATCTGAGAAAACACTAAATACTGCCTGCTCAACTCTCGTTCGCAGCCATCCCTTTCCCACTCCCTCCTTTCACCTCTGCAGTAGATGGTTCCCCATGTTGGGCAAGCGCTCGCTCATCTCTATTTCATGGATGAATCAATCCCTCTGTTGCGTAAAGGTGCGTTATTTCACGGTGCAGTGGTCCAAGGTCTGAGAAATCTGTTATTGCGGGTCTGTGTTTTCCTGCTGCTGTGGTTTTGAGTAAACCCCAGCGGGGCATCAGCACCTCAGGCCCCGACTTGTTGGAAATTCTGGACTCTTGGTCTCATGCCCAAACAAGAGTTGTTTAAACCAGAACTGATACAGAAAGGGAGAAAGAGGTGATGGAGGGAAAGCTAGGATGGTGATAGGGCATTAGTGGAAGTCTTGGACCATCAGCTATCAAAAACCAGCTGGGGAGTGGGAAAGTCGTGCAAGGTAGTTTCGTGAATGATATTTTCAGTTCTTTTCTTTCTGCAAAAAGTGTCTACGTTTCATCCTGATTCAGACTGACAACAAATGATGAAATATCAGAATATGACCTGGGAGGGAGTTGCTGTTGTTTGTGATGACACAAAACCTGAGTTGGCGATTTCTCAGGCCTTCACCTTCACAGATTTTTGGGCTGTTTCCTGACTCATGGGGTGACCTTGCCTCTACACGGTGTGAAGCCTGTTCCCAGGCTGCCCTCCCCATGCCTGTTGTCTTCCCCCTCTGATATCTCTTACTCACAAGGAAATTCAGTGCTTGGGATGCGGGCTTACGACATTGTTCACAGACAACTCCCTTTACTCTTATTCCGCATACCACCCAGGAAAAGTCAAATAGCGCGTTTCTCTGGTGAAAGACACGGGGTGTCTTGACTCGCCCTGTGCACGCTGTGTGGTAGCACTGTACGCATGGGCGCTAATCCTAGAGCGGGCAAGATGCTTTAAAGTCACTCCCAGTGTCTTGTCTGGATGCCTGGGGATGGACATGCTTCTCTCGGACCCTGCAGCCCTTTGTGTTTGCCAAAGTATGTCTCTCTTGCGGATGCCCATGCCCAAGCTGAACGTCTGCTCACCAGAGGAGGTAGCAGCCCACCTGCAGAGCGTTGCTGGGAAGTTGTGGCTTTCCCCAGCCATTGAAAAGGCCGTGCAGGCACCAGGGTATGGAGCAGGTGTTTGCAGATCCATCTTTCAAGTGTGCGCTTTTCATTTCACACGTGGAGGCCAAGCAAAGTGAGTTTGACCAGACGGTCCCAGGAGGGTAATTTGCAGATGCCCGTCATCTCTTTTTGCCTTTCAGCCATGGTTTTTTTTTTTATATTTTCCTCTCTGTTCTTCTAATGTTTCCATTACACACCCTGGAACGAAGCTAAAATAACTGTTCTGGGAGTGTTTCAGCTACTGTGCGTTACAACAAGCCGCAGTTTTTACGAGAGAGGAGCTTCTGTGACTAAGCTACCGACTGTCTGTCCTAAAGAACTCTGTAAAAACTTTATGGGTAGCAATTAGCGATCAATTCCCTCCACACGTTGCAAATTCGAGCCCCTGAGTGCAAGCAGCGTTCATTTCATTATGACTAAGGTTTTAATCTGGGCTGTGCTAGAATTAACGAGGGTTGTCCTCTCCCACTGAAATATAAGCCCCAGGTCACGGCTACATCTGTCTAACTTGTCCGGCAAGACTGGATGCAGAAGGTTACGTACGTGGTGACCAGAGCCCTGCTGTGGAGCAAGGACAGCTGTACGTTGGCCATGTATCCAGAGATGCGAACCTTTGCCAGGGTGGTTTTTTGTATCTTGCTTAAAAAGGGATGCCCTGGGAGAACAAATATTCTGGCCTCAGCCTTTCCCATGCTCGATGAAGGCCTTTGTAATCTCTGTGTTATGACCCAGGTGTTGATGCAATGGATGGCAGCCATCTGACGTGCCGTTGGCTGTATGTATTATATCCTCTTTGGTTAGAGAGTACGTTTGGACAGCAATGAGGAAGACCATTAACCTTGCCCAGGCTGCTTTCAGAGCGAGGATATTGCTCCTTCCCAGGAAGCTGCTGTGAGTATTCAGCAGGGAGAGGTGGTGGAGCCGGAGAGCAGAGCTGCAGCAGACCCATAACCAAGCCTGCAAGTTTTTGGGAAGGAGATTTCCTGAAGGATAGAGAGGAGAACATGCAGAGTTCAGAGCATCCTAGAAAATTATGGGAAACTGCTCATCTCAAAGGAAAACCCAAATACAGTCTATCACTCAGGCACTGCCAATTCCCCTCTATTTGCCCATCTCTTCTAAGAGCGCTTCTCTACCCATTACTTGAACTTCTTGAAATACCTGGGGTGAGGGTTGGGACTTTTTTTCTAATCACATCTATTTGTTCAACTGATCTTCCAGCAATGAGATCTATCGCTCTGTAGCTTTCAGCCAGATGATGCTCTGCTTTCACTTCTCAATTAATTTCTCCCGATTAGTCAGAACCACATCTAAAATTGCTACACCTCTTCTGGTTTTTCTTCACCTTCTCAAAACAAGATCTTGTCTCCAGTGTATTCTAGGAATGTGAAGAAACTTTGGATCTTGAAGACTTTCACTTTCCAAAGGATATCCCATTCTTGGATAATTTCTATAGCTATTGGATGAGCGACATCTAATTCAATGTAGCACGTGAATGCGTATGGACCAGATCCTCCACCTGCTTAGAGTCAAAGCAGAGGGAACGTCAGCATCTAAACCCAAGACGAACACCTAAAACAGCGTGGCCAGTGCTCTGAACAGAAAGGGAGCGCTTTCAGCCTGCTCAGGCAGATGTTTGCACTGCTGGCACCTACACTTAGGTGAGACAGCTCACAGTCAACGGGGTGTTGAGATGGACTGATATACTTGAACAAGTCGGGTGGTTGCTCTGACTCCCCTAGTAATTAGTTCCCTATTGTTAGAAGTTTATGCAGGTACATCACACACTTGGCACTGCCCTTCGTACCCCCTGGGAGCCAGGCTGTTGGATGTTGCATGGGCTGGAAGCTGCATAGTAAATGAATCTTAGACCTTTTCCCCTGTGCCCAACTCCTGCCTTGGCGTGCCCTGTATTTAGCTTCCAGGTGTTTTACTTGCACGGTGGGGAGAACATTGAAATCGACGGCAAAGCTCCCTTTGGTGCTGCACTCTGCCTGTGTGCTTTGGCTGCTAATGGAGAGATGTAAGAAATGTGAATGAGGAGCAAAAATCTGCGCCTTTAACTGGGCAGGGCCCTAGGAAAAGTGCTTGTTATCTGCATTTGCATTTACTGTTCCACGTCTTTAATTAAAAGGTCCACACAATAGAATAAATTACATATGCATTTTTATTAGACAAACACCAGAAAGTGAAGAGAGACAAACAGTCATGGGACACATTTTATATACAAAATCCGGCCAAAAAATGCTGAGCTGTAACAAGCAAGTTGCAAATTTAAAACACTTGGACTCATGTTCAATAGCAGAGCCCTACACGACGCGTGCTAGACAACACAGCTGAGAGAGAGTTCCTAAAGTGAGGCTCCTGTGCGACAAGACATAGGGTTTAGGTGGCCCTCATTCTGTTGACCCCAACTATGCTTTAGTAAAGGACCAGTGTTAAGGTGTTTTCTGGCGAGCGAAGGCATCTGAAAGGAAACTTTTAGCTTCTGTAACTTCTTCTGGTAGAGGAGGAGGTCGAGACGAACTTCACGCTGGAGCTGCTGCCGCCTCCGAGGGTGGTGCTGCTAACCCCGGGACCGCTTGCGCAGCTGAAGCTGTTCCCCATGTTGCAGATTCCCCCTCCCATGCTGAGGCTGCTTCCTCCTCCGTACCCCGTTCCCACAGTTGTTCTGGTCACGGCTGCAAGAAGGAAAAGGAAAAACTCAATTTCTCTGGGCATTGGCTTCATGGTGCAGGGACACAATAATGTTTAAATAAGATAATTGCGTATATTTTAGAGACTTACAGATATTCACGGGGACACCATCTCCAGCCAGCCTGTTAGGGGACAGAACACAACAAGGTAAGACGATAAGAAGTCTGTTGATAGTGGGGGGGTGGAAATAGGGTACATTTCCTAAAGACCTTTGGGGAGAAAAATAAAAACTTGGGATAATTCAGGGATGCTTCCCACAATGTTATTTCCATTAGCTAGGACAGTTTCCCCCCCCGCCCCAGCCTCCTAATGCCCTGTTTAGCATTTCAGAAATGCATCTCCAGTGCTCACATTGCTTTGCTCTTCCAACATCAGGACTGGAAGGGTTGTGTTTCGCACCCACCTGCACTCCTCTCCCTCCAGCAGCTTCCTGTAGGTCGCGATCTCGATGTCCAGGGCCAGCTTGACGTTCATCAGCTCCTGGTACTCACGGAGCTGCCGGGCCAGGTCAGCCTTGGCCTGTTGCAGAGCATCTTCCAGCTCGGCCAGTTTGGCTTTGGCATCTTTGAGGGCCAGCTCCCCACGTTCCTCAGCGTCCGCGATGGCTGCTTTCAGATTTGCGCACTACAGAAGAGAAACCCCCAGTCAAATTCCCCATACAAGACCTAGACTTGTTCTTTATCTACCCTGAAATCACAAGGTCTTATTCCAGCACCATCAGCTTAACCATTTTTAGCGACAGTTCTCTTTTAGAGAGAAAAAGGATCAAACTGGGCAGAACTTGCCTAGGTTGCCTCTGAGGTTTTCCTTCCTCTCCCTTGCAAGTCAGGGTGTAAATTGGTGAAAAGCGTGGGGTTTGCTGCTTTTTACCTGTTTCTTCACACTGTCGATTTCAGACCGCAGCCGCTGGACGTGGCGGTTGAGCTCGGAGATCTCCTGCTTGGTGTTACGGAGGTCGTCCCCGTGCCTGCCTGCTGTAGCCTGCAGCTCTTCGTACTGTCACAGAGAGAGGAACAATCACCCAAGGTCAAATCCATCGGTTTTGGCGTAACCCAGGTGCCTGAAAGCATGGGTCCCTCCTCGAGCCCAGACTAGCAGCTGGACTGCTGCTGTGCAAGATGCAATATTTGAGGTTCCTTTGGAAGAGTCTGTCTTTATCTGTTCAAGACAAGACATGAAGATAACAGCACGGAAACCCCCAGTTTCTTCACCTTGGTTTGGTACCAGGACTCTGCTTCAGCCCGGCTTCTGTTGGCGATGTCCTCGTACTGCGCTTTGACCTCCGAGATGATGCTGTCCAGGTCCAGGTTTCGGTTGTTGTCCATGGTGAGAACGACAGAGGTGTCGGAGATCTGTGTCTGCATCTGAGACAGCTCCTGCAAAGTGCACAGGGGAAGGTGAGCCTTTTCATCCTTTCAGATGAGCGTGCAGACCTGGGAGAGGCTACAGATTGTTATCTACACAGCTAAGACGGTTGGTATAACTCTAAAGAGGTAAGGGATTTAGCATCTCCTGGGGGGAAGAAATTACAGGCTTTCAGAGGAAAGGAGGGAGGGAAGCTCTGAACTGAGAGCTGAAATGTCTCGGGAGCTGGTTGTACTCACTGCTTCGTAGAGGGCTCTCAGGAAATTAATTTCTTCGGTCAGCGCATCTACCTTGGCTTGTAGTTCCACCTTGTTCATATAGGCAGCGTCTACATCCTGGAGGACGAGAGATTTAGGTAAAGTGTTTAAAACTCTTATTAACAAGTCAGGAACACGCATATCTCTGCAATAACAGTCCAGGGAAGAAACCTTAAAAAAAGCTTTTGGAATAGGAATGGACGGATTTGTGAATGAAGAGGTGATTAGCACTCTACAAATAGCCATCCGATGGTGTTCTGTAATTCGCTCTCACCTTCTTGAGTGTCACAAATTCATTCTCTGCAACTGTCCGCCTGTTGATTTCATCTTCATACCTAATGGAGGGAGGCAGAAGAAGCATTTGTTTAGGCAAGTAACAGACAGAGGTGATTTTAGTTTGCTGGAATGAACTTCCTTAAGAGCATTTTGCATACAATGTTCTTTTCTGCTACAGAGCATCTGAATAAAAGACCATGAACACGTTCCTAGGCTAAACTAGTTAAAACAAGTACATCAAAAATTTTTAAAGAATCTGTTCTCTTTTTTTACTATTTCTGGCCATTAGTCATACTCCTTCTGCCTGTCTTAAGCAAATTAAGCGTGCTGTCCTGAAACTCTCAGACCTACCGTGTATTTTTTTTTTTTGAGTAGGTAATTTAGTTAATAAGTCTTTGATTATATTCTAAATTATTCCCTAAATGTTTCTGTATTTGGATCTGTTACTCCGTTACCGTTTATCTTGAGAAAATGTCACAACCTTCACAGTCGGGAATTCCTGCACCCCGGACTCTCCTGGATCCCCCGGTTGGCTTAAGGATGTTGAAAGGAGAAAGGCTGCACCTACCTAGGTAAGCAGACCACTAGCTCGATAGACTTACTTCTTCTTGAAATCCTCAACCAGGTACTGTGTGTTGACAAGCTCGCCCTCCAGCCTTCCCTTGTCACTCAGCAAACTGTTCAGCTGCATCCTGAGGTTGTTGATGTAAGTCTCAAAAAGCGGCTCCAAGTTGTTCCTAACTGTTTTCATCCCCTGCTCCTGAAGCAGGCTCCACTTGGTTTCCAGCACTTTATTTTGTTGCTCAAGGAATCGGACCTGCAAGCAGAAATATCCTGAAGATGTTTTGAAAGAGCAGAGATTATGGAGAGCTTTCCTTGCGAATGTGGGGTCTCAGTACTAGCTGAGGTGGTGAAGTACTCTTTCCAGCTGGTTTTCATAGCCAAATTCTCATCTGGTAGAAGAAGGAATTTGCTATGTGACTGCAGGGACCCTGCTCAGTATTGCAATCAAACTCTGGAATGACTACAGATTTTCTTGCACCACGCTTCCCCTTCGTTGCTTTGCTAAATCAAGACAAGGTGCATGCATTTTGTGTGAAAAGTGCATGCAAAATCAGATAAGGAGCAAAACAGGGTTTGTATTCTTATTAAGAAAACAATAGTAAAGTGCCATTTCTCCTTCCCTTCAGTATAGCTCTGCCAGCCCACAAAAGCTCCAAAATCGTGTAGCATTTTCCTTGAAACCAAAGAGGAGCTACTCAACCAGAGCAGAAATCAGGCAGATGCTCTTGTGCATCTAATACAGTTAACAAGGAAATGAAGTGGACAGACAGTGTCGGATCAGATTTTGCTATTTTGAACTAACAGTCCAAACACGCTGGTACTGTTGCAGAGATAGCTTTAAATGCCTTTGAGGGAATTCAAGCAATGAGAAGCTTACCTCTCCCTAGTGCCAATTCATGCGATTCCTTTCTTGGTCATTTTAGATGGGTTGCTTGCATCTCACTTTAACCATCTAAAAAACTGTTATCAAGGCTCCTATAATGCTCAATGCAGAGAGCCCAATATCTCCAGAAGGATGAGATTGTCTTCTAGAGCTTTCTTTCTCCACTGCCTATGAGATGTCAAGCAGCAAATGAGGAGGACCTCAAATTCTGAATGATTAATTCATAACAACCGCTGTGTAGCAGGTATCGTTCCCTGGAGTTTCTGGGGACTGGGCATCTTCCAGTCTCATTCCTCACTTCTATTCCTTCTTGATCATCTTATGTGCTCATAAAGCAGCTAAGAAAAGAGTCCCTATCAAAAAAATCAGGACAAGATATTTAGGGAAGCTCGCATCTCACCTTGTCAATGAAGGAGGCAAATTTGTTGTTGAGGGTTTTGATTTGTTCCTTCTCCTCCTTTCGGATCCTTTGGATGCTGGGGTCAATCTCCAAGTTGAGAGGCTTCAGAAGGCTCTGGTTGACGGAGACTTCGTGGATGCCCCCAGCTGGGAATCCAGGGCCACCCATGCCACCACCAAATGCACCATATCCATAGCCAAGGTTAGCTGGCATGCCAAAGCCACCACCGTACACGCTACCAGCGCCACCACCAAAACCTGCAGATCCATAGAAGCTACCACCCCTTCCAGCCACAGAGATCCTTTTGCATCCACCAACATTGTAGAGGCTTTTGCTTCCAAAGCCACCACCAATCCTAGCAAACCCGCTGCCAGCATTGCAGCTTCCGACCCGGGTGACGGAGCGTGAACTGAAGCTGGTGCGGCAGGTGTTTGGGACGATGGCCGAAGCAGCGCTGAAGCCACTTCTTCCCCTCTGAATCCTCACGGTGGACTGGCGAGACATTGCTGGCTTTTGGATTGGGATGGATGCTACAGCAAGAATAAAGGAGCAAAGGTGCTGGCCTGGAGCAAGGAGTAGGAGGGAAAGGAGAAAGATGAACCTGTGCTCTCCACGGGCTCAGGAGAGCCCTTTTATGCATGTATGAGGCTGGGATGGGTTTGATGAGGTGGATCATCTTTCTGATTAATTAGGCTTGGCATGTCCAACAGCATTCTGGAGAGCGAACTCACTCCGCACACACGCCCTTCTGAAATAATATAGCCAGGTTCTGAGCAACAGTGGTATTGTTTGGGAATAACTGTCGCCTTCTGCCGTCTTTGTAGACAGCCAGACTCTTTGCCATATCAAAGCGTTTGAAAGTTGCAATGAGTCACGTTGAGCACAGGGAGGAAAACACCGTTCAAAATGCCTATCACTCAACAGCTCTCTCATTTGGAAACTGCATCCCTCGGGATTGCTTTCGCCCCTTTTCTGTTCACAAGCAGGGCTTTGAAAAGTTACAGTCCCTTGTGTTTTAGGAAGGGGATGTGTGTCGGGCAGAGCAGTGGCTTACAGCAAGCCCTGCAGTAAATTGTTCTGTCCTGGGTTTTTGCGATGTGTACCGCAGGGTCCCCTCTCTGCCACCACAGTGTGTCTGCAGAAATAGTTTTGCTTCCATCCTTGTAAAGGCTGAGCTCCCTGAGCTGATCTCTTCTGAAAATCCTGCTTCTGCAGACTTATTCTTCTGTCACCAAAAAAAAATACAGGAATGAAAATGAAATGTTTTGACAAAGTCTTTTGTTCATGAGTGGATTTTGACAGCTGCCATTGAGCTCTATCACAAATAGTTGTGCTAGTACCTGGGCTTTGAAGATTTGGACTTTGGTATTTTCACGGGATGGAAACAAACAAATGAAAAAAAAAAAAAAGAGGAGGAAAGATTGTGGGAATGGGAACTGCTTTGAATCCACTGGCTCTATGGAAATGGAGTGCTCCAGGGCTGTTCCCAACTCACAGTTTATAAACACGACGTAGTTTCCCAAAGATTTAATCAGCTTTTTCAGCACTGCACATCTGAAAGGGTGATCCTGCCTGCTTGAATCCACTAGGAAAGTGCTCTACAGGATTCCCTCTGCCCAGATCTGGACACAGTAAGATATCCTGGATCCTTCCTTTCTCAGCCGCAGGTACCAACGCAGCCCTTTGCTTTGCATTCAGCAAGGCAGGCAGTTTGAGTAACAAATTGAATAGAAAAACATGAAAAATAATTCATTTTGAGGGACAGCAAGTGTTTCTGGCCCTCATCGTGTTTCGTGTTGTTCAGGAAAAGATGATTCATACATAATTTATTTATACAAGAGAGTGAACTTGCAAACATATCCCCCCCGAACAGCTTCCTCTCGTGTTGTCGGCGAGTCCGAGCAGCTGCTGGCTGCAGTACAGGAACAACGTAGTACTGAGGAGTCACCGCAGTGGAGGGGTGTTGTGCTTCGGTCTGCCCCTGGCTTGCAAGGCAGCTGGGTAAAGGAAACTCCCAGAAAAAGTTTGTGTCCCCGTTGGTTCCCCTGCTTGCTTTCAGATAGATTGCGTTTGCAATTGAGTTTTTAAATGGAGGGGGGGAATAAATAGCAATTGTTAGTTTATTTTGGTGTTTATTACAAGACTGAGCTTTTTATTGTAAGGAAGGGCTTAATCCTGCAATTTTTGCCCAGCGGGGCTGTCTCACTGGGTCTGACTGTCTGCACATTTGCACCCATGGGAGCTGGAAGTAAATGGATTGCAACCAACAAGTCTGCATCCAGAAGGCAGCGGATTATTGATCAGCCTTAGGGGTTTGCCCGCCGATTGACAGGCGTCGTGACTTGAATGCATGAGATTGATTCTCCCCCCACATAGCGTGCTTGATTCGTATAGATGCAAGTCCCAGATAGCAAGATATTCAAAGGCAGATGCAAGTTGCCAGCCTTCTTAAATGCCTCCTTTGGGAATTGCTCTCTCGGGTGCTATCCATCTCGCGTAACTTTGACTATCCGAAAGCTTTTCTGTGTTCTTGTGTAGTCAGTGGAGATCACCACCAAATGGCAGATTCTCCCATCCCAAGGCAGATGGACGGAGAGGCCCCTGAAGATGGCTTTCCACCTTCACCACCACTACGTGGGTAGACCAGATGGCTGACTCAGGGTGTGCAGAGTTAGCCAGGCTGAAACCCACCCTTGGTTACTAACAGCGTGATGCGTCAGTACTTTCCTTTTTCCCCTCAGGCTCCTTTTACATATGAAACTTGTCTTTTTTGGCTAAAGAGTATGCCAGCTGCGTTGGAGTCCATTGTTAATAATAGTAATAATACAGCTCCTCCAACCAAGTAAAAAGAAATTAATTTCTTTCCATTTCACATTTGCACTAGGGTGGAGGTGATGCGGTTGTCACTCATCTGGAAGGAATTTGAGAGGTAATTACAAAAGGCAGAACTGTGAGCACAAGGAGCTGTAGCTACAGGTTTGGGGTATGGGGTGATGGCAAGGGGGGCCCCCACCCTGCTCTGTTGATGAAACACAGGGTTACCAGGTAGCTCCTGGGGGAGTCTCTCCCATGCACCCTGCAGCTCCAGGCATGTAATGAATTTGCTGCAGATAGCTTGCTCTGATATGGACTTTTTCTCCTCCACCAGAGGATGATAATGCTTGTGCTCGCTCAAGCTGCTCTGTAGTTTTTCCTCCTAATCAAACAAAGGGAGCTGTGTTTGGGCAGGTCCCGCCGGGTGAGAGCCTCCCTGACATGGCAGAGGCCGTCTGCGAGGTTGAGCAGGCTCCAAAGCCTTTTTCTTCCCTCCCCCTCCTCATTTCGTCCTGCCAGGCTGAGCAGAGGGGGCAGGCAGCAGCGGGTGCAAGTTCCAGACCAAGAGGCGGGAGATCCCTTTACACCGTGCTGTAAACCTGGGAGTAAAGTCTTGGCTGAGTTTGGTTCTGACATCATGCTGATATCAAGGTAATAACTCTCCTTTGAGATTAGGAAAGTGAGTTCTGACTCTATCAGGGCAATAAAGGCAACTCCAGCCCCTTTAGTGGGAAATTGGAACCATTTTCAGTGTACCCAGCCAGAGAACAGGGGCTACCTCCTACAGGTTTTCATCAGCTCCATCTCTCTGCACCGCTGCTCCTCTCCAGCATCCGCCTCGGAAGCCTTCGTCTGATGGTGGAGGCCCTTTCTCAGACAAGGCTGGAATTTTTACAAGTGCCGCTGTGTGTTTTGTTTGCAAAAATACATATATTTGTAAAATAAGAGCGTGTCTTACTAACTTGGGTTGGTTCACCTGTGCTACCTAATCTCAGTTTAATTATCAGTAAAGTCAAGGCTGTAATTTACGTTAATTGCTTAAATTAAAGCCTTTGGGTTAAACTTGGGCTGCTAACCTAAATTCAAACCCTACTCATTTTGACCGTAATTTACTATTTCATCCCAAGTTAATGAAGTCCTGCTGGCCACCCTGAGCTTTTTCCACGGGGGACCACACAATTCACAGCATCCCTGTGCCGCGGGGACCTCTGAGAGACCTCCTGCGCGGGAGGCGAGTGTCCGTGAATCTCATTTCCCGAAGGGATGAATTAGGATGAACTCCTCAGAAGCTTTCCCATAGGTGTTGCCCCGTGATGGGTGTTGCAGTCCTTTGAGCCTGTTCCCAGCAGTATCTGGAGGCCAGTCAGCTATAACTACTAGATGACTTTGAAGTGTAGGTGTGACCTGCTTTCTCCAGATAATTGTTTTCTGTGCTAGCACAGAGACACCGATACAGCCCAGGGTTCTGGAATAACTTCACCTTCGTTATTGCTGTTGTTGCCAGATGCTTTATACAGAGCAGGGAGGTCTCATTTCCCCTGATGGCTCGTTGCATCTTGAAAGAGCCTCTGACCTTAGGTGGACATTAGCTGATACCCCCTTTATCCTATTCTGCATGCAACACTGGTGCTGAGATTGTGGTACCCGAAAAAACCTAAATATCACAAATTGCGTTGTAATGCTTTCTGAGCCTATCTTTAATCCCTGCTGGCTGCTGGGGCTGTGATCTCCACCGAGCTCCATGTGGAAAGCAAGGTCTTTCAACACTGAAGGTTATTGCAGCAGTATTGTAGCATCTCGTCCTTTCTCATGGCCCTAGGGTACGTCTTTTCTCATGATAAAGAAAACCGAGCCCTGGAAGCAGTGTTGATGGTAAGTCTCATTATTTCGGATCAGCTCTGTGCCTGCACGTGGCATGTCCCTCAGCTCCATCCTGCACCGAGCGCTGCTCCTGGTTTGAGTTTCCTTGCAAAGAGCCGTAGCACTTGTGTGAAGTTTAATTTCTCCCTATTAAAACAAATTGGATCCGCGCAATGCTATTCTCAGAGCTGGTAAGATAAACAAGGGTTATTCATGTGTCCTGGAGAGTGTAACCAGTCACGGTGCACCAATTTTATGGGGCCTCATGTTTATTTACCATGCAGCGCTATATTGCACTGCACGTGAGCCCGGAGGTCCTCGCTGCTGTCCTGCGGCGCTTGGCATCGTGTGCAGCCGGACGCCGGTCTCCAGCCGCTCTGGGCAGCGGGATGTTGCTGCCCTGTTTAAATAGCAACGCTCGGACTGAACGTGCCTCGCAGATGGTAGCTGGGAATATTGTTCCGCTGCTGGTTTTGCTGCGTCCTCTGTTACCTTCCCTGCAGCCATTTCGTGTCTCCTTTCATTTGCAGGCTGTGTAAAGCATTTGCAAATTAAAACAAAATAATTCTCTTTGATGAAAATTCTGCTTTTGAGTCAAAAAGCTGCAAAGTGACGTTTGGGAAATGTTAAGGGGAGATGTTTCAGCATTCCAGAGACAGGATCATTCCCATAGGAAACGCTGAAATTAAATGTTGGTTTTAAAAAATATTTCACCCCATGTTTAAGTTGCCAGCTGAAATTGCTTGTCAAGTTTGACTTGTGTATGTGAGTTTTCCAGGTCTCTGCAAATCAGAAGGAGGTAACTAGAAGATGAATTCTTGCATCTGCTGTCTGCTTTCTCAGAGAAGAGGTGCCAGGGTGGGCTCTTAAAACCCTTCCCGTGGAAACAGAACAGAGACCAGTAACTGCTCCGTGCTTTGTTTGCCTCGGTAGCATCCTCACCCTCAGACCGCAGGAGAAGGACGCGACAGCAGCCTGTGCACCAGGCTGGCGGAGGCTGCAGGGATGCCCAGGTACTGCAGGGATGGGTACGGGCTTGGCGGCGCGGCTCACAAACAAGTTTCATGGAGGGTTCGGTGGTGGTGGTGGCCCGCGTGTTGATGTGGCTGATGGCACAGCAACGTGTTGTGCACACTTCTGTTAAAAAACAAAACAAAACAAACTTATATTTGACATTTTCAATAATTAAAAAAAAAAAAACACCACAACAAAATATAGTTTAGCAACAATAGCCCGGTTGGGATGCTGTGCCTGTTACAAATGCCTCTGCTTTGCAAACTTTATTTCCTTAAAACAGTCTAAGAAACAAGGTCAGATGCTTGAAAACTGATGGAAACTCTTAAATGAATGAAGCTCAACCTGTTCACCCTTCACAAAACCTCCTCTGGTGCAAGCGGGCTGCCCCGGCTTTCCAAAGCCACCGCTTCCTTGCCCCTTCCCATGCGCTGGAGGGGAGACTTGTGGGTGTGAGCCCCACCCCAGCCCCACTCGTGGGTGTGAGCCCCACCCCAGCCCCACCGTAGGACCTTCGAGCCCTTGCAGGGTGGCACCGTGCCTTTCTCTTGCTCTGGGTCCCCACCTGCTGGAGACACCACGCTGGGTTGTCCGGTGCTTGCACACCTCTGCACAGCAAGATGGGTGTGCGGGGCCCCGTTGACTCAGGAGCTCGGAGGTATTTCCCTGCGGTGAGCGCTCTGGCACGCCGTGCGTGAGGTGCTTTTGCCTTGCGGACATGGCTGATGCCCCCCTCTCCTCTCACTCCCTGGGGTCCTGCCTGGGTGCACCCCCCGTTGGAGTTTGCAGGGGATGAGGGGTGGGCTGGTGGACACCAACCAGTCTCCTTTTGGGACCGGCATCCCCAATGGGCTGCGGATCCTTCCTCATCTCCTCCCCTCCTTCCCTGGCCCCTTTCCTCACCCGTGGTTGATGCTCCAGCTCCTGCCTTTGGGGCTGGCTTCCCACCTCACACCGTGCTTCCCAATCGCTCCTGCCAGGATTCGCGCCCAGCCCTGCAGCCTGGCAGGGAGCAAGAGCCAGGGGATGCCCGCGGAGCCACAGGAGGGAGCCCGGGAACGGCGCGGGAGCCTGACTGAAACCCTCCGTCCAGGCAGGTCTTTGAAGCCTCCCGGGGGGCTGGATGGCAACTGGGAGGCCGGGTGCTGCGGGCACCTTGGAAGACCTCAGGTTCATTCAAAATGAAGCTGAGGCCCCAAAACAGCCCTTCCAGAGGAGCAGCCAGGATATTCAGCGAGGTATTTGCCTGTGCTAGGGAAACCTCGATGTGCAAACACTGCACATGCAGATATTGGGCGCTTTGCCCTGTGTCCACCCCTCTTTGCTAGTGCTGCCCTCCCTCCAGTTGCTCTTTCTGGTTAGGGCGATGTTTGGTGGCTCCATTCCCCTCCCTGTTTGATGCCGTTCCCGCTGTGTCCTTGCCGTAGCGCTGATGCCAGAGCTGGGCTCCTCTGCCGTAAGATTTCCTCCTGTTTGCATTGTTAACTAACGGCCGCGCTGAGCCGTGCCCCACGTGTGCTAACTCGTGAATCCCAGCTACGCCTTTGGGAATCACCCTCCTTTTCCCACTCTCCTGCCCTTTCTCACTCCTGCAGTGACAGGCAGAAAGGGCAGCTTTGCAGTCAACCACCGTGGTGGGATTCATCCAGCTTTTGGCTCAGCCCTGAGGCAGCTTTTCCTCCCCGTGCCTCAGTTCTCCGTCCATCCCACCCTTCTTTCCACGCTCCCCAGCCTGTCCCAGAGCCACGCCAGAGCCTGAGTCCTAAAACTGAGGGTTTTTTTCCTGAAGGCAATGGTCCTTTCTCATAAACTGCCCACAGAGAGCCCCCACTGCGGCTGGGGCACAGCACACATCCATACCCAGATCAGCAGAGAAGAAAAGCCAAAAAAAAGCAGATTTTAAAAATGACAAATGCTCTTTATTGGACCATACAGTATGGTAGGCTTGGGAGTGAAGAGGCTGTAGCCATGAGGGCAAAGAGTTAGAAATCAGTGTGGCAATTCATGTACACAGAAAGCAATAACCTTTCCCACGGGTGCCTGAGAAAACAGAAGGGGCTGGAAAAATCTTTACTTGCAGACAAAACATTTGGAGATTGTAACACGTGGCAGAGGCTTTTAGAGCATTTTGGAGCTATTTTCATTGCTGAGGACCCAGGACGGTGGTTTCACAAGGCTGTCACCCTCGTTTTAGGACGAATGAAATGAATGTGCGTGGCCGAGCGCGGCTGTCCCCGTTCAGCAAAGTGCTTCCACTTCGCTTTAAACGCGTGGCTCCGGGGGGAGAATGAGGGAAGAGCAAGGACTGTGCTGAAAGAGGGCCACCACCGGGGTCCACGACAGCTCTCCAAAGCCCTGTCAGTGACCTGTTACAACCTATGCTTTAGCCAAAGGTGCTCCAGGTTCTCACAGTGGGGTCCTGGTCTCCCCCCGCTGCCCAAAAGGTGGAGGGCGAAGGACGGAGGAAGGAGAGGGTCTAGCGCAGCTATTTACACCATTGATTTCATAGGGCAGCACTTGCTTTCAGAAGGCAGGAAACATGTCGTCGTCTGCGCGGGGGGCCCCGTGCTTGCCATCCTTATCTGATGGACTTTTTGCTAGTGGTGGTCTTGGAAATGATCTTCACGCTGCCTCCTGTGCCTCCTGTGCTGTAGCTGACGCCTCGGCTGCTCCCGGAGCTGAAGGCGCTGCCTCCGCCATAGCTGAGCCCTCCGCCGAACCCTCCGCTCCCGCCTCCGAAGCCGCCGCCGCCGCTGACACTGCTCATGCTGTAGCTGCCGCCGCCGCCGCCACCGCCGCCTCCCAGGCTGAGACCTCCGCCCATGCCGAGACCTCCGCCCATGCCACCGCCGTAGCCCATCCCGCTCGAGCTGCTGACCACGGCTGCAGGGAGACACAGCGCACACCCGCTTTAGGGTCCTGCCAGCTGCCCAAGGTGGGGGGACCTTCACCACCGCCCCTGCGGCAGGGTGGGGAGTGAGCAAGGGTGGAAGGGGGGGAGATACTTACAGACGCTCACGGCTCCGACTCCCTCTCCGGCAAGCCTGTTGGGAAAGGGGAAAGTAAGCAATAATGTAAGCACAGACAAGCCCCTGGGACCATCTAATTAGACTTTCATGGCCTTCAGTAGGGACTATCCTCTGGTGGGGTATGTCTGCATCACAGGTGAAAGGTGATATTGCTCATTTTTCTTAGTGCATCATGTTCCAAGAGCTGGAGAAACTCATCTTTTCCTAGAAAGCTCACAATTCAAAGTATCCCTCTCTCTGCTCTTGTTTTACATCTTGGTGCTCTTTTGCATCTTCACCAACTTGGTGCTCCAGCCCGTTGGGGTGAGCTGTCTCTTTGAACCCAAGGAGATCGCCCTGCTCTGAAGAGCAGCACACGACAGGTCCATGTGCTTGTCCTCACCTGCTCTCCTCGCCCTCCAGCAGCTTCCTGTAGGTCGCGATCTCGATGTCCAGGGCCAGCTTGACGTTCATCAGCTCCTGGTACTCGCGGAGCTGCCGGGCCAGGTCGGCCTTAGCCTTCTGCAGAGCATCCTCCAGCTCGGACAGTTTGGCCTTGGCGTCCTTGAGGGCCAGCTCCCCGCGCTCCTCTGCCTCGGCGATGGCTGCTTGGAGGTTGGCACACTAAAAAGCAAGGGAAACAGATAATTGTTAAACTTGGGCTACCTCAAACCGCTCTCCTGAGTATTGCTATGGTATTGTAGATACTGGCTCCCAGCATGGCACTGAGAGCTCCTGATGGGCCACTGGGAAGGTGCCATAGGGTGGGGAACTGGGGAGCCGCAGCCATAATCCTGTCCCCCAAGAAAAGGAGAGGCATCTACATCTCTTCGCTTTGCTACACACCTTTGCTTAGTAGCTCACAACTTGCTTCCCCAGCAAGGAAGTGGCTATCACAGCATATACTTGCACCGAGAGACCTTCTCTGGTGGGCAGAGAGAGAGGTGGCCATGCCCTCTTTGATGCAGGGGAGGAAGCCTGGACTTCCAGCCCTGCTCCAGTGCCAGGAGCTGGCTCTTTCTGCTGTGCCTGGCCACCATCACCTCCTACCTGCCCTCCACCCTGCAGCAGCTGCTCTGCAGGAGCATCCCCTCCTACCTGTTTCTTCACGCTCTCGATCTCGTTCCGCAGCCTCTGGACCATCCGGTTGATCTCCGAAATTTCTATCTTGGTGTTACGCAGGTCGTCACCGTGCCGCCCGGCAGAGACCTGGAGTTCCTCGTACTGATAGGTAGAAAGGAGGAGAGCGCTGGTTAGGTACCACGGGGCTCAGAGAGGGGTGAGGGGACTTCAGGGCACAAAGTGCAGGTCTGGATGCAGGTTAAGGGTGGGGGACAACATTCCTCTGAGCAACCTGCCCGTGGAGTAACAGCATTTGCCCTTAGTTATCAATATATGCTAAGGCAGCAGCTATTGCATTGCATAGAGCATCTATGGGTTGTCACCTACTGTTAAGAACCTGGAAGGGAAAGAGGAGCGCTCTGTGTCTAAGGCAGATCTACCAGTGACTCCTTGTGAGCCCAGGGTCAAGGCATTCAAGAATGTTGGCCCTTGGTTTCACCACAAGGAATATAAGGCTGGTCAAGAGTAGTGGTCCACAAGTGAACACTGGCGAACTGTACGCAAGCCCCTATTGCAACACGCATAGAAAATAAATTAATCTCTGGTGTAACGCTGTGATCCTTCCTCCGTTAGTCCTGCCTCCCATCAGCTAGTGTGATGGCACATGAATCCCAGAGATCAGTCTGTCATTCTGGTTACCCACCTTGTTTTGATACCAAGCCTCAGCCTCAGCGCGGCTCCGGTTGGCGATGTCCTCGTACTGCGCTTTGACCTCTGCAATGATGCTGTTGAGGTCCAAGTTACGGTTGTTGTCCATGGACAGGACCACGGAGGTGTCAGATACTTGCTGCTGCATCTGGGACAATTCCTGTAGAAGATGACAGAAAAAATTAAGTTAATGGTCTGAAATCTGGGGTGGAAACCACGCAGACAAGAGGTGGCTTGGGAACCCTCTCCGCCAAGCCATTTTCTTGCATTTCCCCCTGCTCTGTCTCTAACGAGCCACCCTTTTCTATCTTATGCCTGCATTATAATTCCAAAAAGGCAGTGACTACCCTCTCTTTTACTGCTGTACAGCACTGAACATGGTGGCCGGAGCTCCAGGGCATGGAGAGCTGTACGGCAGGGAGCTGTGGAGGATGCTATCGTGGGGAGAGCTGAGTGCTTACCGCTTCGTAGAGAGCTCTCAGGAAGTTAATTTCATCTGCCAGTGCGTCTGCTTTGGCCTGCAGCTCGACCTTGTTCATATAAGCGCCATCCACATCCTAAAGAAAAGAAAACCAAAGACTTTTGATGAAACCACAAACCAAAGGGGCTTCAGGACAGTGGGACCATCTCTCTGCTTCCAGGTCTGTTATTCTTTAGGCTTGTTTTTATATTGCTATGATCAAGGTATTTTTTTTAATGTAATGTTGGACATTTACTGTGAGCCAGAACCAGGTTCTTGGGCAGAAGGCAAAGCTCTGGCTCATGGGGATGTGACCCAAGACGAGTTGAACTGAGCCACAGGAGGCCAGAGGGTTTGCAACTGCAACCGGAGGAGCTATCTTCAGAAAACAGGGCAGCTCCATCGGCATGGAGAAGGTTATGCCCATTTGTTGCCTCAGGAGGACCCAGCCCATACTTACCCCACACTTGCTCCTAGACGTGCCAACATCATAGCCCAACCCAGCCATGAGGCTGGAGGACCCCAGCTCCCATGAGCTTTGCTTGAGCTCTGTGCATGCCCAGTTAACTTCATTTTCCGTCCCATAACTCCCAGTTCACTCACCTTCTTGAGGACCACGAACTCGTTCTCTGCACCAGTGCGCCGGTTGATCTCGTCTTCATATCTGTTAGGATAAAAGAGTGAGAGGGTTTTGGTGAAAATGAAGAGCAAAGCCAGCATGGGAAGCAGAGATGGGACGACTCCAGTCCCTAATCATTAGTTGTGGCTCACAGATCTATTCCTTACTCCCACCTGTTTACAGTCCAGAGCAGATGCAGAGCAAATGATGACTGACTCTGAGCCTGCAAGGCTCCATGGTGTGAGTAGTCTCAGCTAAAATTAATAGCTTTTAATCACTGCCCTTAAAGTCAAGCTCATACATAAATGTGTGCAGGATCAGAGCCCGTTTCGGTAGGAAGCAGGAGCAGGTATTCTTGGTGACCTTTGCCCAAAGCAAAGTTATGCAAAAGGCTTTCAACGAACCTGCATTGCAATGCCTACAAATATATAATAATGTAACAATTTGATATTTGATATTATAATAATGCTAATGGCTCTCAATAACCCACTGCAGCATTTAATTAAAAAAAAAGTCTGTGATTCTTTAGCCGTGGTTGTGCAAGAGCAGATCATTATGCCTCAGACTATGTTTCTGTGGAACTTTTTATGGCTCTGAGCAACATCCTCTCATCAGATAATCAGGGCAGGGCTTTTAGTTAGAAAGTAGACAGAACATGTAGGCTGTTGAGGCAAAGACCTGGATTTTAAAGGCAGGTTTGTGCCAGTCCTCTAACCAATATTGGCAGAGATATCCCTGCAGATGGATCTCCGAGTGGACATGGGAAGAAGTGGAAATTAGCCAGTGGACTGGGAACCCACTCTAGACTTGAAATAAAATGCATTCTCTTTCCCAGGCAGTAGCTCCAAAATCCAGACAATATAGTTTCTCATTTTGGGCCTGATCAGTATTTCTAAAAGCCTGTAATAGGTATAGAGACCTGAAATGCACCCAAGTACAACATACCAGAAGCTGTGTCAGTCCATCCTGTTAGCTCTAAGTGCCATCTCACCGTCCCCCACCAAAAATCTGTCTCTTCACATGCTTAACTATCTAATATAAACATATTTCAGGCCTCCAGGATGTTTTTCTCAAATGTGCACTTGGCCAGATCTGGTTGAATAAGGGAGAGATTGTTCTCGCCAGACTACAGCCAACTAAAAATGAACAGCCTCGCCTAAAAAAACCACCTAAATGTCCTTTATAGTCAGCAGAGGCCGACTGGCATGCCCTTACGACGATTCCTCCCCTCTCCACTGGACACCTTATCTCAGGATGGGATTAATTGCCTCCCCAGGGAAATCGTTTTCTTTGACCACAGTCAGAGAAAATAGCTGAGCATCTTTCACGTGATCGGAGCTGCGCAAGACCGAGCGCATGCAGGTCGCCTGGGGCCTCTGGAAAGGCTGGGATTTCCTTTGCAAAAAGAGAAATGGGGGATTTTGGAGCTGGCAGTTTATGGCTATGTTTCATTCCCTTTTTGCATGTCCATTATGCACATGAGTTACAGGTTTTTCTGTCTCCAGGTGTATTATTTTGGGAGACTCAAGGGATCAGACTGTGACCTCTGTTACACCAGAGCAGCGTCCCACGGGTGCATGAATTCTGTGCTAAATGCTGATCCTGCACCTAAGAAAATCTGGCTTAACTAGAGGTAATTCTGAGATGAAGTTTTGCTTTTATATGTTAATTTTGCAAACTGGAGAAGGAACCCAGTGCAAACACAAGGTGTGCACCAGCGAGCATGAACCGGCTGCCCTGATTTTCCCTGTCTGTTAATCATTTATGCTACAGAGCACGATTTCTTACTTGTTCTTAAAGTCTTCCACCATGTCCTGCATGTTCCTCAGTTCAGAGTCCAACCTTCCCCTCTCTCCCATAAGACTGTCCAGCTGCCGTCTGAGGTTGTTGATGTAGGCTTCAAAAAGGGGCTCGAGGGACTTCCTGGTGACTGTGTGACCTTGCTCTTGGAGGAGGCTCCACTTGGTCTCCAGCACTTTGTTCTGCTGCTCCAAAAAGCGCACCTGGGGAGAAACAAAAACAGGCACATGCTGAAGCCTGTGCAAACAGTGCACAAAAAGACCCACTGCCAGGAAAAGGAGGGATCATTCAACACAGAAAGAAAACATCAAGAGACGGGACGATCGGAGGGAAATTATTAGGATCTTCCTAATGTAGGGGACCAGATTCTCGAAAGTATCAAAAGCAGCTAAGGTGTTTAGCAAGATTTTTCAAGAGCTATTAAGTAGGCCAAACACATGTATTTGCAACTTTAGGTGTTTCTCCCCCCATTAGATGCTCAGCCCACCTTACAGGTTTAAGTTGGTGTTATCCCATTGAGTTGTGTAGAGCTTTGCCATTTTACAAACAGTAGAAGACCCATCCAGCCCCCGGGATGTTTTTTACAGGGAGGAGGGGGATTTACTTTTTCCATAAAATAAGGTGCCAGAAAAACTCATCCTTGCAAAGAGGAAACATAAGACAGTTCTTAGTTTTCAGCCAAACCCATGCTGTTTGTCAGCTGGGATTAGTTCAGGCAAGCCCCTAAATCCAAAGGAAGTTTCTTCCTGTTGTTCTTTCCCGAGGCAATTGATAACATGCATGGGTTGATGTTTAAGACCAAACTCTCACCTTGTCGATGAAGGAGGCAAATTTGTTGTTGAGGGTCTTGATCTGCTCCCGCTCCTGTGTTCGCACCTTCTGGATTTCTGGGTCGATATCCAGCTTGAGGGGTGCCAGGAGGCTCTGGTTGACGGTCACTTCTTGGATGCCACCAGGTGGGCAAACAGGGAACCCTCGACCACCAAATCCGGGACCTCCCAGCCCAAATCCACTGCCCAGCCCATAGCCGCCACCACCACCAGCTCCTCCTAAGCCAAAACCAGCGCCTGCTCCACCACCATAGCCAAGACCAAAGCCAGCTCCTCCACCAAAGCTGTATCCACCACCGGCTCCGCTCCGTAGACCTCCACCGACTGAGCTGTAGGAAATTCTTTTGTTTCCACCTAGGTTATAGAGACTTCTGCTGCCGAAGCCACCACCAGCTCCATAGCCTCCTCCGGCTCTTCCTCCTCCAACTCTGGAGACAGAGACAGAGCTAAAACTGCTTCTGGTACCACCGCCACCTCCTACGATAGCAGAGCCTGAGCTAAAGCCCCTCATGCCCCCTCCAGTAGATGATCTGAAAGAGATCCGACTCATGGTTGCTTGTTCAATTGGAAATGCAAAGAGCAGGAGAGGGGAAAAAAAAAAGGCTGGTGAATAAAAGCTGCGCAGCAGGGAAAGAGCAGAGGGCAATGGAGACAGAAACCCCTGTGATGGGAGAGCTTGGGAGCCTCCTCTTTTATCTGCTTGGAAAACTTGGCACGGGAATTCAGAACTTGACGTGCCTTGCAGCAACTTGCCTTGTCAAACACACCTAGGCTACAGCGAGGCGCTGAAAAATGCATTGTTTGCAGGCAAGAAAGTAACGGAGTGAGGGAGCTCCCCCCCTCTACCAAAGCCTGCCGCTCTGAGTCATGAAATTAGAATTGAATGGGAGGACTCGCTGAGGTCTATGCTCAGGAGCAGGATGCAACACGATTGTCCCGAGACCCTGGGAGCCGGTTTTCCTTAGGCGAGCCAAGGGCTCGCTCTGAGTAAGGTTCCTTGCGCTGGAGCTTTTGCAAGGTGAAGTTTAGGGTTCAACATGTTGCACAGCAAACAGAGCAGCTTAAATAGGGGCTTTTCTGAGGCTGCCAGCTCTGGGACTGGACGTGCATGTCCTGTTATTGGCTTGGGAAAGCTGGGGCTGAAGGTGGTTTTACTTATCAGTGCAGCTTCTTTGATTTCTCTCAGAAAAGGGATCTAAACGATCAAGGGCTTGCAGAGAATAGCTGAGTGGAAGTTGTCTCGTGGTAGTATTTTCTGGGATCTTACCAAAAAAATTGTCTCCCCTCATTGCAGGGGAAACTGAGAGATTAGGTAGCATGGCTTTCAAAGGCAGCAAGTAAATCCCTTTTCCAAAATAACTTCAAATTACATTAAATAGTACTACGAGACTTATAAAATAGTTATTAAAAAGATGCTTGAAATGATTGCTCTTGTTCTGAACCTCCTTGTCAGGCTCAGTGTTCAAAAGCTCCCTGTGAAGTGGTATTTTTATCACTTTTTTTCCGCCCCCCATTTTTAACCGGCAGTTGCCATGTCATTGCTGGCTCTCCAAGACAGTCTGCGAAGGGGAATTCACCGGCTTTTCTTCCAGCTCTCTCCCACCCCCGCCTTGACTCTGCTGGGATCATTCAGCCCCTGAGGAAGATTTTTCTAAAACAGCCTTTGCCCCTTGATCTTGGGCTCTCGGGTGAACCCTCGCCCAGGAGCTTCAATCCCCCTGGTGAGGCTGGGTTGTGCCTTAGGATGGTGTAAAGGCGGGCGAGCTGGGGACCTCTTCTCTTGTGTCCGTGAAGAGCTGGACACAGGCTACAAGAGAAAATATCCCCTCCCTCCCACCCAAAAATACTTCTGCAAACCAGATTCTGCCCAGCCGCATCCTTGTGCCACGAGGGCTGCCCACCTCGGTCATGTTATCTGTCAGATAAAATAATGGCGCAAGGCAGAGATGAAACAGCGGCTAAATCACAAAGATTCTCGAAATCGGCTACGTGAGCAATAAGTACGGGAGCGTAATCCAAAATGAGCGGCTTAAGGGTATCTGCTGCGCCTCATAGCTTGTTTCTGTTGATGTGTTTCCAACTGCCGTTTTCTCTGTCTGGGAACTTGAAAGAACCTGAGCAGAAGGGTTGGGTTGGGTTTTTTTTTTTTGATTGTTTTTTCTTTCTCATTGCAATCAGAAAAAGCCAGCGCTCCCAACTATCATCTCCTGCAAGCACTCCTGTCACTGCTTATTGCCAATAGTGTGAGTCACCGGCACCCGCAGCGCCTTCGGGCGAGCTATCGGGAAGCCGATCCTTGGAAGCCGATCCTTGGACGAGGTGTTGCAAGGCACCCTCCCGCTGAAAGGGAGACGGCTGGGCGGTAGCAAGGGGGTGCTCTCGCCTCGGGAGTGGAGACGTGGGAACCTCCTGGATGCTGGAAACGCAGAGTTTCGCAGGGAAAACTGCACCCATGCTCGCACGTCCAGAAGCAATGACCCCCCATTTCACAGGCAATGCACAGCAGCAAGTAACCTCAATAATAACACCACTGGGGTTGTGCTGATATTGAAAATAAATAAATTCTGTTACAAGCGTGGCAGATGTACGGAGATTTGCTTTCCTAAGCCCGCAGATGTGAATTGGCACATGTGTGGATCCTGTGGAGGGGGGGCAGGCAGGGAGCCTGCCTTTGACTTCCAAAAAGCTATGCAAAGTCACACCTGGGAACCCGAGCACAAGCTGCAAGTGCTTTAATTAAAGCAAAGAGAAAGGATTCATGTTGAAGGCAGTCATTACCTCCCCAGCTCTTCTAGGAAAGCCTGTTGCTGCAGACAACGGTAATTAAGTGGAATATTACAAAGGATCTGGAAGAGTAAATCAAATGATTTTTTTAGGCACCAAAACAAGGAAAATTCTTGCAGTATCTCGCAGTCCCACACAGTTTCCTTGCTTGGCTTCTGTCGCTCATGTGTACGGTCCTCCTGAAGCTGCTCTAGGTCGCAGGTGGGCTGTGTTTGCCCCCGCAGACGGGAAGGTTGCCCGCAGGGAGGATGGCGATCTGGGAGGCAGGATTTGCCGCAGAGGGGTTGCCCGGGGCATTCAGGCAGCGCTGGGGGCGGCGGGCGGGCAGGGGATGCAGTGCAAAAGGCGGAGGAACGGGGCCAGCTGAGATGTTTGCAGGAGCTCAGCTGCCTGTGAGCCCCACTTTTGGACTCTGTTATTTGCTTTTGTTTCAGCGCAGGCTGGAAGAAAGACATTCAAACCTTTTAAGGTTAGTTCAGGTTAGGTTGTCATTAGCTGTATTAATTCCTCACACCCGTGCCGTGTAATTCAGCATTCACACAGGCAAGGACCGAAATCGAGGTGACTCAGAGTTTATTTTTAACCTTCACTGATTTTTGGCCTGTCTGCAGCATCCTCTGACAGCAGGGACCGAGGAGTTGGGTTTTGTCCCCAGACTTTGGTCTTTCTTAGTGCGACTCCTTTGGTTTTCCGGGCGAAGGGAGATTTGATGCTCCCGTGTTTGGGTGCATCTGGGTTTCAGTGAGGTTTTGCTGAAGCGGTTGCGAGCGTCTGCTGCGAAGCTGCGGGGCTGGCGTGTACTTGCTTGCTCTTTCCCATTTGCCGAGTTATGTAAAGCCGGGATGTTGAGAGGTCAGGGAAGAGTGAAGCGTCTGACTCTTTGAAATGCAATAAGGTGTGAGGGTTTGTCTGAGGTTGGGGGTTTTTTTCCCTTTTTTATTCTTTTGCAACGACGGCTGACCAAAATACCTGCATCGGTTGGTGAGTTGCTCTGCTCCAGCTCACTGAAACCCATCCTCAATCTAGATCATCCTGATAAAATCCTCCCCCAGAGCCCTGTAGATGCGTGGTTTTGCTACGTCTTTTTAAGAAAACAAAAATTAAATACTAGGGTTTTGCCTGAGCTAGCAGAGCTGTGCAAAACACTCCCTTCCATGGAAGAAAGGCTTTTGGATTAACTCCAATCATATGTTAAGAAATGAACGGTGATTAATTTTTTTCATCACTTCATGGGTAAACCCCCACCCTCTTCCTCCTCCTCTTTTCTCTGATTCTTCAATTTGTTTTGGGGCAACTGATTTCAAGCTTTTCATTATAATTTTATCAGAATTTTGAAGCTTTTCCCCCAATGTAAAGCAAAAGCCCCCTCCAGCTCACTCTGCTGATGAAGGCTGGGAATATTTCATGCTACTGGTTCTGTTTTAGAATAAAAAGATGTAGGAACAAATAAATTACAATCCAGTTTTATTGGACACGTTCCAAAAAGAAAGAGGAAGGAAAACACAGCGTCGTATCACTATCATGGAAGTATAAAAAGCTGCAATTTTCTTTTTTAATGGTACATTCACAAAAATAAAAAGACATGGTGGAAGGCTAGAGGGGTAAACTCCATCGGAAAGGGGAAGGTAGATTTGGGGCACTGGCGTGCCTTGGGGCTCCTGCTCCTGATTGCCTCATTTCCCACGTGCTGGGCTGAAACCTGACTGTGCTTTTCGGTTTACCAAATGTCTTTCTTTTGGCAGAGAAACCCACAGATAGCGGAGATGCTGAAGTGCCCCCAGGAGCAGTGCGGACATGGCCCTCCAGGCCCTTTTTTCCAGTGTAATTTTCCCTTTTTCAGATTTTCACCTTGACTGCTGCTACCAAGACAGTGGGGAAAGTCAGCGAGACTTGGACCGTTGGATGATTTGGGCATTTTTTAAGCCATTCCCACAAAACCTAGCATGAGACAGGACAGCAACCCCGTTCAACTGCAAACACTGATCTTGCTTTTGAAGAACTCTTTGCCTCAGTTAGTATTTAAAAAATCCTATAATTTAGTGGTGGCTCCTCTGACAAAATACACCCATGAGATTACACGTAAGGTGCCACTATGGGCAAACTTTCATTTAAGAAGAGAAAGGACAGGAATGTGAGAGTAGTTTGGGCTTCCTTTTAGATAAGCTTGTTGCGAGTTGAATCCGCATCCCTGTGGGTGGTACTTTCCAGATGGAGGTATCTCAGATTGCTTTCCTAATATTATGCTCTGAACCACTGGCCAGGCTCGTGTGCCTGGCTTCATGCAGCTGCAATGCTCAGCACATCTGGAAGAAACATGTTTTTCGAAGCTCGGCCGTGAATGGGGAAAAAAGGGATTTTCCATCGCACTCGAGTGACTCAGAAGTGACTGCTAATGGGCTCTGTGCTCCCATAATAAGGGATATTTTAAGAGGGGCCCCACGCTTGCAAACCACTGCCTGGGATCTTTCAGCAACCTCCTGGGGTATTTCTACATAGCAGAAAAATAACCTGCATCTCTGATGAAGGTGAGTTGCTTAACTTGAAGGAGCAAGTTTGGTTCATCCCAGCAGTGAAGAGAAAGCAGGCTGAACTGAAGCCAAGTTCCCAGCCCATCCCTGGGCTTCTGTGGGCCAGAACTGAGCTAAAAATGCAGGTTATTGCATCTTCACTGCTATTTGATCATCTTAGCTGATGGCTGTCTGCTAGCCACAATTACAAACAAGCTGCTCAGCCTCATTAAAAGCAAACAAGCAAAGAAAAAACAATTCCCCTTTCAGAAGATCACTTAGGCCCATGTTTTCCTTTTAATCCTGTTTCAGGTACTTTGAGAGATCTTGTTAGCACGTGCTCCGCTGCTTTTCTTGAACTGTGATCCAAATGCTTAAGAACTACGGTGCGAGGAGCCGGGACAGAGGTGGGTGGAGGGGACGGTGGTGTGCAGGAGTGATACAGGAGTAATGCAGGAGCAATGTGAGAGCGATGGTTTTGGGGAGGGTCTGGTGTTGGTTTTACTCAGGCTGTGTAGCGTTCTTCAGGCTTTGGCTTTTTATGCTCTTTTTGCTGGAGGAGGTTTTGGAGACAATTTTCACACCTGGGTTGGTGCCTTTTGCACTTCCAGAGCTGAAATTGCCTCCGCTGGTGCTCACGCTGCTGCCGCCACCTCCTCCATAGCCAAGACGGTTTGCAACGCCGAGACCACTGCCTCCTCCAAATCCACCTCCGAGACCACCACCACCCCCTAGTCCAAGTCCTCCTCCACTTCCAAAGCTGTAGCCTCCGCCACCGCCGCTGCCTCCAAGACCAAAACCGCTTCCACCGCCGCCTCCGAGACCAAACCCGCTTCCGCCGCCGCCTCCGAGACCAAAACCGCTTCCACCACCTCCTCCGCTTAGGCTCAGTCCACCAAATCCTCCTCCTAACCCAGCTCCACCAGCCATGCCAGAGCTGGAGCTGATGACAGCTGGAAGAAAAACAACCAGAGGGTTGGACATCTGCTTGGCAGTCACCCAGTTCCAGAAAGCACCATTGTCAGGACCTGGACCTACAGGACTTGAACCCAACCCTGTGCAAGCCACTAATCATAGAATCATAGAATTGTTTAGGTTGGAAATAGACCTTTAAGATCACCAAGTCCAACCGCTAACCCAGCGCTGCCAAGGCCACCACTAAACCATGTCCCTAAGCACCACATCTACCTGTCTTTTAAATACCTCCAGGGATGGGGACTCAACCACTGCCCTGGTGGCCTGACTACCCTTTCAGTGAAGAAATTTTTCTTAATATCGAAGCAAAACCTGCCCTGGTGCAACTTGAGGCCGTTCCCTCTCGTCCCATCGCTTGTTACTTGGGAGAAGAGACCAACCCCCCCCTGGCTCCAGCCTCCTTTCAGGCAGTTGCAGAGAGCGATAAGGTCTCCCCTGAGTCTCCTCCTCTCCAGGCTGAGCACCCCCAGCTCCCCCAGCCGCCCCTCCCCAGCCTCGTGCTCCAGCCCCTTCCCCAGCCTTGCTGCCCTGCTCTGGCCACGCTCCAGCACCTCAATGTCTTTTTTGTAGTGAGGGGCCCAAAACCAAACACAGGATTCAAGGTGTGGCCTCGCCAGTGCCGAGTCAATGCTGGTGCTAGGCTCTGAACATCTTATATTGGGCAAAACCTCCCTTTTCCCAAGGTTGCTCCCAGCCCCTGCTCCCAATGGGCCCAAAGCAAGACAAGCACTGTGGTACTTACAGTAGCTGATGGGGTTGAGTCCCTCTCCGCTCAGCCTGTTGGAGGGCAGATAAAGGGAAGGTTAGAGCAAAATGAAGGAGGCAGGCAGGGGAACCAACTGCTGGCAGGAGCTAAGCGATAGTCGCTGTTATTCCCGCAGGGATTTTGCTCCCACCTGCTCTCCTCTCCCTCCAGCAGCTTCCTGTAGGTCGCGATCTCGATGTCCAGGGCCAGCTTGACGTTCATCAGCTCCTGGTACTCGCGGAGCTGCCGAGCCATGTCAGCTTTGGCTTTCTGCAGGGCATCTTCCAGGTCAATCATCTTTGCCTTGGCATCTTTGAGGGCCAGCTCCCCACGCTCCTCAGAGTCTCCGATGGCCGTCTGCAGGGTGGCACACTGCAAGAGGAGGGATTGGAACTCTTAAATGCTGCTTTTCTTTTTGGGTAAGAGTCACCCAAGGAAGAAAACCATTCTGGTTGGGGCGTTAATGAAAAAAGTTGTGACTGAGGTCATTCACCCATAGCTAACGTTGCTGGAGTTGAAATGCCAGCCTGGCAAGAATGATTTAATACGTGTTACCGCATGGTACCCTTTTCAGGAGAGAATTCAACACATTTAATGAGGTACATCATGCTTTGTGGCTGCTAAGCAGAGCTGCAGTGCTAAGGGACCGCAGAATGGGGCTCTGTGGGCTCCTTTTGCCATTCCTACCTGGTTCCTCGTGTTCTCTATCTCTGACCGGATCCTCTGGATCAGCCGGTTGAGCTCAGAGATTTCCCCCTTTGTGTTGCGCAGGTCGTCCCCGTGCTTCCCAGCTGTGGCCTGCAGCTCCTCGAACTGAGGTTCAGAAGGAAGAGTAAACCATCTGAGATGTCCAGGTGGACAAGATGTGGCTCAAATAGCCTCATATAGGGACAGCTGAATGCATTTTCCCCAGAAATGCATCCATGGCATCTATGGGTCTGTTCACCTTGGTTTGGTACCAAGCCTCCGCCTCGGCCCGGCTCCTGTTAGCAATGTCTTCGTACTGAGCTTTGACTTCAGCTATGATGCTGCTGAGGTCCAGGTCCCGGTTGTTGTCCATTGACAGAATGACAGCGGTGTCAGACACTTGTGCACTGACCTGCGCCAGCTCCTGTGAGGAAGCACACAGGATGCTGGGCCGGCTGCACTTACCTTTTCAAATGCCATGAATGGTGGCGGTCACTGTCCAGGTGGTGACAACAGGACAGAAATCAGGGGAGGAGGGTATCTGTACCGCATCGTAGAGGGCTCGGAGGAAACTGAGTTCATCGGTCAGGGCATCCACCTTGGCCTCCAGCTCCACCTTATTCATGTAAGCAACATCCACATCCTGGAAAAGAGCAACCATGGGGACATCTACAGCACCTGGTACCTCTTCTTTAGCTCAGCCAAGATCTGGCCCAGCCTGGAGATAAGGCTGCCCCTTTCACCGCTGCAGTGGTGCTGCCTGACTGGAGAAGCTGTGCTTGGCACATCCACCTGGAGAGCACCAAGAGAACATCTCTTGGCCAAAAGAAGTGCTGTGTGTAACTTTGTTAGTGGGTAAGGAGGCACCTGGGGTTCCTAGCACTGCTGACCACGTTTGATTCTACATGGTCTGTTTTGCCCAGGCAACCATGTGCGTATGTTGTGGGACAAGAATTCACTTCCATCCTCCAACCCCCTCCATTCCTTTCCCCCCAAACCACAATCCGAATGACAGCTTTTAAAGGATGAGGATGCAGCTCCATGAGATCACCCATCCTTTAGGACCCTCGCAGCCTGTGCGATGGGTTAGCTCGGCATCCGTAACATCTCCTGTCTCACCCACCTTCTTCAGCACCACAAATTCATTCTCCGCTGCTGTGCGTCGGTTGATTTCCTCTTCGTACCTGCGGGGATAAAGGGAAAGCCGTGCTGGATCATACCTTGGTAAGCGGAACAGTTGTACAGGTAGGACTGCAAGGTTATCTGGGCTGGGTATGGCATTTCCAAATCAACCTCCTGGAAACGGCCCAGCTCTAATTTGTGACAATCCGTTTCTCAAAAGGTTGAAATGACATCTTGACATAATGCAGATGGAACAAGGAGAGTAAAGCTTTTTTAGATGATTTTCCTTTGCAAGTGTCATCCTAAGTTGTTGTGTCCTGGCTGAACCTGTGTTTTCTGATTGGAAAGATGTCGATGGACCACCTTTCTGCTGCTGTCGAGGAAGGCAGGGGTTCTGCAGGGAGAGATACCTCACGGGAGTGGTATATTAGAGGGAGATTAGTTAGGTACCATGTTACGGGCTAGAGCACAGACCAGAGATACGTTTTTTACCTTTCCTGTAGAAAGTTTGATGAATATCTCAGGCTAGATGGTTGACTTTCAGAAAGCTAAATTTAAGTGAGATTAATCCTACTGCCTAATGCTAAGCTGAACCATTTGCATCCCGTTTCACCCCAGGGTGCCTGGATGTGCCGCTAACAGGCACTCACTTGTTCTTGAAATCCTCAACGAGGTCTTGCATGTTCTTCAGCTCCCCGTCCATGCGTCCTCTCTCGTTGAGCAGGTTGGCCAGCTGCCGTTTCAAGTTGTTGATGTAAGCCTCAAAGAGTGGGTCCAGATTGGTTTTGCCTGAGTTGTTTTTTTGACCCTGGTCCTGCAGGAGGGTCCATTTGGTCTCAAGCACTTTGTTCTGCTGCTCCAGGAAGCGAACCTGAGCATTGGAAAGCAGAAAAGGCTTAGCAGAAGATACCTGTGAGCATGCTGATGGCCAGTAACTGGGACTGATGCATAGCATAAACCAAGGAAATCCCAAACCAAGAGTATTAAGTCCAGCTGTGAATATCCTCCAGATTATCTAGGGCTGTGTTGGCCCATCCAGGAGCTAAGCAAATCTGCCCTCAGTGGACAATTCTCTTTAGAGACAATTTAATTTAGCAAGCCAATGAGCAATCATTAGAAAATGTGGGTTCAGCTCTTTCATCGCTTGCTTTCTTTAGCATCCTTTGGTTTTTCCTTCTTTGTAAGAGATATTTATCTTCCTTCATTAAAGCTAAGATCTGAGGACTACAGGTTAAAAGACAAGTACTTAATTGCCTTTCCTTTTGCTCATGTATACGACATATTTACCCAAGTAAAAGCCAAGGAAGGACTTAAGTTGAGTCAATATAAAAAGGACTTTAGCTTGCAGGCAATAAAGCAATAAGGACTAACACATCTGCTGTGGTTCCCCACAGAGAGAGCTGGGTTAAGCAGCTAGGTCTGGACCAGAAACTGGCTTACTCCATTTGAGCTAATATATCTTCTTTCTCAAGCACAAAACCTGGCTCTAATCCTCTTATTATTAGTTATTGATGTCTGGTTTTCTGGCTTGTAACTGTTTAGAAGAATGTTCTTTTTTGATTACTTTAATGAAGACATGCAGATAGGAAATACGCAATAGACTGTAGACCTACGAAGTCGTATTTTTGTAGCTACAAGACTGTCTCACTCCCTCTCTATCGTGATTCCACAGCACTTGATGAAGTCTCACCTTGTCAATGAAAGAAGCAAACTTGTTGTTGAGGGTCTTGATTTGCTCCTTCTCATCTTTTCGCACCTGATGGATGTTTGGATCTATCTCCAGGTTCAGCGGTGCTAGGAGACTCTGGTTGACAGTCACTTCTTGGATTGTACCAACTCCAGGTGGGCCACCACCAAATCCTGCTGGGTTTCTGCCACCACCCAGGCCTCCACTGAATCCTCCCAGCCCCCCTACTCCACCAAAGCCAAACCCTCCACCACCTCCCGGTCCACCACCAAAGCCAAGCCCACCAGCACCTCCACCAAAGCCAAGCCCACCAGCACCTCCACCAAAGCCATATCCGGCACCTCCACCACCGAGACCAAGGCCAAGACTGCCACCAGCTCCACCACCACCAAATCCAGAGCCAACACCACCGCCACCTCCCAGGCCAAAGCCACCACCAGCTCCACTCCCAAAAGCAGCTCGGAAGCTGCTTCCAACACCGGTGGATATCCTCTTGCTACCACCAAGGTTGTAGAGACTCCTGCTGCCAAAACCTCCACCACCACCAGCTCCTCCAATGAGCCTTCCAAAACCACCTCCACCTCCTCCAGATCGTGCCACAGACATCGAACTAAAGCCAGCCCTGTTGCCGCTTGGAATAATAGCTGAGGCAGCGCTGTAAGATCTGCCTCCACCTCCCGCTCTCGTGCTGTAAGTTTGCCGGTTCATTGCAGCAGGAGATAACCGCCCAGCCCTGGCGAGAAGCAGCGAACTGGGAGAGTGCAGCTCTCTGATGGAAGGGAGTGCGGGATGCCCTTTTTATCCCTCTGGGGATCTGGGCTTGGTTGCATGGAAGTCCAGTGATCAATTTAGTGCCTTCATGGTTTTGACGTGCCAGGCAGCCGGCTGTCTTATTGAAGCTTGTTAAACACTGATTGCACTCAAACACACCTATTGGAGCCGGTGCGAATCCGCTCAGCTAGAAGAGTTATCTAACTCCCTGATTTTTGGCAGGGAGAGCTCAACCTTAGTGCAAAGCCTCCGTAATGCTTGTAGAGATGTATTATTGTATTTCCTTGCTGCGAAGCAAAAGAAAAGAAAGAAAAAGGAGTGAAAAAGAGAAATGGCTACCCGGGTACCCCTATGCTACTTATAAGATGCAGTAGATGAGTACAGAGCTTAGTGGAGAGTCCTCTGAATTCACTTGAGCGAACAGCAGTGAGACTAAAATGGCTAAATCTGAACATCAAGTTTTCATGGGGCTTCTTCGCCTGAAGGGAACGTGCAGGTGTGATGTTCATGAAGCCTGACATCTCTTTCAGGGCTCTAATTTATCCCGGCTGCCTGTTCACACTAGTCAGGCAGAGACCATCTTTTTGAGCTGACTCGGTACCTAGTGTAAAGAGGGCCTGATCCACGATTTTCCTCTGAAACACTATATTTAAATGTCACCTCAAATTTTGGTCATTTAGCATTAGTTATTTAGTCTATAGGAAGTCTCCTAGGCTTCCTAGCACCTTCCTTGGCACCTCCAGAGGACAACTCCATCCCACCCAGAGGTTGCCATTGCAGTGTCGCCAGCCAAATGATCATGTGATCAATACATTTTCATCTTGATCTAAAAAGCATTTCAATGAAAGAGGCAGATTTTCTGAAAGACACTTTGCCCGGCTTTGTGGAACTGTACTATTTGCATGCTAACATTAAGATGTAATCGGTCTTGAGTTTCTAGCTCTTTACAGCTGTGATTTCTTTTACAGACCTTTGAACCTTTCCATTCAAAATGTTGCCAAAAGCAAAGATTTAACCAGCATGAAAAACACTCCCACAAATTCTCGTTATTTTACTTCCTGGAGTCCTTGGGAAAAAGAGCAAATTCAATAGGGTGTGGTGACATTTGCTGGCATCTCAGACTTTGTGGAATTGCAATGTTCAGGGTATTTTATTCTTCGTATTTAAGGACTCGGTTCATTTTCAGCATGTTGCTGTCCCGGTGGTATTGCCCATGCTGTTTGCATGACTGGAGCTTAAACATATTTGCAGGACAGGACTCTACATGCCCTGCAAAATACATTAAAGTGCCCCAGTGTTACAAACCCATTAAGTAGGAGCTAAAAATCCCACTGGCATCTCTGGAAGAAAAATTAAGCAGGTGCTTTGTGTTCTACCAAATACAGAAGACCAAATATCTGATTCTCCTTGGAGAAATGCTGCCAGGCTGGCTCAAACCGGGAGAGTTGGGTCACTCAAATAGACTTTCCCATTGCAATGCGAAATTCCCGGTTGGTACAGGTCGGCTTGCTTCTCTTTGGAAAATCTTGGGCTGAATCTGCCTGGGATGTCACCTGAAATTCATGAACATCTATTGCCTTGATTATTTGCATAAAATTCAAAGCCCGGGTGTGATGGGAAAACGAGATTGTCTTCATGCTTTCTTGACCCCAGTAAAGGCAGATTGTCCTGAAGCTGACAAATGGGTTCGAATCAGATATTAGAGCTGAATGAATATAATGGGATTAAAGGTGGGGCTGCCAACAAGAAAGAGGGAATTGTCATTTTAGGCTCCCACACTCTTCTTCCTTCAGCCCACTGTTCACAAGGTATGCGAGTGATGCAAAGGCTGGGTTATTGTGTGGAGGAGCTGGGGTTTGTGGGCTCCATACCCAGAGGCAGATGTGGCTTTTTGCATGTCAGTTTGGATCAACTCTACTAGACTCTGTCGATCTACAAAGGGGCATGCCTGGAGTGATGCTGAGCAGGTTTTGGTCCCCAGCTGCCCCAAAAAACTTGCACCTGGACTTTTTTTTCTCCAAAATAGCCTGATCTACATGAACGTTTTCAAGTAGGCAGCAGAAAACATGGGTTTTGCAATACTCAGGGGTTGAGAAGGGCAGGGATGATTAAAGGTATTCTCCCAGAAATGCAAGAGCTGCTGGGCTGCTTTGGTACCCTGGGGAGCCGGCTGGTTATTGGTGTGCAGGTTTTGTTTTGCAGGGAGGAGATCAACATAAATTATGAGCTGTTGGGGCAATGGGAGCTTCTTGTTTCAGTGTTTCTGCTTGTCATTTACATACAAATGAGATGAAGTCCAAGCGGGGTATGCATTGAGACAGAAAAGATGAAGATAACCTTTCAAAAAACATCCTCTTTTAGGTGGGTGGGTTTTGCCTTCTCAGGAAGGGCTGATCCATTTGGATTTCAACAGCCTCTAGTCCAGACAGTGTTGCTAAGGCATGTCATTTATTAAAAAATAATTACTGATCTGCTACCTGCTGATCACATCCAATAAACCATCTTGCTTTCCATCAGAAAAGCACTGCAGACATGGGGAGCCTGAATCCACCACGCTCGGCACAGCCTCTGTGCTGGGAGAGAAGCAGAGGCAGATGCTCAACCAGTGGGAACCAGTGCTGGGTTCATCACCATCACACCGGCATGGACAGACCGAGCCTGGCGGGATGGTTGAACTCATCCTTCAGCCATGGAGAGGCTAGGGCAGACAAGCCGTGAGTCAGCAGTAAAGTCTAGGAAGCAGAGTGGGATGTTGGGGAATAAATTACAACACCCGGTCCTCCGTGTACCTTTCATGGCATAAATTAACCTGCCCACACCCTGTGCTGCTTCCAGACTGGGTGAGAGACAGATTTCTCCAAGGGGTAATTCAGAGCGAAGTTGTCTCAGGGGCTTTCGGCTGCGCCCAGCCGAGCCGTGGGAGGGAAGAAGCCGGCAGGGCCGGCTGGTTTTCCCGGCATCCAGCTGTGCATCCAGCTGGGATGAGTGCCACCATGGCAAGCCCTTCCCAACCATGTTATGGAGACCTTTCAGGGGGTCACCATCCCATGGAAACTGGGGACCCTCGCAGAGAAAAGGGAAGGGGCAACCTGATCTCACCTAAATCCCAGTCTAAAATGATGGGAGAGGGTTTTCCCCTCCCTGCAAAAGGAAGGTGGGGCGTTTGAGGAGGAAAGGCCCTGATGCTGCATTTTGGGAAGGTACACTTTTCTCTTGCTTTCCTTTAAAATTAGCCTACTCTTGTGAGAGGGTTTCAGGGGTGGGGTGTGGGATTATTTTCTTTTTGTTACTACCTGAGCTGGTTCTCACTGGTTTCTTTAAACAAGGGCCTGGCTGCTTTTTTGTTCTGCCCCCAGAGATCCCAGACAGTGTGAGAGATCCCAAGTGAGCCGCACGTCCCACAAGCGGTTAAATATCCTGGTTTACACTGCATTTCCAGACTTCCTTGTGGCCAAACTCATCTCTGGATGGAATAAAGGTATGCAAAAGTGCGTCAGGAAGGAGAGCAAGGTCTCAAAACCACTTTGTTAAAACGCCGCTTCTTGCGAGCTACCAACCCCACCCATTTGGAGAGTCGTATTTGAGAAAATATCTATGCTTTTGTAATATCAGGGAGGGAAATAAAAGCCGTGAAGCAAAGCGTGAATTATGCATGTAGTTTATTGAAGGTACAGCTGAAAGTTTGGAGTAAGCGAAGGATAATCAACTCTGTTCACTTACACATTAAAAGCATTAAATCCATCTATCTAGTACACACACAGGAAAAACAACGCATGCATTTAACTACAGAAATATAAGGTGCTCATCGGTGTGTAATTAAAATCTGCTCTACCGAACCTGGTGTAGCAACTTGGACCAATTTACATAAGCATTACCAACCCTCTCGTAAACAGGAAAAATTGGAGTTTCTGGTGTCATTAAAGAAGTTAAATAATAGCTGCAGCTCCATCTCGGACAATTAAAATGTGGCTTCTCTTTCTGAAGTTGGGATGACCAAACTGTTCATCCTTTTGCAATAGCTGCATTAGGGAAAGAAAATTCCTGCTGAAAAGGGGTCAAGCAGAGAAGACTGATTTAAGAGCCAAGATGGTGTGTGAAGACAGGTATGGACTCTCTGAAATGAAAATCTCACCTGGCTGAGACCGTGGGGGTAAGTTGCCCCCCAACACGGCATGCAAGAGAAGGTGGGTTTTGATCATGCAAAGAGTTTTCAGCAGAGCAACTAGCCTAATAGTGTGGACATGGGCAGCGCATGGTTGTGTGATCCCTGTAGCTGTCAGAAGGAAGGGGAATACTGTTTTCTTGCAGAAATGCTGATTATTTTAAAATACGTTGTGTTGTTACCCTCCGGTCTCTACCGGGTTGTTCTGACCACGCGCACAGCTGTGCTGTACCTGCTCCCGGTGCCGCAGACCCCTGCCCCGGGAATGATGACGGCTCCCGGGCTGCACTGCTCCACGCCAGCGCACACGACGTTCCCCAGGTTGCCCACGCCAGTGGCGCACTGCACCCCCTCCGCACCGGAGATGACTTCTCGCCCCACGCAGCTGACTGCGCTCCTCGCCCCAAATCCACCCCCCACCCTGGGGAGGCAATCTACGCTCCGGGTGCTAAAGCCGGCGCCGCCGACGCCGAAGGAGGAGATCACCCCTATCCCTGGGCCAGCCGCTCCGGTCTTGACGGCGCATTTGCCTCCGATTCCAGATAGGGATCGGCACTCCCCAACAGTGCCACCGCCGCTGACCACAGCTGTGGGAGAAAAACAGGCTCAGTCACTCCCAGAGCAGCTAAAACCCAGCTTATAAGGAAACTTATAAGCTTAAAAGGCTTGTAAGGAAATTAAGGGAATGCTTCATTAGCTTACCTACGCTCACAGGGTTGCCGGTACATATCCTGTTTAAGAAAAGGAATGTCTCAAAGATGTATTTAGGGAAATATTCCCCAAATACAGAAGCAAATAGGTCATTGCCTCCTTAGGAACCCTGCAGGTACTTCAGCTTTTCTGTGCACCCAGGTGTGAGGTGCTGGTCCAAATTGCCCACCAAAGCACTGCGGGGTTGGATCCCCAAATCCCACAGACGCCTTAATATCCCATCCTCTTTCTGTACCGCAAGCAGGGGATCTGACTGCAGCATGCTTGGTGCGCTGCGATCCAGCTGCCCTGGGAGGATGAGGAGGAAACGGGGACAATGCTCCCTTCTGCACCCATGGGGAGAAAAAGGGACGATGCTCCCCTCTGCACCCATGGGGAGCTGCCTCCACCCAGCATTTCTCACTGCCTCTCTCTCCTCCCGTTGGGTTTTGGCAGCTATCGTTGCAAGGTGCAGCCAGGGATGCTCCTACCTGCTCTCTTCTCCTTCCAGCAGCGTCCTGTAAGTGGCAATCTCAATGTCCAGGGCCAGCTTGACATTCAGCAGCTCCTGGTAGTCTCTCAGCAAGCATGCCATCTTGTCCTTGGCTTGCTGCAGTGCAGTCTGCAGGTCGATCAGCTTTTGCCGGGCATCTTTGAGGGCGCAGTCGCCCCGCTGCTCAGCGTCGCAGATGGCCGTCTGCAGAGCTGCGATCTGTGGACGGTAACAGGCAAGAGGGTGGCCGGTGGTGACATTACGAGGCATCTCCACAGGGTTGCTGATGTACCCCCTTGTTTCTCAGCTAGGAACTGCCAGAGAGCCTAGATTTAGGCTGGACACATGTGTTGGCCAAGCTATTTGGGATGAAGGGGAGGGGACCTGTTGGCTGCACCCCGGTAGGAAGCATACAGTAAACACTGTTTCTGTTATAGCCAAACCAACTGGCTTCTGCTTATTTGCTAAGTGAGAAATAAATCTGCTTCTTTGTGTATCGACAGCAGATGAGAAGCTACAAATACAGGCTTAAGCTGGGCTGGGGGGGTTCTTTGCAGCTCAACAGGGTGGGAGCCAGTGAGGACAAAGCCCTTTGCTGGAGAAGTTGCACACCCGCTGCCCATGCAGCATTCAACCCTTCGTCCTACCTGTTTCTTCACATTATCCGACTCGCACTGCAGCTTCTGGATCATCCGGTTCAGCTCGGCTATCTCGCTCTGGTTGTTCCTCAGGTCATCGCAGAACTTGCCCCTGCTGCTGTGGAGCTCCTCCAGCTATTGCGCGGGAAGAGGATGACGTTAACGCGCCCGAATCGCCCCTTCCAGGGAAGGTGGCAACCCTCCGGAGCCACGCTGACGTTGGTGCTCCCGGGGAAGCACCCAGACATGACCTCAGTCCAGACAAGGCGACAGTCCCAGGTAGGTCCTGAGCATTTGCCCTTTGGGAAGGGGATGGTGTTCCCGGTGGGTGTGCAGAGAGGAGACCTCTCTGAAACACCACTGTGATCTCTTGTGCTCTGTTTTTACAGAAAAGTCTTAAACCACAGTTTTAAGGTTGGGGTTTTTTGGGGGGGCATTACTTTCTTTAGCAAGCTACAGTGCATGCACACTGTGGGTGGTTTAAGTTGCCTCATGGAGGACAGAAATGGTCCTCAGAGTTTTGTCGGCCAAGGGATTTCATTGCCATCTGTGCTGGTGGTGTGAATACTCACTCTGGTTTGGTAGAAAGCCTCCACTTCAGCCTTGCTCTTCTGGGCAATCTCCTCATAGCAGCACTCCACACTTTTGATGATGCCCTCCATGTCCAGGTCCCGGCTGTTGTCCATTTGCACGATGACAGAGGTGTCACACAGCTGGCAATCCAGCTGAGCTCTCTCCTGCAAGATCCATCGCATGTCAGTCCCCTTCCCTCAACCAGCCCAAGGAGGGCATGCAGGTACCCCTGGCAAAGGGGGGTCTGGTGAGAAGGTGGAGGGTTGGGGGTGGTTCTCCCATTAACACCCAACTAGAACATGGGGTTCTCCAGGCGGGTGACCAGTTTCCAGCAAAAGCTGGCAGCTGGGAGCTATTTTGGTGGCACAATATGGGATTGCTGCATGCAATTCCCTAAGGAAGGGTGGGGAATCCCGGTGGAGCAACTCGCTTCGTTACGACTTGGCGTTTCTAGCTGCGTCAGCAGTTTTCTGGGCTGTGAATCCCTCAGGGGTGCGTGCTTTGGGCCCCATTGCCTACAGGCTGCTGGGAGCTCTTTGGCTAGAAAAGGTGCAAATACCAAGCATCCCCTGTGTGTTTTGTTAAAAACTTGCTATATTTTAGACAAAAGTGTTACTTTCACCAAAATATTTTGACTAACGTAGCTTAAAAAGTGAAGTGCTAAAAATATTTGGGTTTTGACGAGTGAAATGTGTCAGTGGTTCCCAGGGATGGTTTGGATTAGAATTTGAGGGGCTTTTGCATGCGAAAGACCCCTCCCTTTGCAGCCAGCAATACAGGAGACAACCAAGAACTCCCTTTGCCTTCCCAAAGTGTGTGCAATAGTTTTGTTGTCGAATACATAGAAAGAGATATAGATTTGGGGGATTCAATTCCAGGCTTTTTAGAAAAGACACCTTTCCCTGCATTTAGGTTTGGTGTAAGAGCTCGGGGGGCAGCAGGTGATGCATCGTCCCCGGGGCAGCAGACAGGGAGCCGGGAGCTCTTACCTCGGCGTAGATGCACTTCAGGAACTCCAGCTGCTGCCGCAGGAGGCCCACTCTCACCTCCAGCTCCTCCTTGGTCAGGTAGAGACAATCCACGTCCTGGAGAGACACCATGTATTCGGTGAAAAGAGGTGAAGAAACAAGGACTGAGGCAAAGCCCATGTCTTCTGTTAGATTTGGAGAAAACCTCACTATTTCCAGCCCTTAAGACTATCTGGGTTTGTGTTGTATGTGCTTACAGCCTGATAGGGGTTCTCCAAATGCATTGGGTTGCCTCTCTTTTGGGGCTACCCGATGAGGACTCGGGCAGTGTCATGGTGCCAGGACTCCCCATTTCTCTCCCTGGTGTGACTCACCTTCTTGAGGACCACGAACTCGTTCTCTGCAGCCGTGCGCTTGTTGATCTCATCTTCATATCTGCAGGAGGAAGGAGAGGGGTGGGATGCTGAGCCCCGGGGGTCCCGTCCCCACCACCCAAGCGGCCAATGCAGAACATGTGAAGCGTGATTAAAACCAGAGCCTCTCCCTATTCCCTTTCTACCTCCTTTTTGATTTTTGCTTTGTTGCTGTTTCTTTCCTCCCCACTGGGCTTTGTTCAGCAGTTTTAAATAGTCCATGCCAGCAGTATCGGTGGTTGGAGTGAGGTGGCAGTAAATCAGGCCAAACCACTAGAAATGCAAAACCCTGTACCTCAGCTGAAGGCTTGGATTGCTTCTTCTAGCCCTGCTGCTTTGCGTGATGTTTTTCTGAAGCATCCAGGACTCTGCTCTGAGTGTTTATGGGGAGACTGTGGCCAAAACGCCCCAAGGGAGGTCAGGAGCTTGAGCAACCCTTGAAACTCCCAGGTGCAATGGGCAGGAAAGCCAGTGCATAATGACCAAGTAATTGGGACCTAGAAGGACTTTCACAAGATGATTCCATGATTCTATGAGTCTGACCTCCTTGGTGGTGGCTCAGCGAGAAAAAACATCTGAGATGCTTGCCTGTAAGCTCCCTGGAGAAAGGATTACTCTTCTATCCTGTGCTGTAGACCACCAACCACCAAGTGTCCTGGTTCGTGGCTTAGCAGAGCGCACGGGGAGTTATTAAGGAATATCTGCAGCTTAGATTAAAAAACCAATTCCCACATTCCCTCTGGGAAGAGAGAATGAACCCCAACGGAGACGGTGTGGATAAAGCGTGGGGTGGAGACAAATAGGCTGAGGGTTTTGTGGGAATGGATGGCACCGGGGACACGAGATTTGGGAGAGCCACAGGTACAGATGATGTGGGAGATTTGATATGGCAAACCACAGTGGTGTGCAGGAGCATTAGGGAGAGGAAAAGTGGTTCCCTGTCCCTCTGCCTAAGGAAACGCTGTGGTTGAAGAGCTCTCCCAGTACATCACCAGCATCTGAGGTGCAGCAGTGGGACCCCAGTACAGGAAATCAGTCCAGTACTGGTGTGCCCTGCCCTGCTCCCCTCCTGTGCCCCCATTTTTGGACCCATCCAGTGCAATTGCATTGGCTTCACGCTCAGAAACACAGCTCAGGCCAGCAAACACCCGGTCTGCAGCTTCTCTGCATACTACTTACTTGCACTTGTACTCTTGAACCAGGTCCCTGAGGCACCGCTCCTCGTTTTCCAGCCTCTCTCGCTCCCCCAGCACACACTCCAGCTGCTTCCGCAGGTTGCAGATGAAGTTCTCAAAAACGGGCTCCAGGTTCCTCCTGGAAGCTGGGAGGACATACTGCTGCAGCAGCTCCCACTTGGTGGTCAGCACCTTGTTCTGCTGCTCCAGCAGCCGGACCTGGGGAAGCAAGAGGTGAGACAGTCATGCAACCCCCTCTTGTCCCAGGCAAAGGCGCTTTGGGTTTCTCCACTTCCAAAAGGAAAAAGTAATAATAAAATCAGAAATGCAAATGGTTAAGTGCTGATTTCTCAGCAGCCTGAGTGAGACCAGCATCTTCTCTGAGCTAAACCTGGTCCCACCCAGGACTTGTATCACAGGCTGAACAACATTGATGCGTTTGCTCTGTGTTGAGGCCAATCGTCTGGTTGACCAAAGCTCAGTTCAGCCAAACACCACCTCTTCCCCTGTGACAACTGGCTGGTGGAGCATCCACTGCCTCCCCTGATGGGCTGAGTACAGGAATGAGTCTTTCGCGGCACTAAAAGCTCCATCCAGGATCTCATTTAAATGTATCTGATTTCAACTCTAACCGCGGATATTTATCATGCCTTTCACTTCGAGATTAAAGAGCTCTCTAGTACTTGAGAACCTTTATGGATCATGAATAAGTCATTTTTCATATGGGAGGAAGCGGAGTTGCTCCGCTTACGTGGGTTTGGTTTTTCCAGCTGCAGAACAACTCACAAGGAAAATCAAGATCATGCAGAGCAAGGGTTTCTCTGCCGTTTGAATAACACATCTCTAAACAGTAATGAAAACCCTTAGGCTTAGCTAAGAAAACAGTGATAAATTACATCTGTTTAGGAAATCACCAAATCATTTCATTCACAGAGTGGAGGGACAGAGAAGTTAAAATTGTTCATCTCATTTTAGCTGGACATCTGTCTTTCTACATCTCCTTGATGAAGCACACAAACTACTTTAAAAATGCAAAAGTCCTTTGGAGTTTATAGAGGTATGATAGCAGTGTCAGATTATACATTTGTACTGAAACTTCCCATTTGGCCTTTTTACATTTCCGTATCTCCATCCCTTTTCTCACAGGTTTTGATTTACTGTATCCCCGGAGCTGCTCCTGATTTAGCTATTTAGCAGATTGGTGACCATCAAAAGGTAAAACACCGGTGCGGTTGCCTTGGTGCAAGGCTTAAATCCAAACAGTCTCCGGGTCAGGACCACCATGGTCTATCAGAAATGTTTACAATAGCAAGGTGCCAGGAGAAATAGCTACCGACGTTGTCTCTCTAGAGACAATCCATCCATCAGAGCCTAGAGACAGGAGACAAACAACCTGCGCGGAGGGAAGCGGGGTCTCACCTTGTCAATGAAGCAGGCGAACTGGTTGTTGAGGTTCTTGATCTGCTCTTTCTCATGGGTCCGCACTTGGCACTCCTCAGGATCGACCCCCACGCAGAGGGGCTTGAGGAGCTCCGGGTGGATGCTGACGCCCCGAATCCCTTCAGATCTACCTCCGCCGAGGCTGATGCCAATGCCGCCGCCGTAGCCTCCGATAGCCACGCCGTCCCCGAGACCTCTGTAGCTGCCCAGGCCTCCGTAGTTTGCGCAGTTACCAAACCCCACGACTGTGCCCACGCCAAAGCGGCCTCCGCCGTAAGCCACACCACAACGTCCGACGCCGGCACCGCCATAGACCCCGCTGCGGCAGCTCCCGCCGAAGGAAATCCTTTGCCCTCTCCCCAGGTCGCAGACGCTCCGGCTACTGAAGCCACCGATTCCACATCTCCGTCCCACCGGCTGGCAGACGGAGGCCGAGCTGCTGTTGGCCCTGCCGAGGCCGCAGACGGCGGACGCGGAGGAAAAGCCCCGTCTTCCCAGGAGAGAGCTGGAGGTGTAGCACTGTCGACTCATGGTGGCTGGGGGAGACGGGAGGTGAAGCGGTAACGGCAAAGAAGAAGAGCTAGAGAGGAGCAGGGAGTGAAAGAAGGAGATCTCCTTTAGCTTCTCTGAGGCAGAGCCCTTCTCCTTATATACATTTCAGGAGGTGCCTGAGATGCAAAAATTTAATTTATCCACTGGGTTTGGTCTGCCTGGCAGCAAGGAATGGCTTCCAACATTTTAAACCCACAGCAAACACTTCTATCTCATACGAAATAATGTGGAAATTAAAATAAACTGCTTTGCTTGCAAGCTTCAGTTTCAGGACTTATATTTTACTTAATTAATCTGCTTCCTTATTGTGTAATTATAGTTTAGCAAAATAATTCAAGGGGTTTTTATTCATGGCTTGTTTACGGTTCGGTTTCACCACAGCGTTTAATTATGTTTCAGGACCTCCTGCAAAAATGTCATGGCAATGCCGCCTCTTCCAGGGTCTCGCGCCAGCTCAGGGCTGGCTCTTGAGCAATGACCGGTGGCGACTGGGGAGAAGGAAGGCATATCTGCCAAAGCACGGCGCTGACGTTGTCGGGAGCGTTCCTGTAAGCATTCCTTTTTTCCTCTGATGGGTATGGCTACGGCTCTCGCAGGTGATTTGGTTGCAGCCGCGTTTGCCGGCTCGCGTGCTGATAAGCGGAGCAGAATGGGGTTGGCGTTTTCTTTATCGATGGAGTGTGAACTGTGCGAGATGGTGTCGAGGACGAATTTGGTCATGGGGGGGCTGCTCTGGCAAATTGGGGGTTCATGCACATGAAGTCAAGGCACTGGTCCCGCTGGGTTTCGTGTGCCCCTTGGAACATATGGAAGTGAAGATAAGGCATTTCTGGGAAACGCTTCGCTGCAGACAGCGATTTATTGCCGAATTATGTGCCTAGGGAAGGCGATAATTGTGTTTAGTATCTGGGTGTGATGTGACTGGCGCACACGGCGAATTCATGCAAACGATAGCTGGAGATGCAACAAAGAAGTGAAGTGAAGTGTTACAAACAGGTTGAGAAATGTTAGCCGGAGTGAACTTTTTTCCTCGTATTCCTGTGACACACCTATTTGACTCTAAATTAATCTAGTAATATCTGTTAATGAGAAGGTACCACACCGTCTTAATTAAAATTCTTAAAAAGATTTTTGAATTTGCTTGGAAACAAATAAAGTTCCTTTTTTGCCTTAACAAAGGGGTCTAATCACAGAATCACAAGTGATTGCGTGGCTTGCCCTAAGAAGGCTTTGCATCTTTGCTGGGGCAAAATTAACTGGTTCTGGGAGGATTCCTAGTCAATGCTATTGTAAACTTGAACTAGGTTGTCTTGAATTAAAAATAATGCAAAGGGATTATGATGATTTAGAATATTTGCGGAGTCTCTCTAGGTAAAGATCGTCCTTTTCTTTTACAGGTCTCGCAGTGGGTTGAAATGAACTATATAATATTATATGCAATTATAATCAAGCGGTAGTTCCGTTGTAGCTCCATTGGTCTGACTATATTAGGATGCACGTCTTGCAATGAGATGTGCTTTCATTTGTGAGATTGAGATAGCTGGAGAAAACAGACGAGCTTTTGGGCACTGCGTCCTTCATGTCGTTCTGCCCAAGACAATCCAAGCACCGGGACCTCTTGCTAGTAAGTGAAAGGGGGAACTATTTCAGAAATTTATTTTATTTTGTGCTGAAGTGTTGGTACAAGCAGCGTGGAGGACAGATTGGTCTGAAGCCAAACCTGGAGCACTGCCTAGGAATAGGGCATTCATGGATGGGCTAAAGCGTCGCTTAGCCTTTGGGTAGGTCCATGCAACATGACTTTCATGACCTCTTTTAGGTGGGCATAACCATGGCAAGCTGAAAAACAGGGAGAAGCCAGGCCATCAGTGGCACAACTGCGCTGGCTTGATGCAGCTGCGGTGGGGCAGAAACGTGGCATCAGGGATGGTGATCAGAGATACGGGGACGCAGCCGCTGCTCCGAGCTCTCCCATCCAACAGGAGCACAGAGAGAGACGCCAGCTCCTTTTCATGGCAAGACAGACGTGGCCCTTCATCCTTGAGGGCAGTGATTTGCCGGTTTTTCCAGCTGTGAGAAACCTGGATCTGGTTCGGATCAGGTCCCTGCTTTCCTCCATATCTCTGCTTAGCTGCCCGCTGTAGAGTGCCTTGTGCCACGTGGGTGATACAGGCACAATTTGAGGGCTGTAGACCCTCCAAGCCTCTGGTTTTGCTGGAAAGCAGGGAAAATGCCACTCGTGGGACAACCATCCACATTCCTCCACCAGCTGCGAGCCCTGAGATCCCTTCTTGCGTACGACATGCTGCCGGGCTGTTTCCCCGCGGATTGAAAGCAACAAACCTGCGCTTCAACCTTCGGCTCCTCCTCGCAGCCCTAAGAAGTGGCTTCTTCCAGGTGCCCAGCCTTGCACATCAGAGAGAAACTGTTCAGGGCAGCGCTTGTGGTTTCCATCTGCTGAGCTTTCACAAAGCCGGTGCTCAGTCACATGGTGGAAGCCCTGAGCACTGGTTACATCAACTTCAAAGGAGGAAGCACTCTGATGTGAGTTGGTCTTCTGAAGAGAAGGATTGCAATCACTTTTATTTTATCAGCCACACACATGCAGAGCACTGGCTCAAGTCAGATGCAAATCCCTTTTTCGTAGAGACCTTCTTCATGTCTCCGTGTTTTGTCCTGGTTGATTGCATGTCAGATAGTGTTTGAAGAGCAGTAGCGAGGGACTAACCTTTCTCTTTATAAGGGAGAGATGAAACTGCTGTTTTCAGGCTGATGGGATTCAGCAAGGCTTTAAAGCAGCAGCTTACACCCAGATTTACTGGGGAAACCCCTGAGGTCCTTGGCCATAAATATGCCTTGAACTGTGGTGGCTTCCATAAGACTTATGCCTTTGAGATTTACATGTACCCAGGTGCACTAGGATAAATTAATTCTGCTTAAGCACCGTACTAAATTGGGACCTGTTAAGCCATCCGTGCAGATAGGGAGAGCCTAGGGGTTTTTCCAGTCTCCTGTTATGATTCCAGCTGTAACGACCCAGCCATCCAAGCCGGCTTTCTCCCAGAGAGAAAACCGCTTTTTTAAGACCCTCTCCTGAGAAAACAGGGTTGGCAGGGCTTGGCCGCGCTGGTGCTCTCCCTCCCTCCCTGCAGGCTGGGCAGTTTTTGTGGCTCCTTGTGAAAGGGACCGCGAAGTCGCCATTAAAATGGCTAATGAGGCCCCTGGGACATCTGCCTTTCGTTTCGTGGGTCCAGCCCTCCAAAGGTGGCTGTTCCCGGTCTCTTAACTGCAACTTGATTCTGCTCCCACATCAAAGCAGATGGTGGATTTGTGGGGAGCGGGGTAGAGATGATGGTCTGGGCTCCTTCCATCGCCACTGGGCACCTTGCTTTCCTCCCCATAACCTTGCTCCACAGCAACTCTTCACCCTCAGTCTGGCTTGTCCCTGGCCATTACATAGCTTTTGTGCTGCTTTGGGGCAAAAAGATGGACAAGATAATTCCTGAGGTTCCTTCCAGGCTGCGCCCAGAGCATTGGTGGTCACTGCCCATATGCATCGTCTGAATTTGCAGTGCATCCAGATAAGACCTTGCCAAAACCTTTACCCTCTTTCTGCAGTCTTTCTGCTGGACAATAATAAACTGTAGACGACCAATGTTGGTCACATCGCCAGTATTGGTGAGAAGATACTGGGTTATCATGGCAGTAGCTAAGCAGAAGAGAGTATAGCTCCCACAGGCAATGTCTCATGCAAGGAACGTGGAGGGCTACCTACTAGCCAGAGCTGGATGACTGCCCTGCCTGTGTCCACTGTGATGCACTGGCCACGCTTCGTGCCCGGACAGCAAATCCAGGTACTTCATTCAGGGCAACTATGTCATATTCTGGGCAGTTCTTTATTCATGTGATGGAAAACCTGGGCGTTGGATGCAGAGCTGCACGCACCTTTCAGACAGAGCTTCTGTGACTTCTGGATGTTTGACTGCAGTAGGCAGGGTGCCAGCAGCAGCACAAGGCAGCCTGTTTGGATTTTTAAAATCTCCCTTTCGATGGTGTTACCAGGTGACCTAAGCCGAGAAACTCTCCTTCGTAGTTCTTATTTACCACCTTATTTTGCAAGAGACAAATAGGTTTCGTACCAACCACCACGGGTGTCCACCCCCTTCCTTTGTAACGTTCCTCTTTTGCATAGGAATTTGTAAGGCACTTTTGCGTCATCTACCCAACTTTGTGCTAACGCTCGGGGCCCGATGGACTATTAGGGCTCTGAGTAATGGGGTGGAATTGGTATGGCAGTGTAATGATGAAAGCACAAGAGCCAGGACTAAGCATTGGGAATTGCCACTGCAGAGGCAGAGCAAGCGCATGCCAAGGGAAGGGCACGAGGTTTGCACTGAACGTGTTTTTCTGGGGAAAGGTGGGCAATCCTTGTAAAAAGCAGCCATGAGAACCACATCAGATTTGGAGGTTGGAAATACTGCTGTACTGTTTCACGGGACAGTTGTCTCTTCTCTTCCATGATACAGACCTTTTTAACCAGAAAACATGTTCCTTCATGCACGAAGCCGAGCAGGGACTCCAGAGATGCCCTCCAGCAGCTGAGTGAAAAAGGAGAGTGTGGGAGGAGGGAAATTCAGCCACTGAATTTCAACTAGTTCCCATCGATAGGTCTGTAAATCTATGTCTGTGTGTGCACATGAGTATATATAATAATGACCACAGAAAGTAGCTGTTCAGTGCGTGCGGTTAAGGTAATAGAGTTAATTTTGCAAACTTATAAACGGGTTTCTTAAAAAAAAAGTGAAGTAGAGACAATGCACAAACATTGTGTGGAGTTTATTGGCAGCAGAGCAGAGAACACAGAGCTTTTACCAGCAATACGATCTCTGCGTGCCGTCTTGAATTAAAAAGCATCACTCTGCAGAGAGGGACAAGGAGACCTGTTCAGTAGAGAGCAAACCCTATCGCTGGCCCTGTAGAAATGACTTGGCAGGTGAGATAACATAAAAGAATAAAACCACTTCTAGCATAGGAGTCCTCTTACTTGAATTGAGCTACCTACAAACTAGTCACCAACTTGAAGCTAGAGGCATAGTCAATGAGAGAGCTTGGTATCATCAAGCAAAAGGTTGTTTTCTAAAGTCACCAGCATAGGAGAACCTGGAGACAAGGAGTCAAGCTTTGCAGGGCCACGGGGGCATGATCCAAGAGCAGAGGTGGTATCTGTACGCGGCTACCAGCCTCAGCAAAATAAAAGGACAAATACAAACCAGGAGGAATAACAATGCTGTGTTTATGAGCACCTATTCATTAAGCTTGCCAGATGGACACTCAGATTAAGGAGATTACAGAAGGTATAGCTTCTAGAGGACATACCTATTATCTTAATGAATGGTTGGAGTCACTTTTGTGATTCATTTTGCCACCAACATGCAAAAAACTTGCGATGTGTCACTCCAGAGGTGGCGGCTTGGTGCATAAGCTCTGTATTATGGTTGTCTCCACTGGGTTAACTAGAGATAAAGAGCAGTATTTGTCCTAGAGGAATTTGCAACCAACTTCTATTCATCACAGCCCTAATACTCAGAAAGACCTGCTCCAAAGTTACCTAAAGCCCCAGTGCTATCTGCCCTGGAGAGCAGCCAGCTGAAACATTGGGCACCACAGTCTTTATTTCCCCAGCTCGGCAAGCCTACAGGGTTGTAACCTCCATTTCCAGAGATTAACTCTCTGAATTGCCAGCAAACCACACATTCAGGGAGATAAAGGCAAGCAACGGTAATGATTACACCTCTGGACTGGTAATCCTTCCTCCCAGAGCTAAACGCTTCTCTGCCGCAGCCATGTCCTCCAGCGTGCAAGATCACTACGCCTTCAGAGATGCAAAGTCACGCTTTGATTTCACTGTGTTTCTGAGGTGGATTCCTTCACTTTTTGACCTAAATCTCCTGTTTTAGGAAGCTTTTTCTTCCGTGGCCAGAGATGTGCCCATACTGAGTTTGAAATCCAACTCAGCCACTATCACCGTCCATTGCACCAGACTCGGGAACCTGCGCTGCAAGAAAACCCAGCGCTCAGTAACTGGAAAAGAAAGCCAGAAACGGCGCAGAGAAATGGAAAAGAGAAAATCTTCCTGTGAATCATACATTTTTCATAGCTGTGCCAACAGGACTCCCTGGCCATGCTCTGTTGGAGGATAAAAGGAAATACGTTATTAGGCAAATCTGCAGCTTTCAGAAGAAACTGTGCTGAGTGGGATCTTAGAAATTCATTATTTCATTTAACAGCTACTCTTAACTTTGCACCCAGGTGATCCCGAGTGAATCAGGCACCCATCTTCCTCCTCCACGCAGTGGGGATGCACACACTGAGATTAATTTGGGGAACTCCGGTGTAATTACTTGAAGGAACATCCATGCATCGGTGTGTTGCCTTGTTATTCTCTTTGTTCTTGTTATTATGTGGTTGCTTTTCTCCGTGAATATCCTATGGGGTAATCCACCTGCGTGCGATACCAGGGAGTGTTAAGCACCCGCCTCTCTTGTTCTCCATCCAGAAAGGGCTTGCATGTGGAAATCTCAATGACCAAAAGCCAGGTTGGTGTTCAAGACATCCCAATAATTGCACACTTGGCCTTCCAGCTCCTCCTTGGCTTAACGTAGAGAGCATTTCGTGTTTTTTTCTCCCAGGCGTTTTTGCAAATGCTGTCACCACGCTGCTCAGCATCGCAAATATCCGTCTGCAGACAGGCTACCTGTCAAAGGACGGACGGATGGCTTTACTTTCCCTTTAATTACTGAGCACGACAGCTGTGGCTTCATTGTCCTCATTTCAATTAAGGATGGACAAACACCCAAGGCGCACTGTCCCCAAAGCGTCATCCTCCCTTTGAGTGGCTTCTTTCAAGTTACTCCAAGAGTATATGATAAAGAGAACCAGTTGCTTATGAGATTGCTACTGGGTTTGGCATAATTGCCAGTTGCTCTGCAGAGGTTTAGCGCCTCCTTCCCACCCAACCTCTTCCTCACTGTCACAAGCAGAGCGCGGCTGGGCGAGCTCATGGTCTCAGCTCCAAAGCCAGAGGTCTCGGATGCTGAGTGTTCAGGCCCTGTTTCTCAGTTACACTGAATCCTCTTTCCTTGACCCCAGAACTGAAAGAGCACCTTAAAACAGAAAAGGTTTTTATGCTTTACCCTTCCACCTGCCTGATTTCTCCACATAATAACATTGTTAATTTAATTTGTTGTACAAAATAGCCCATTTCAAGAAAGCTAGCAGAGATCCTGTTTAATACACTGTCTTAGGTCAACATTTGGGCTCCTCCGGAGCTGGGGGGTTGCACTTGTGCAATGGTATTCAGGTGCTGATGCATCCATCTGTGGCCCAAAGCCTTGATGTCTGCTCTGAGCTCTGTTCAGTGTTGGGGTTTCTGATGGTGCCCATCTGCCATCGGTTGTCCATTTTCACAGTGATGGAGGTGTTGCAGAGCTTGTGCCTAAAGGTTGCAAAAAAGTTGCAGTCTGGAACGATTCCCCCTCATTTGCATCACTTTTGGGGAAACACAGAACTAATTGTATAATGACAGTCTTCATCCTGCAGCTAAAATCTGACCTGGAGTGATTCATCGTTGGAATATACCAAGCCTCCTTTAATCCTGAAAAAGGATAAATCCACCTACTGAACTGGACCATGGCCAACGAGCGTTGGGTATAGACAGCGGATTCCCCATGTAGGTAACACCTGAACCCTGAGGAATATCAGTGGGATTTTTGTTCCCATATGCAACTAGCACATAAGCCCTATTAGCAGATATGTTGGCTAAGTAGACAGTCCAGCTCCAAAACCCAACTCTGTCTACGCTAAACTGGACTGTGCTAAAGATGAGGGTGTTTCCAGGAAAAAAACATAACCTGCATTTCCCTGTGGACAGAAAGGGAGGAATTGCTACCTCTTCAAACACACATCTCAGCAATTCCAGCTCCTGCTTCAACAAATCTGCCCTGCCCCATGGCTCTGTCATGGCATGGCGTGCACCGTCCAGCTCCTTGGGAGCTGATGCAGGACCAGCCGCAAGCAGACACTGAGCAGTTCACACTCAACTAGCCAGTTGGTTTGCATGGCTGGTTTGGGTTTGGACTCCCTTCATTTATTCTCGGCAGACTTGCAGATCGTGTTGTCTGCGGTTAGGAGTTTCCTCGAGCCACCTCAATGACACAAGCCTAGAAAAAATGGAGAAGGAAAGTTAAATCTGCTGGCCGGTGTTTTGAGAAGAGTAGACCTCCTGAAAAGGTTTTATTGATGTAGAAGGGAAACTCTGAAATCCTGACCAAAGGCAGAAAAAAAACTCTTGGGGGCAGCCAGGTCAGAATTTACCCAGATATTTGGTTTGGCCACCAAACAGAAAGGTCCAAAATTCACTTTGTTCTAGTGCAGCTGAGTTGAAGCATCCAAAGAAAACTGATGGTTTTCCATTAAAATCACCTGAAAAGGAAAGAAGTTTTATTAAGCAGAGGCAAGAAAGATCCAGCATGATCCTATATTGCTTGTACCCAAGGAGGTGGAGAATCCTCCACCCACACGCTGAGCCTGGACCACAAGCCCAGAATATCTTACTCCTACCCTGATCCATCCCTTTTCAAGTGAGATCTCTGACTAAAAGCTTCCTTCTCCCTCCCGTTAGTAATGTTGACCACATCACAAGAAACAGCTTGCTTTTGAGTATAATGTGGATTGTGGAGCCGTCTGGCTGCAAGGAATGAGTGTTCACAAGAGGAACTAATTACTGGCTAATTTCTTACCTGTGTTTATCCACAATCTGCTTTGTGGCAGGCTCTTTGGGTATCGTTTGTTCCCACCTGCCGTGCAAAGTGTCTATCCGCTTCCTCGGGCTGCAGATGCAGGGCTGAAAATACAGCCTGGGATTTCCCATCCGTGCAGCCACGAGACACCTCACTTGGCTGCCTACCCTGTGTGCTAGTAGTAATGATAATAACGTAATGATTATAGTAAATGGGGTGTTCAGTAAAGAACAGAAAGCAACGTATCAGGAAGACGGCTAAGCCATCTCGTTTGGTCCAGGGGTCAGAAAGGGGAAATAAAACCACTGTGCTTTCTGGGTGCTGGATACATAGCTTGAAAATTGGATATCTGAAGGGGAAAAAAAAAAAAAAAAGCAAATGATCCCTGATAATGATTCCCTGAGTAATGGTAAAAAAATGCAATAAATCTACATCTGCTTTGTCAGACCACAAAAATGCAACTTCTGTCCTCCAGGAAATTCTGACCTATTTAAACTTTTTTTAAACACCTAGGATAAAAAGCTGAAATTAAAGAAGTTGATTTTGGTTTTTTTTTAAGTGGGATATTCCAAACCATATCTTTCTGATGTGGCTGGGGACTTCCCAGTTTGGCTCTGTAAGGAAATCGCTGCAGAATAAAGCAGAATTCCTTCTCCTACCTTATCAGCAAGTAGGCAGATTTGCTCCTGAGATTTCATTATCTATGTATTTCACAGTCCCAGATGATTCAGCCCCAGAGCTGTAGCGTTGCTGGGAGCTTTCATCTATGCTGATGCGTTGGCTGTTTTCACTGCTTGCAGAAGGAATGGGCCCAGGATCACCATCACCATGATTCAACCTGCAAGCTCCTCTGCTGCTATAAACTCCAGACCTTCTGCACATACTGGGGTTCCTGCAACCTCTGAGATCTTTAAAGCCAAATCTGTGGTACGTACTTCCACACCTCGTGCCACCCTCACTGAATCCCGTGTGTGGTCCACCACCAAGGTCTCCATAGATTTGCACAGAGACCAAAGGGGGTTCTTGTTCCAGCAAACCTGTTCAAATTCTTGCTGTTGCTACTGATTCAAAGGCTGGATGAGTTTGAGGCCTTTTTAGCTCACAAGCAGCAGAAAAGACAAAAGCAAATATCCATTGTCCAATGCTAGACGGCAGAGGTTGCATCCTTAGCTCATTCCAGGTAGGGAGAGAATTAAAAAGCACCTTCCCTGCAGGGAAGGGGCAGAGCAGGAAGGGAAAGAGCCCGTCTAGTGGCAGACTTTGAAAATATCCCTTATGCTTAGCATGGTTGGATGAGATAAATGACTTTGAGCCTGCGTGGTTTTGTTTGGCTAGTAATTGGTATCTGGTTTTTGACATGAAAAAACATTATAGTAACTATCACACATCTACAGAGAATAATGAGCAAGTAAAAAAGCTTAAATGGCAATCTTGGCTCGGAGAACACTTCCTTGTTTAATGTGTTCCACTTGGGTTAATTACCAGTTCAAATATTTACTGCAAAGTGTGTTCTTCGAGTTGATTGCTGTGGTTGTGCCGTCTCTTCTGCCTCGTACTGCAGGGACACGCTGTGCAGATGACTTTCTCTCTGTTCCTGTAAGAGTCCCACCTCTTCCTCCTCTTCCCGCATTCTTGTCTTGGTGTATTTAGTGCAGGGAGATGCTTTAGGAGAAGATGAGTCACCCTTTCTAGTCTATAAATTAAGTTCAGGGTGAGTAGGTCAGTGTGATAAGGCTGCCTTTTTTGAAGATGAATTTATGGCAGAAGCATTCCACCCCGGACAGGATGGCTGAAATGGAAAATGCTGGTTATAAAGGGTGGTGACATTTGCAGGAGGTTGCCTGGCACAGGAGTACAGTCACCCCTGTCTTCATACTGCTCTTCTTGCAACACACCCAAGACATGCTTGGTTTTTGGAGCAGGCACCCTCCGAGTTGCCCATCTGTCCCCATGGGTGATGGAGGAGACCTGAACCATGCACCTCATCTAGATGGCTTTGCTTCTTCCCACTTTCTTCTTCGTGTCCTTGACCATGGTAGGCTTTGGCTTGGAGTGCTTGTGTTGGTCAGCCAAAACATCAAAACCAAAACATTTCATAGAATAAAATTACTGGAATGGTATTTTTAAATTATTAATATTTTTTTACTAAAAGAACTGAATGAAACATTTCTCAATTATCAAAAGGTTTTCTCTGGTTATGTTTAACCGGCAGAAAATCCAGTTCCCCAGCTTAAAACAACTGTTTAAGATAATTGCTATTAGAAAGCAGAGCAAAAAAATAGTCAACAATCCTCAAGATTTAAAAAAAAAAAATGTAGGAAGGAAAAACAGCAATCACTTACCAGAAAACGTTCCTGAACTTGTAGTACAAGCCTTAATGAATAGTTTGAAAACCATTTGAGATGAACCTTTTCCTTTTGCTACTGTGACAAAACCTTAAGAGCTAGCCCATTCGTCTGTAGCCGTAGAGACAAATAAATGCAGCCTTCATTTTCCTCTTTGGTTTGCTAAAATTATAGCTAAGAATATTTGGGTGTTGGCTCAAACCAGAGGAGGAGAGGAGCTGCCCTTGTTTTGGAAGAGGTAGTATCATCTTCCTTTCTTCTCTCTATTATTCAGTCCACTAAAAGATAATTATTCTCCCACTGAAATTAGGCAGTCGCCTACTGCTTCCTCGGTTGGGAAGGGAGAAGTCACCCTTGCTAATGTTAGGAAGCTATTTTAGACTCCTGTCTGCAGTTCACCCCTGAAGCAAGAGAATGAGGCGCTGCACCCGACAACCCAGGCTTGTGTCTTCTCTTATCTGGGGACACCTTGGTGTCCCGACTTAATGATCAGGAGGGAAAGCTCTGGAGAACCTAGGGCTTGCTGGGCTTTCACCCCTTCGAGGCTGGGAACGTCATGCAAAGCCAGTTCCTGTTTCGCCAGGCCATGGAGGGAGAGCAAGCAACGGCAAGACCAACTGGTCGAGTCAACCAGCAGCAGCTGGTGAGGACTAACCCCAGGTCCCAAAGCTGTGGCTTTCTCCCCCTCCTCTTTCTCAAGCAATCGTCTTTTTTAGCAACAGCAAAACCCAATGAAAAGTGGCCTCTGAAACAAAGCCAAGCCGAGTCGTTCCGGCTATGGATTGCAAAGGGATGGCCATGCTTCCTCATAGCCACAAGGAAGACCCAAACTTGGAGCTACGGTGGTTCCTGGACAGTCATCGTGTGCACACCGCCTGGCTGTGGCCCTCAGTGACGTCTTGAAACCGTACAGGGAACCGGTGACGTTCAGGCAATTAACTGGAGCTGCCTAATGGACTCTAGGCATTGGGCTTGCCTTCTCTCCAAATTACATTTGCAAGCGGTGAATGCATTAAGCTCAGATGCAAAATTACCCACCTAGATGGGCTCCATCTCATCTAATTGTAGCCACTTCAAAGTTAGATGAACTGCTGAACTGGGTTTCCTCGTTCGAGAGAGGGGCTCAAGTGGAGGACTGTCTGCCTCGCCTAACTGGAGTCTGACACGCAGATGGTCAAAGTTAGATGAGACAGTTTCTACTCTTAGCATAGAAATTACATCTCATGCCCTTCCCCAGAGGTGCTTATCTTCTTCCTTTTGTCAGTCTTTAATATTCACTTTTCTTAGGCTGCAATTAGAATTTTGCCTTGTGAGAGTGGGGAGATTAGTGGTGCAGTGTGACCTGTAATTCTTCATGTGCTGGAGACAGGGAGAAACTCACTCTGATAATAGCGTCTGCAAATCCAGCGGATGACAGGCAGGGTGTATTTGTCTGAGTACATGCAGGCGTCTCGCATGGTGATGTCTCCATTTGCGCTAATATCCCTGCCCCAGGCTGCCTGCAAAGCCAGGAGAGATGTAATTGATGCAGTGAGTAGAGTCTAGAGCTTGATGCATTTGGTGCTAAATTAGGTGCCTGTGTTTGGTCAGATGAATCACCCCATGGAAATGTTGGTTTCTTTCCATGAAATGAGCCCCCAGCAACCAGCTCACACATTGAGCTCTACGTGGGAAACTTCCAAACTGAGACAAAGTCGATCCCACCTCGTTATGACCAAGAGATCTCATAACTTATCCCTTTGCCTTTTAAGTCAAGCGGGATAAATGTCACACTTTGTCAGCCCTAATGCCACTGAAGCCAAGGTTTTTATGTCTGAAATACACATGACTTTTTGGCAGAACACAGCCCTGATCACAAGCCCGTTGAGCCCAGAAGGTCAGCGTTGGCATCTATCTTCATTCAACTGCTGTGACATGGAAGGATCACACAAATAGGTTGTTCTGAGGTTGCAGCGATGAATGGAGCTACAGGCTGGCAAACTTGTCGTAGAGGACATCTTACAGTGCTCAGAAGTCTTTTGGGGGTTTCTGGCAATCTTTGACATCAGTTGTTATTTGTGTTATAAAATATCCTATAGGTGGTGCGATATAAGGAGGTAAATTAAACCGAATAAACACTCTCCCGGCATCTGAGTCCCACCATGCTCCAAACTGCCTAAATCAAAAGATCTGTTTGGCCCTTTCTTTCCCCCACAGACTGTGAAAGAGCACTGCTTCACCCATTTTGTAATTTCTTTAAATACCGTCGATGGAAAAATTCAGAGATGAACCATGTACTTTCAATGCAGTTTATTGAAGGCGCAGTGAAAAGCTGGGAAGTCTGAGCGGTCAATGAAAGAAGCTCTGGTTATGTGAGTACAAGATGTCAACTCAGAAGATTTAGGCACCAATAACTTCCCTTGGCATTCTGGGGGTGGGGATGGGGGGGTGAGCTCTTCTAAAAATCAACACGCTTTGAACTAGCCATCCCTAACATGCAGAAGCAAATGAAAGTCCTACGTATTCATCTGTAAGCAAATTCCACAAAAAGCCTATGGCTGCAGTGTAACTAGCAGGTGCTTTGAAAGCTGAAATTGCCTTGTTTAAAATTTAAGCTCAAATTTGCAGCTCAGGGTTTCTTCTTTGACAAAAAAAAAAGGGGGGGGGGGAGCGTGCTCTTTGCAGTGCCTCCTGGGAAGGTTAAATCATCACTCTCTTTTCTGAAATGCTTTGGGAAGAGCTGGAAGAAAAAGAGGTGTCTTGTAAGGAAGAACGTTGTTGCTGAATCTGCTCGTTATGCAAAAAGCCAGAGAGAGAAGGCAGTGCAACAAGCAAACCCTTAAAGCTGCGATAATCTAGACAGTATAAACTCAGAGAAATAATACTGTGTCGAGCACCTACTGGAGAAGCTTGCTAGATGTGTCTTTAGGGTTGGGGACTCTGAAAACATAACTTGGTGGGGTATATAACCGATGCTAATAAAGTGGGAATGGGCTTGGTGACCAGTGTTGCTGCTAGTGGGCAGAGAAACTATCCTGCATCATCTCAATTGTAGGAACTGCGCGTCTGAGCGTTGCCCTCCGACGTTGCTGGCTGTGCCACCTCCCCGGCTGATGGCCCTATGGAACAACGCACGGGTCTCTGACAACCCCGTAGTTCCCCACCATGCCGTTGTTGCACCCCACGACTTCAGGGCTGTTTGCAACGACGACGGGAGAGCCCCCCAGCTGCCTGATGACGCAGCCTTGGTTCCCGAAGCTGACCACCCCACCAGCTTGGCAAGTGCCCATCCTAGCATTCAAGCCCCCGTTTCCCGTGCTGATGACGGTGCGGGCTGGGTACCCCCCACTCCGGGAGCTGAATCCCCCATTTTTGCAGTTGACCCCTCCGGCTTGGCAATACACCTCTGGGACACACTGCTTGGCCACCGAGCTAATGACTCTCTTGGGGTGGATCCCAGCACTCCGGGAGCTGAATCCTCCAGTCTGGGAGCTGTGTCGTCCGGACCGTCTGCCCAGGGAGCTGTAGCCACACACAGCCCCGTTTGCAGCCAGCATCGCACAGTCATCGGGGATATTGTAGCCACTGCTGACCACAGCTGCAAGACAGCCCACAGGATTAATTATTTATAGAGGAAAACTGGAAGGCTCTCACAAGGCAAGTTGTTTCATGAGTGACAGAACCGACCAAACCTGATTTCCTCTAGATTTGTCCAACGTATCTGAGCCCCTGCTTCTTCCAACTCCTCCCCCATGTCCCAACACATCCCCTCACAGATCCTCCCAGTTCCCATGTTGCTCATCTGGCTGGTGGCGTATTCTTTCCCGGGTTCAATGCACATCGGTGCATTGCTTGGCAGGTCCACCAGGACAGCTCGCTGTTGCCTCCAAGAGTATAAAAGGGTCATGAATTTGACCTTCCCCCCCTCCATCCAAAAGCTGATTTTTTTTTTAAATTCAGAGGTGTTTGAGATTTCTGGGACTAAACCTTCAACATCAGCCTGGGCTGAAATGGAAAAGGGAGGCAGGGGTAGATGGGGCAGACAGATAATCCTACTCCATAAACCGCCTTTCCTAAACTGAGAAACCCTCACGGCTGAAAATCTTCAGATTACTTACACACGCTCACCGGGTTCCCCACGCATATCCTGTTAGGGGAGAGAAGAGAAATGCACGTTATCCTATTAACCAGTCGCATGCACATCTAGAAACCTGACGTTACTCATAACTTCCAGCCATACATCCAGCCCACTTAATCCCTTGTCGTAACACGTCTGACTATCCCTAGGACAGGAACTGTTTTTGCTGGCATAAGGGTGGCCTGCATGGCCTCCAGCCATCTCTCCAGCCCCACTTTCCGTGAGCCTGGAAGGATCCTGGAGCTGCAAAATTCACTTGGGAGCTGGAATCGTTCTGGCCTCTGATACACAGGAGAAAAGGGACAAGGTCTCTGTCACCCACCTGCTCTCTTCACCCTCCAGTAGAGTCTTATACGTTGCAATCTCAATATCCAGGGCCAGTTTGACATTCAGCAGCTCCTGGTAGTCCCGCAGCATGCAAGCCAGCTCATCCTTGGCCTTCTGGAGGGCATTCTGCAGCTCAACATGCTTCTCCCGGGCATCTTTCAGGGCACAATCCCCACGCTGCTCAACATCACAAATGGAGGTTTGCAGGCAGGAGACCTGTCAGAGGGGAGGATAACAGTGCAGGTGTCTTCAAGGCTTCGTTTCCTAATTCCTGGACATTCTGGTTTTGGATTAATCTGCTCTTCCAATTGCAAACAGATTAAAAAAACACCAGTGTCCCTTCTCTCTGTCCACTTTTCAACTATACACTTTCCAACTACAGCCTAGAGCAGGTCTTAAGTCTACTAAAGGCCAATGCGTCATCTTCCCCCGTATCTGAGCTGTACTCCAAGACATTGCCCTTTCTGGAAACATCGCCTCTGGGCCTCTCCTACCTGCTTCTTCACGTTCTCCAGTTCACACTGCAGCTTCTGTATCATCCGGGTTAGCTCTGAAATCTCGCATTTGTTGCTCTGCAGATCATCGCAATACTTGCCTCTCTTATCCTGAAGCTCCTGAAACTGGAACCAAGAAACAACACAATCGTCTTTTGTGACCTGCAGCCTGTTAGCCAAGTCATTTCTGACCTGCAGCCAGGCAGATACCTGGCTTGCTTCTTACTCACCCTGGTTTGGTAGAAAGCATCAACTTCTTCTTTGCTCTTCTGAGCTATTTCTTGGTACCAGCATTCAACGTTCTTGATGATGCTTTCCATGTCCAGGTCTCGGTTGTTGTCCATTTTCACGATGACCGAAGTGTCGCATAGCTGGCGATCTACCTGAGCCCGTTCCTACAGGTTGGGGAATGGCTTAGTCAGCTGTTAGCAATTCTCAGACTTTGTAGTGAAGGAAGGGCTGGGACAAAGAGCCACACTGCTCAGCTGGTGGATATAACAAGTCAAGAAATGTCCCTCAGGTTGGCTCAGCAGAAAATCCTCCTTGCTGGATGAGTTGCCACATGTCAGCTGCTGACCTACATGCTGACCTGCAGCAATTCTGCCCACATCAAGGGCAAGGAATTTGAGTGACTTAACCCTTGGTATCCTGTCATCTTCAGCTGCTTCACTGATGTTAATGACAGGATTGAGCTGGGAGTTTCTTTAGCTCTAATCAGACAACTGCAATCCGGAGGAACTAGACAGATGCATCTCTGTTCTCAAGGGTAGAGTTAGGACACAGCCAATTCATACCTGGAGCTGCATTAAGAAAGGGGGAACCACCCTATTTCCAGCATAATCATGTTAATATTATATCAACCTTGTACTTCCATGCTTTCAAGTATTCAGGGCTTGGGATGAGACATGTCCAAGAGGAGTTTCAAGCTGTAGAAATTTGGAGCGCCTCAAGGATGAGACAGCACCACCAAACTCCTGGGATGGACCAGAGAAACTCACCTCCTCGAACACACATTTCAGCAACTCCAACTGCCTTCTTAACAGATCCACCTTCACCTCCAGCTCTTCCTTATTCAAAAAGATACAGTCTGCATCCTGAAAGAGAGGAGACACGTTCCAGCCCAGCCTCGCTGAAAACATTGGAGAACTGAACACAGAAGACAGAGGCAGTGCCAATAAAACAGAAACATGTTTCAACAAGATTTCAAGAGCAGAAAGGTGTGAGAGGGTGAGTCAAGATGCCCTGGTGTCTCCTAAAGGAAAACAAAACCATTCCAATGTGACTTACAGGGATTAGTTTATTTATTACTTAGGACCTAGCTACAAACTCAGAATTGACTAATGAGTATTTAAACATATTTTTTTAATATTGTTCAAATGATTTCTGCTTTTCTGATGTCCAAGTATAAAGGATGTGAAGAGACTGTCAGAAAATAACCGGCGTCTTAGACACCGGGTATTCCAGTGTGACCTCTCCCACTCTGTCCCCCTTCTACAAATACACCCTCCCATTCTACTTCAAGAATGTGCTTGGGGTAACAAAAGTATTACTGTAGTGCTGATGATGTAAGCTTTGAGGATACATTATTTTTACTTTCTACTTGCATTTGCCTCTTTTTCTGACCCTGTGCCTCTTTACAGGCCTCCCTCCTGCTCATTATAACACTTTTGCCAGGCATTTGCTAATAATGCACTATTTCAGCCAAGCTTTACACCAAATAAACCTATTATAGGTATAATGATTCAGGTATTTTGAGCTTCTCACCTTTTTGAGTGCCACAAACTCATTCTCCACGGTTGTACGCCTGTTGATTTCCTCTTCATATCTGTTGGAAAAGGAGAAGACAAGGGCTGAGCCAAGCAGTACTATCAGACATGCAGACATTAACCATCAGGTATAAATAACAACCTTTGCTTGCTCACAGGCTGCCATCAGGCACTGTAAGATCAGTGTCTGGAGACCGAACATTAGGCCATCCCAAGATCAGAAGCTTCTCCATGAACAACAACATTAACAATGCAAAGAGCTTGCAAGTGAGACAGAAGTATGTGACATCCCCGAAGGGGATGTGCCACATGTCTGGGAGATGTTGCCTGAGATGAACCAGAGAAGTGAAATGGCTAGAGGAGACCTGAAGGTCCTTACTTGCACTTGAACTCCTCCACCAGCTGGCTTGTGGCACACTCTTCGCTGCCCAGCTTTTGCTTTTCACATAGCAAGCAGTCCAGGCGCTTCCGCAGGTCGCAGATGTAATTCTCAAAGTACAGTTCAAGGTTTTTCCCTTTCTTTGGTAGGACGTACTGCTGCAGGAGGCCCCACTTGGTCTCCAGCACTTTGTTCTGCTGCTCCAGGAATCGGACCTGCAGGCCGAAAAAATAGCAATTCTTCAAATAAAGAGATGACTGCAACTACTCGACATCTGGTTTAACTGTCTGCTCTCACTGTGAAACCGCACGTGGAAGAATAGGATTTTCAGGAAATGAGAGGTGATATGCCATGATGATGATAAAATTATCTGCCCTTATTTAGAAATCTAAAAGTCACCTGTCTAAATCTGCCTTTCTCACCAATGAATAGAAACAAAGCTCCTCAGGATGGTGCCTCTGATGTATTTCAGGATGAGATTGAGTCCCCAGACGGACCTGTTTGTCTCTGTTTTTTCTACAAAGGGGGCCTAAGGTGACAGCTCAGACTTAGATATCTAACGTTTAGGTGCCTGAATCAAGATTAACCTCCTTTACCTTCAGGAATGTTTTTGGAACAGTCAATATATTTAAAGACAAAGGGGGGAAAGGGGTCTAATACAGGATAGAAGGATGAGCCCATCAGGGCTGTCACTTCCAGCTGAGCTAAAACAAGGCTGCGATCAGAAATCCAGCCTTGAACTGAAGCCGTCCAGAGAGGAGACACCTGCAAGAAAGTCCAGTGCTACCGTGGCCATGATACAAACACCACAAATCCTAGGACTGGTATGTGGCTGAAATGAGTCCTTCCCCACTGCTGAAGATCTCACTGTGAACCAACATGGCTCTGCGGGAATCCAGACCTTTGCATGGACCCAGCTCAGTGATTCATGGCATGAGCTGGACTGGGGCTTCAGAGGAGGTTGGTTGTGTTTTAATTTTCTCAAAGAAGTGCAAGTATGGAGCAGATTTGCACTCACCTTGTCGATGAAGCAGGCAAATTGGGTGTTGAGGGTCTTGATCTGTTCCTTCTCCTGACAGCGTATTTCATGTTCCAGCGGGTCGACCCCAACACAGAGGGGCTTCAGAAGCCGTTCATCGATGCAGATACCTTGAATGCCATCAGCCTTGCGATCGGGGTAACCTCTCACGATACTATATCCCCTGGGGCCACAAAGGCCAACCCTTCCTCCAACATTACCGAAGCCTACACCGCCAAAGCCGAACTCTCCAAAACATCCAGTACCGCAGACCCCGTTCACGTAGGAAATTCTCCTGTTTCCACCCAGGTTGCAGACGCTCCTGCTGCTATAGGCACCAGCTCCGCATCGGACAGGTTGGCAGGCAGAGGCGGCGTAGCTTCGACCACAAATCTCTGAAGCTGAACTGAAGCCTCTTCGTCCCAGGACAGATCTCACTGTAGGTGCCTGTCTGCTCATCGTGGCTTATTTGAAGGCGGAATATGAAAGTTTAGGGGAAGCTCTTCTGCAGGAGAGGAACAGAGATCCCGCTGAAGTGACACAGTGATGCCACCCCTTATATACATTTGGGAAGCTGGCCTTGATAGGATCAGGATATTAATTTAAAGTGCTTAAGGGTTTGGTTTGCCTGGCAGCAATAAATGCTGCTCAAAATGCAAAACAGCCCAGCAAATACTAACTACTGAGGAAATAAAAAGGAATCTAAAAGTGCTCTGTTTGCAAGTTGGCTTAGAATATATTACGGTTTGAAGTGTTCCCCTAACTTACACTAATTATAGTTTAGCAAACATTTTTGAAGAAACTCTTTGTGATTTGTTTGCAGTGTGTCGTTTGGGGTTTTGTGTCTCATAGGTTTTTGTGTGTGATGGCATGTTTTGCAGACTTGCACTTTGTGGGGGTAATTTCACAATCTCTCCTTTTTTCTCTCACCAGGCTTGGTTTGGGTGCGGAAAAGTAACCAAAACAAAAAAGAAAGTCAACCATGGAAAAACACTGTGGAAGTTGTGTTGTGATAGACGGATCATTTCTGTGCCTGAAACACCAGCAAGTTCACTGAGTTATGGGTCTGGATTCATATGCAAAGACTCAAAATGCCCCCCAAAACCATTCCCATGCAGCGTTTCACACAGACCTCTTACCAATGAACCACCACCAAAACAGAGCAGGTTGCACCCAGGAACTGAGGCATATTTCAGTTTTCTTACTAGGTTTATGTTCTGTGCAGTCAGTGACATTTTCACTTGAGTAATGCTGCAAATTCTTAACCTGAAGTCCGTTTGACACAGTTGAATCTTTGGCCCTCGCTATATTGGAGCTTCTACCAAGCTGGATGTCAGAAACCTTTTTGACTCATCTTCTGGTAGTCTCTACAGGGAACAAAAAAGGAACAGTAGCACATTTCAGCCTGGTGAGCTCCACCTCATTCAAGAAGCAGCTGCTAAAATTTGGGTGAGTTTGTCAGACACATCCTTGACATTCATTGGAGATATACCTCCAAGAGAGAGACAACAGCCCCTGGATCCATGCTTAGGGGAACTGGGGTGATTCACTCTCCGCAGGCGCTGGTCTTTCTCCATCAACAGAGGAAGTCTTAATGAGTAGATTAGACTGGACACCAGAGATGGCTTTGACTCACGTATTGGCAAGATGAATCTCTCTCTCTCTCCTCATCACCAGCCCAAGGAGGTGAGACAGTGAACCTAGCTGCCAACCATCTCAGGGCCTTCTCCAAACTGACATTTGGAAAGTCAGAACAATAGGGCTCTTGCAGCTCTTTGAGAGTAAAACGTTTGGGAGAAAAAGAGACATTATAGTGCAAATAACTAAATGCCCTCAGCCCTTCCTAACTGAAGGGGAGCGACGCTTGGAGAAGTCTGCCTGTTATACATACGACGTGACGGTACCTGGAGACACCCCGTAGCTGTGTTCCTTCATCCTCATTAACCCCCCCCCCGAAAACATTTTCCAAGAGTTAGGATCAGGCGGTGCAAATCATAAAAACAATGTTAAACCTCCTTAAAACATTAAACCTTCTAATACCAAGTTCTTAAAAAGAACACATGCACACCGAAACCATAGGACGTGACTGCAGCACCGAGGTTCACAAGGCTATTAATTGAACGTGTAATTGCAACTTATGTGAGTTTGAGGGGCTGGTGGTATAAATTAGTTGCGTAAACTGATACTTTTGCCCTATACAAATGGGATAATTCAACATATTTACAGCGTGACTTTCAGATTACACCTTTGTTTATAGTATTTTAGGCTCAGAGTTTATACCGGGTTGCCAGCACAATTGGCAATATCAGTTAAAACAAATATTAGAGACTTCAAGCTAAAGCTTGTAGCTTCCAAGATCCTTTAAGTTCTAACCAAAGATTGATCAGAAGCAAAACGCATATTTGAAGCCAAAGAAGAGTACAAAAGCCGATTGTTACGAGCTCTATATAGGAAAACTGCATCTTGGACCAGAAGCCAGACTGAAGGCTGCTGTGCCACTGCTCCCTTTCTGCACCCCATTATAAACGGCGGCTGTGTGGGAGACACCTGGAACCTATCATAGACTGCAATTAAACGTCTGTGGACCAACTGTGCTGCAGCAGCCCCAGTTCCAAAACGCCTCACCAGAGCCACTGGCTTCCTGAGAGGTAAGAGATTTTGGGCATAAGTTGCCCAGTATTGGGTAAAATTTCTGTGTTAGCCAAATCCCTGTTGTTGCTCCTGAATCCCAGTGAGAAGGCAGCTATGCAGAAGGTTCACTTAATGTCTTCTAGGTCTTTCCAAGGAACAACGAGTGTTTCGCCTATTGGTACCCAAGATCTCAGGAATCAACATTTTGTTATTGTGAGTATGGACATGGGAAATGGGAGAGTACTCTGAAGCAAAAATTACAACTTTTTGACTCAAAATACGGAGGGGAAGGACTGAGGAAGCAAAAAAGGAAAATATTTTGATGAGGGGTTGAATGAGTCATTTTGACAACTTGCAATCTCTCCCTTTGTCAGCATTCTTCTCCCTGAATGTGCTGCTGAAAATGGAATTCATTATAAGAACATGTGAAGTTCACTAATTTGTTTGTTGCCTCTGGAGATGAATCCGAACTAGCTCTTAAAGTACGTTTTATGCGATAGTCTCAAACAGCCGTGCTCCGTCTCTGTAATTATCTATAGCCATAGAAAACTCATTGCATTCAGGCAGGACAATGACAATAACCTACCTGTGCTAAGAGCATTTGATAGATGTAAGATTGGGTCATAACATGTATTTTTAGACACAGTTTCATGGACTGCATAGACTCTTGTCTGTGTCATTCACGAGCTGTTAAAGAATTGATTTGATTAGTGCGGCCTCATTCCTTTGTATCCTAAAGCCAAAGTTGTCCAAGGGAATTCAATTTGGTAATGTATTTTTTCCTCTCATTAGCCTACATCTGCTCTACGTTAGAAGTCGAGGCTGGGATTTTCAAAGGATGTTCCTCATAAAATTCATCAAACGCTGCGCCTGGGTGCACCTTCCTCCCTACTTCAGCCATCAAACTAGCCATGTATTCTAATTTCATCTTTGAGACTCCATCTATGGTTTATGGAAAGAGATAGGCATCTCCAGACGGTGAGTCATCGCATCCTAAAATAGGCAGCTAAGTCAGGTGGGAGGAATCCACCTCTGGAGGTACTTACCTCTCTTCTTATTGACTACCAGAGGCAGTCTAGACAACCAGACAACTAGACCAGGCGCCCCACTTCTGGACGGTTAAAGTTAGGTGAAATTAGTCCCACCCTTTGGGCGCCAAATTTCTTTAGCACCTTTGAAGTCTTAATGAGAGTACACAACATCACATGCTCTCTAGATTTGCTCAGTTCCTGATGCATGCATATATGATATCTCTGTGCGGTGATTAGCACCTGTAAAGCTGAGCCTTGCGACAAAGCAAAGGATTGTTTTGATGTTTTTCATGTTGATGTCTTCCTCCCACAGAATTGCACAATGGAAATGAATGTGGGATGTATGGGAATCCAGGCCCCTGAATGGGATGGCATCACATTGCCTGTTAAAGCAAAAAGATCAGGAAAGGGAAAAAAAAATACTGCAGCTGTTATTAGGTTACAGCAACTTCCCTATAAACCTACAGGAGCTCTTATCCCTTCCAGTTGAAGCTGTTTTCTTGGGCAGAAGAGATTCTCTGAGCCGTACAGAAGGAATCACCCATGGAAGTTGGGTCACGTCCTCCTGGGAAGCGTATATCAGCCGGCAGGAGATAGACTCTTCCTTTTGTTATGCTAAAGCCCCAGTGCCCAAGCCCACGTTTGATTTGATTTGTGCAGCTCTGCGATGTACTGCTGAACGTCTGATGAAACGCCTGGCTGATTCACGGAGCGCTGATGTTCAGAGAGGCTGGTCACAGGTTTAAAGTAAAACATTTGCTAAATTAACTTATCAGATCTGGAAATGATGGCAGGGGGGAGTCTGGAGGTGAGAAAGCAACATTAATGCCGTGTCATTTCCCTGGCTTATTCTTCTCTTGCATAAAAAGCAACAGGATCGTCTATTTTCAGTGGGAACACCATAACATTTGTGAGATACTTAAACCCCTCTTAATGAATATTTATGGCTGCTCGATTGTTCTTTTCTTGTCAAATCTTTCTTGTGGTTTTCTTCATTAAAGATTGTGACTGTTTTCTTTTGTGCTCCTTGTATTTGATTGGGAAATAGCCGCCTATCACAGGAGAACGACGCGAGGGAGAGAAAGCTCTTCCAGCTCTGAATCACGATAATTGCTTCGGATAGGAAAGACCTTCCCTCTGGATTCCCCCTTCTGTAAAACATATATCTGTCCAGCTTGCCTCTCTATGGTTCATTTCTTTGTTCTGCTCATTGGCTTTCATCACTTTAATGGCAAAACACTTCAGTCCTTTGCAGTTGATTTATGTTCCTAATTTGTTGGCTTCTTTTTTTAATCTGCTCAAATCTCTAAACTGGTAGTTGTAGGATTTCTAAAGTGAAAAAAGCAACAAAGCACATTCCTGAGTTTTTTCCTATAACGACCCTATTGCAGCAGATTTTGAAGAGGTATAAAATGTGTTTTCTCATCGCACCTCTGTGGTAGACACGCTATAAAAATGCAAAGAGACTGAGATGACTTCTCTATGAATCTTAAAACACCCATTGAATAGCATTGGGTAGGAGCCAAATTTGGTACAAATCAGCATAAATAATCTGACTTTAAAAGGCTTCCATAATTTACACCAACCAAAGACTGGATCTATATGACACTCTCTGGGCAACCCGGCCACCTCTGCTTAATCGTTAAGACTTCTGATCAGCAGATGTGTCTTGTCCCATTTAGGAACAGGGCATTTCTGTATTCTTGGGAAATACTAAAAACCAAGCGGTGACACATTCGTTCTCCATGCGCTTTACTGGAAAAAGAGCAAAAAGTTTAAAGGTCTTGAATCATCAAGATAGAAGTGAGGGTGCTGTGATTTATGCATATGTCAGGACACTGAGCAAGGAAGCTAATAGGAGTACAAGCGACGTAATTACTCTTTGCTGACTACAGAAGGTAAAATGTGTTTTTTTGAATTGAGATTTCCTTTGTGACTTGCCTGCCTACATATGGATGACCAAATTGCTCCAAGACAGCGAACAAAGAACATCTCTGGAGTCCTGCCCCTCCTCTCCATGACCCCACCTGCCTCACCACTACAACTCCACTGACTTGCCTGAAATTACATCAGGTAGACTTTGATGAAATGGTGAGTCCTAGAGAGCTCGTTTCCAGAAACACTTCCCCGAGCACTCTAGGGAAAGGATTCTGAATTAACTGTCCTAACTTGTTTCATAGATAGCAAAGGCTTAATCAGGAAAAAAAAAGAAGGCTGGTGGGAAGCAGGAATTGAGTGCTTATAAGGTGAATGCCCCAACACAACCAGAAGCCTTTTAAAGAAAGAGCAGAAATCAAAAGGAGTGTGTTTTAAGTGTCCCTTTTTTGATGTGATCCCAGTTGGAGTTTCTCTGATGTGGTTTCATGATGCTGCAATGGGCTTGTACCCGGTATGCCTCTTCCTCGTGTGTAAGGTGGAGTGGAGGATATTTTTACCACTGCAAGTGGAACAGGGCTTTCATTTTTCTGCTTTAGGTCTTACATCCTGGTTGTCCTGACTCTACAGCTGAAGTTTAGATCCGGGTGTTCCTGGGGCATATGGAGGTCCAGTTGAAATCCTCACCCCTGGCCAACACATCCCTTGTGTTTCCCACGCTCTTTGCAGCTCTGCGGCTCTCTCCACACCTCCCTGCAGTCCTACTGCAGCGTCCACCAGTGCCCAGAGGGGCTGAGCTCTGGCACGAATGGCCCCCACCTCCAGCCCTAAATTCTTCACTCCTAGGGATGCAGCTGGGAGCACCAGGGATACGCTGCCTGCCTACAGAGCAGGCAACACTTCTGGAGGTGAATCCTCTGAGGCAGGCACCAGTGTCTTCGGGTAGGGATGCTCTACCAGTGCTACAGGAGGACTTGCATCTTCTGGACTGTCTACCAGATCCACATCCCAGGTCAGCTTCACAGCCAGAGATGGTGCTGCAAGGGGCAGTGATCACTGTCATGGGAAAACACAAGCTGAATCACTCATGGGGAGGACGCAGCCTTCCTCCTCCCCTTGCAAACCAGAACTAGATCGTTTAATGTTGTAAGGAAAATAGACAACCTTGAGCTTACTTACACACTCTCACAGGGCTCCCAAGGCGTATCCTGAAGGAGAAGAAAGTCACAAGGTTATCCTTCACATAATTAGCATTTCTAGCATTTTCCAGCCTCCTTGACTCTGTTGAAGAGTCCCAAGGACTGAACGCTGCCCACACACAGTTGTAGTAGTACCCACCTGCTCTCTTCACCCTCCAGTAGAGTCTTATACGTTGCAATCTCAATATCCAGGGCCAGTTTGACATTCAGCAGCTCCTGGTAGTCCCGCAGCATGCAAGCCAGCTCATCCTTGGCCTTCTGGAGGGCTTTCTGCAGCTCAACGTGCTTCTCCCGGGCATCTTTCAGGGCACAATCCCCACGCTGCTCAGTATCACAAACTGATGTTTGCAGAGAGGACACCTGCCAGGGGAGACACAAGAAGTCCTTACTTTCCCTGTCCCCTGTCTTGCCATACTCACCTTTGAAAAAGAAATTCTCCCTTCTTTTGAGAGTCCCAAATTGGGAAGTATTGAGGTTGTCTTTAGGAAAGCCAAATGTTTCCAAAATCAAATACCAATTCTGAAATACTACAGAAAGGCTGGACATGTCCCTGTATTGCCAGACTGTGTTTAAGCCTTGTTTTAAGGATACCAATACATTGTTCTAATTGGAACTAATAATTAAGGTTTTCCATTACTTCCCGTTATAAACTATATAATGAATTAGATGGTCTGAAAATTATACTAGTTTCTATGGGTGCTGAATTACTGGTGAGTCATAATTCTACCCTACTTATTGGATGCTTTGAACCTGTGTCAGAAGCATTGTCTCCTGCCAGAATTCTTGCTGGAGCAATTTTAGCAATTTTCCAAGTGGCTGTAGCTAATCAACGATCTAATTTGGCACAATTAGTTCCTTGCAATAATCAAAATAATCCAGCAGAAAATAGGCCAGCAGATAATTCTTCTTCCCTGCTCGGCACTGGTAAGATCTTCTCTAGGCCAACGGAACCCATGTGAGGCAATGCTCTTCAATAAAGATGAAAGAAATGCCACAGAGATGTAGAAAACATGACTTGGGATCTCACATCTAGGAGATCCAGTGAGTGAATATGATCCACCATACCTGCTTCTTCATATTTTCAAGGTCTCGCTGCCTTCTCTGGATCACAAAACTCAGCTCTTCAATCTCTTGCTGGTGGGACTTCAGTTCATTGCAATGTCTCCCCTTTGCCTCCTCAAGCTCTTGATACTGATTGTAGGAAAAGAGAGAGGTGGCAATTAATACAGGCAGTGTACGTAACGTAGGAGCCTTGCTTCTGGTTCCGAAGTGAATTAAACCAGCTTTAGAAAAGTCCCCCCGACTTTGCAGCTCCTGAGACTTTCAGCAGCAAATGGAGCTTTCCTCCTGCAGCTTTCGCTGTTCAACTCACCTACAGCCTCCCCATTCCCAGCGTGACTGATTCCTGTCCCGTTGCACTGTATCTGTTTTGGGGATGTTCTCCTGACTTTGAGACCCCATCCAGTTTAGCAGAATGGAAAATTAGGTGTAGAAGTTACATAGTGAAGACAGAAAGAAAAAAAAATCACCGCCTTTCCACTACTACTTTTGACAGTGAGAGAATTAAGGATATGTCGCTGGATGCTACAACTTACCCTAGTTCTGTGCAACGCATCCAGCTCTGCCTTGCTTTTCCGAGCCATATCCTCATACCAGCCCTCAACGCTCCTGAGGATGCCCTCCATGTCCAGGCCTCGGCTGTTGTCCATTTTCACAACGACAGAGGTGTCACAGGGACTTCTCTCCAGCTCAGCGATTTCCTAGAAGCCATGTGAAGTGGCAGTAAGCTGTCCCTGGATTTCTTATCTCACACTCCAGTAGAAGTAACACCACCCCTGAGAGTTTGTCCTGAGCCACAACCCAGGAGTTGAGACTAGATTTGGTCATGCATGCAGCTTGAGGGGGATTTTTTTGAGATCTTCAAGTCTTCCTTATCTGGGATTCCCGTTGCCTCCCCAAGAGAGCTTGATGGATTGGTTTAATCAGGCCTAAATCAATGTAGACAAGGAGCGGCTGGTAGGAACAGCTGCCATCAAGCAAGGTTGGGACAGGAGCATCCGTACCTGAGCAGAAGCACATTTCAGGAACTCTATCTCCTGCTTTAGGGTTTCCAGCTTTGCTTCCAGCTCTGCCTTGGTCAGATGGACAGAGTCCACATCCTAAAAGAGTTCCCAGATATTTAGAATCAAAATAGTGCCTACAGGGAGATCTAAGGCAATTTCATTATATTTTTAGAGTAAGAAATTTTGTTTAGGAAATGTAATTGGGAAGCTCAGATATCCCCAGAACAGCAACAGCTGAAGGGTCCCAAAAACATATACGATATCACTGAGTTCTTGCTTGAAAAACGTCATGACTTGGGCATTAGGACTAGCAAGCTGTCAGTTTAGAATGAAATATATTTTCTGTACTAAAGGGAAGAGGTTTAATGTTCTCTGGCAATACTCTGTGACATGTTTTTCTGCATCCATACTTGTCCAATGACTTTTAACACTCTCAAGACTTGACCCTTGCCTTGCAAGGAGCAGATCAGAGGAAAGTCCTTGGATCTCTGCATCCAACCCTTCCATTCATCCCAATTCCTTACCTTCTTCACTAACATAAATTCATTTTCGGCAGCTGTGCGTCTGTTCACTTCCTGCTCGTATCTGTTAGGGAAGAGAAGAGACTGGTTGCTGGGTCATTCTGGGACTGGAGAACTTGTTTGTCTGGGTATTTAGGGGTCAGGGTGCTTTTGGATCTCAGCTTTTTGGATCTCAGCTTTTTGGACCTCAGAGAGAAGTCTATCGATACAGACAACAATAAAGGTCCCATTAGACAAGCTGTTTGAATTCACTGCCCTGTGGATGGTTTCTGCTCACTCACTTGCATCTGAACTCTTCAACAAGCTTCTCCATGTCATTCAGCTCAGGCTCCATCTGCCCCCTCTCATGCAGCAATGAGTCCAGCCGCCTCTGCAGGCTGCAAATGAAGTTGTCGAAGACATGCTTGATGTTCTTCTGGGATGGCAGGACCTGCTTTTGGAGAAGGTCTCATTTGCTGGCCAACACCCTGTTCTGCTGCTTCAGATGCTGTACCTGCATTCAGAAAGCAAAGCCACCTTCTTCAGGCACGTGCTTAGGTGCATTGAATGGGGACCGGACGAATGTGGGGGGAACAAAGCATCTTCTCTTCTGAGTCAGTGCTCCAGGGGCTCATTACAGTTTGACGGAGATGAGAGGACAAAAGGGGGACACTGTGATCTTCATAATCCAGGAATCCTGGAATATACTGGGTGTGATATTCTCCTGTTTTCCAAGGAAGCCCTAGACAGCACAGCCTTTCTGGCAGCTACAGAAACCATGGAATATTTAAATACATCTGCATATCAATTGGCTGATAGTGGAAACCATCATTTATCGATAGGAGACAATGCAACTTTACAAGGTCTAGCTGCACAGAGAGAAGTCAACAGAGCAGAAGCTCAGTAAGATACCTTGGAGGAACAGCTCCCTTCTGCTATTAATAATAAAAACAGATGCAGCTTATTAAAGTACATAAATAGCCAGATTAAAATAACATTATCAGCTTGATCCGCACTTGCAGCTCGTGGTACTAGAGCCATGCATGCTAAAACAGCACAAGGTTCACGTAACAGGGTGATAGAAAGAGAGGAATCAAAGACCTGAGCACAAAAAGGTTTCCTTCACACTTAAACCTCATCATTCCTTTAAGTCTTGCCTCAGGTCTCACCTTGTCAATCAAAGAGGCAAACTGGTTATTGAGGCTCTTCATCTGCTCTCTCTCCTGCTTTCGGATGTGCCGGATTTCAGGGTCGATCTTCACATCAAGAGGCTGCAGCAAGCTCTCGTTGACGTGCACCTCACGAATACCTTCGCTTTTGCAGCTCCTGCTGGGGAAGCCTAACCCATGACTCCCACCTTCACTGTTGGCATGGATGCCCCTGCACCTCCAGCCTCCACAGACCCCCTGGGAGAGGCTTTGGCCAGAAGAAACCCATTTACACCCATCTGTGTTTTGGAGGCTTTGGCTGCTGTGGCTCCAGGCTCCGTATCCTCTTCCAAATAGTGCAGCAGAGGGGAAAGCGCTGCTTCGGCAGCGGCTCATGCCACTGGCAGCAGAAGACGATGAGAAGAACTTTCTTCCATGAAGAGACCTTCCAGCTGACAGCTGCTGGCTCATGCTGGCAGACGTGATGGAGGAGAGGATGCTGGAGGACAGCAGAGCACGCAACTCAAAAAGGTGCCCCTCTGCTCCGACAACCCTGAGCTCCTCCTTTATACACATCTCAGAAGTGGGGCTTGGTTGATGCAGTTGAATAATTTGGGGTTTTCTTGGAGTTTGCCTTGCCTGGCAGCAATTCGTAGGTTTAAATATGCAAAACAACGCATAACACTGAACATTTGTGAAATCCTATGGAATTTTACTGTTTTTAAATCACTTTGCTTGCATACTCAGCTCGGAGGATCCCATGGGCTGGGTTTTGTGAGGAGTCTTCTTTTGGTTTAGTTTGTCCTCCTTCCTTACATTAATTACAGTTCAGCAAATGGCCTTAAGAGTATCTCCCTCTGTCAAGGACAATCAGTAAAGGAATGTTCTGTTGAACAGCAAATTGTAAATGATTTTTGCTGTATCTGTTCTTTTCATAGTCACTCCCTTCCCAAAGGCCAGTGTGAGTCCATGAGGCACAGCCAGAGGCAGCCCAGTGCTTGGAAGCTGGGAACCATAGCATGGACTGGACACGCAAATGTCCTTGCTGTGCTACAAGAGTGCAAAATACTTCTTTTTTATAAATAGCCCTCCACACACCATCCTCAGTTAAAGACCATAACTGACTGGGCAGGACTCATCTCCTCTAACTTTTGACGCTAGGTCTGTGCTGAGAGGCAGGCATGTCTGAGATTGCTCTCCAGAGAGCCTTCCTCTTCTTCGTTGAGTCCAAGAAAGTCTAAAGTAACCAGCTCAGACTTGGATGCCCAACTTTTAGAAGAATAAATTAGCATAGCTGTATCTTCTCATTAAGTTTTCGGCTCTGATCGTGTAGAACACACCAAAAAATGCGACTTGCATGGAGAAGACAATAAATAGCCTAGAAAAAGTTCAGCCACAATGGATCTTGTTAATCATTTAATTGGAAACAGCGGTAGGCTTGGCCTTGGTGGGCAGACTATGAATGGACCAGCAACCAGTATCCTGCAAAAATACCTTATTAATACAGCTGCTATACGGCTACTCTCTATTACTATCCTTTATATTTGAGCTTGTAATTAAAACCCTTGGGATACCTCAAGGCCAATAAAAAAGATTTATTAGAGTTGCTTGACAGACAGGGAAGAAAAGGCTGATAAATTTAATATATTTGCTGAGAGCCTCACAATACCTCAGAGGTGGAGCCAAGATTACATCTCGGTCCTTGTGGCTTCTTGCCAAAGTCTCTTTCAAAACAAAAAGGTGAAGGGTTTCATTTCAGATGATTTGAAAGAAATGGTTTTCCCCTGCTATTATGCCATACTAATCCTTAACTTTTTCAATAGGTTCAAACCTTGGTCATATTTTTTTTGGCAATTAAACATTTAAGCATTTCACTTGCTTATTTCTTTCCTTGCTTTTGCAGGGATTTTTTTTCTTTTTTTTTTTTTCCGCTGGGCTCATTGGAGGGCTTTTTCACCACCTTTCGCAAGAAGGCTGATGAAAACCAAAACTGGTTACCAGAAACCTTGCTGGTATTCTGTCTCCAAGAGCGGCTGATGCCAAAGGTTTTCTTGTACCTCATTATTTGCAAATGTTCTGCACTGGAACAGCCTGCCCTGAGCCCAGCAAGAGAGATAATTGATGGTATGAAGTAGCTGGAAAGACAACTAGCTTAATTGCAGGTTCTTGACAGCACTATCAATTACACCTACACAGAAGAGCAGGAATGATTGAAGTCCTGGGTGTCTCACTTGGCTGCTTAAATACAGGAAGAGTCCGTGGCAATCCCAGCTGGAAGAGCAGGATTGGAGCCCAGGAGGAGGGCACTTGGCCTGGAGCTGCTCTGGCTCGGTCTTCATTTTGTGCTTCCACTTTGTCTCTCCTTGGTCTCCCACTGAATCCCCCTGCTGCAGCTGCGTGGCCCTGGTGATGAGGTGCCACGATGCTTGGTGGTCCTCCTGCACCTTCTGAGCAGGGGTGGGTGACCTCACAGCCTGGCCCTGCTGCTAGCAAGGAGAGTTTGGCTCCTTTCAAGCAAGAAAGAGTGAGCTCAGAGATTTCGTTTCCTTGCTGTGGTTAGAGCCTGCAGGGTCATGGATGGTTTCAAAAGTTTTCCTCCCATAGATACACTTTGATAAGCAAAACTTCTGAACTTGGGTTTTCACACCCCCAGACACAGCAAAAGGTTCATCCATCTGGATCAGCCTCACCGCTGACGCTGAGTCTAGATGTCCCCCGATGACCCTGCATCCCCAAAAGGCAGATGATGCCGCCTGATGCAGCCCTCAGGTTCTTCTTAACTGCCCAGCTCAGGCTGTAGTTTAGAGGACCACAAGGTCAGCTCTGCCTTCCTCTCCCAGCTTCATCTCATCCCACCCAACTTGCTGCAGGAGACAAAGTTTTTGTGTGTCATTTGACAGCAGAGAGTTTAAAATACACCAGATCTTCTCCACTTGTTTCCATCCAGTTGCTGGAACTCAGTGTATTCATGTCAAAGCGATTGTGTTTGCTGCAGCTCCCTTTCAGGAGAGGGAGGGTTGTACGTGTATGTGGGCACCAGGGGGGTAGCTCCCAGGGTAATCACAGCTCATTAATTTGCTTCTAATCAGCAGGAATTTTGGAAAGAGGCCCAGCAATGAAGACAGGAGGCCCACAATTTTCATGGTGCTGCAATGTAGCTCTGACTGATTTCACTTTTTGCCAAAGTAAATCAGGAGGGAACTTCTTGTTCTGGCCACATCTGCACAGCAAAGAGGGCTCAAGCCCAAAACTCCGTCACTCAGAGAGTGGGAGAGCCGGTGCAGAGACCAGCTCCACATCACTGTGGTACAACCTTTCTCTCCCACTAGGTGGTGGTATCTAATGCATCTTGAGCCTCCCTGTCCACATGGGTTCTTGGTAGGGATCTTGGTGGTGACAGGAGCCTGTTCGCACCTAGTTCAACACTCAGAAACCTCTCAGGCTACCACTAGCCAGAGCTAGCTCACAGCTGTAGAGGGCAATATTTAGAAGTCAGGACAGCATGGGACCAACAAGGTCCTTAGTCCTTGCGAAGCGGTGAGGTTTCATATTGATTTGGACTCTGAGGCTGACTATGAGCCTGGGATGTTTTGTAAAATATGTATGCATCCAGTAATGCACCTCTGGCAGAAAAACAACACCGAGACAGAGGGTTACCACCAGCTTTAATGACAACTGACCTACTGTCATCTTCTTCACCACCTTGGTGTCCTCCCCTCATACCTGAAATCCTGCTCATCACGTCGATACTCTTGGAGGCTCAAGCTGTGCCTAGGCACAGGGTGTCAGTAGACACCTTTCAGTGTTACATCCTCAGCATGTTTACAGTGTTGTGATGACTGATAATACATGCCCCAAGACATTAACTCACATTAATCTTAAGGCCGCATCTTATAATCTTCTTCTTCTCATGACTTCAGCTCAGCACCTGAACCTCCAAAATCAAAATGTCTCTGGGCACAGCCTTAGGCAGTCTGTCTTGTGGCATTTTCCATCAAAAACGCATGGGCAGTATCTAATTGACACATGCGACAGTGCTGAGTCAACAAGAACTCAGCAGTGGACATGTCCCCATGCTCCCCACATTGACATTGCACCTCTTTTAGCCACTTTCCACATGCTGTGGTGGTAGAAAGAAAATCATCTGCTTGATCATCCCAGCTCAAATCTGTATGGTCCAAAGGCCTGAAACTCAGCCTTGGTCTTAACAGAGCCAAATACACAAGCTCCTTACAGATGCTAGCAGGAGTTGGACCACATAGCTGCTGAAGGAAAGGAACAGCAATAATTAAGCATTTTTAAAATATTCTGGTTTTAGACACCTGAAATCCTGGGCCAGATTTTTCACTCCTACTTAGAAAGGGATAGTTTTGTATGGAAGGAGGTGCCAGAACACTCACCTCCAGAAACTGGAGGTATGATTATAGCTTAGCTGACAAGCAGAACAAACCCTTCCAAACCATTCCTTCCCTAAATTAGCCCAGCACTTAGGGCTATGTACTACCAGCGTGTAAACAGTATTTAAAACAACTTAGTGGAAATGCTGATCGAGTCCCTTGTACGAGTTGGGGGTTAGCAATCTCTTTTCTAAGCTGGTCTCCCAGGCTCCTCTCATAGTCAACTGAAACAGATAGTTTGTCTGATCTCCAGCAGGTGATTCATCCCATAGTAAGGCAGAGGCACAAATTAGGTCTTTTGAATTGCCTCCAGAAGCGCCTGTTTCTCTCCATTGGCTCTACCGTCTTCCTTTCCGACCTTTCCCTCTACACAACAGACCAGTAAAAAACCCACAGACCTGACCACAGTGTTCATATTCATTCTTTATTTCTTCTGATTAGAGATGAAAAGCTGTAGGCACCCTGTCTACATAATTAATTAAACAGTGAAACTAAAGCCCAACAATACTTGGCAGTGTGCAGAATTACCTTTCACAGCTTCCACTTTTTATTGTAAGAGGGGAGGCTTTGTCTTGATTGAAAAGTCTTACCTAATCTCTGAGATAAAAAATGGGGTTGTGATGATGCAGCGTATTTATCACTTGGATGCTGAAGAACTGAACTGTTTCAGTGACTGACGTAGAAGCGGCCATTACCAGGGTGAATAAACTCTCTCAGCTGTTGGAGGGTAGCTGTACGTGGCATTTCGCAAGCCAAGGTAGACTCACACCACCCACACGCTGAACCTGTGGGATGCGAGCCAGCGCAGATGAAAACACAGGCTTATCTCAGCAGGGTTTGCTAACACAACCTCCGGATTTCACTATCGCAGCTCACTGCTTCGCAGCTTGCGTAGGGCTTTCTGCATTTGATGAGGGCAGCGATAACCTAGTTTTGACTGAAATACAGCATCTAGACCTCCCCACATGCAGGGTACTTATAACTGCTTCCAGACTATGCTATAAAGGTTTGGTTTAGCCCTTTGTGGCTCCACATCAACCTTCTCTGGTTGTTTTCATGGCTCTACGGCCATTTGCAAATGGGTCTCCACAGTGGATTTCCCACCGAGTGTCTCGCTCCCCCCTGGCTGCCACCCCCAGGACTCTTCAGAGTTGGATTTCTTCAAAAAACAGTTAAGAGGATGCTACCTTCCCCCTGACTGGGGAAAAGACATGAAATATTCCTGATGAGCTTTACGCTAGAGCTTTAAACTAGATTTGAAGGGGGAGGGGGATAATATCAGGCTTGCTCGTGACGAGCTGTGGGACGACACACCAAGGTTAGAGGAATGGGGTGCTAGCGAGGGCCCTCAGCCTGTTGCTCCGAGACGTGCTGGGTACACTGGAGCACACTGGAAGTCTTATGGAGATGAGCCAGGGGCTCCGGAGGTAATAGGAGCCAACGGGGAAACACCAGTGAAATACCTCAAAGGAATTAAGGGGTGTTCCTCCAAGAAGGTGACACAGCCAACAGCCCAGCTGCAGTGCCTCTACACCAATGGACGCAGCGTGGGCAACAAACAGGAGGAGCTGGAAGCCACCGTGCTGCCAGAAAGCTATGACCTAGTTGCCATTACTGAAACTTGGTGGAACTGAGATGTGGCCGCGTGTCCTGGTTGACTGGCTAGATTCGGACAATAGGACTTGTCACCCGAAACCCACGTTCACAGCAGATGTTCAGCGTCCGGCCCCACAACAGACATTCTTTTCTAAACACCTTCTTCCACTTTTTTCACTGATTTATCTTGAGATTGGATCAGATCTCTCTAAACTGGTTTATATATTTAAAGAGTGCTTTCAAAAACCTTATCATAGACGTCCGAGTCATGCCCTCCCATAGACCAACACACACACAACAGACAGGGTTTCAAGCTTTTAGTTGCCAAAGACAAAGGTTCCAAACAGCCTGAGTTGCAGTGCTCAGACAAAGCCTAAGTAAACAATAGCAACCATCACAATATGGTCATGAAACAGAGGCGTGTGGTTGGAGAATTCAGGAGATGGCTGTGCAGGGAGAAGAGACCTTGGGGTTACGTGCGACGCATTCAGAGCAGCGGTGATTCAGTGGCGGGCAGGAAAGTCACCCTTGCCTCCAATAGTGAGGGGAATGCTGCCTACTCGTTCCACTAGCAGATGTTTACAGGCAAATATTACTTGTGTGAAGCATCTCCAGAAGAACATGAGCCACTTATATAGACAGAACTGTAACCCCGCCTTTGAGAAGGCCACCCTCCCTCAGAGCTGCATTCTCCAGTCCCATCTCCAGAACTGTAACTACCAGCTCCACAGCTCCCTGCTCCATAACCCCCTTCCCCCCAAGAGCAAGTCCCACCTCCAGAGCCGTATCCACCACTGCCAGATCTGCAGACACCGTCAGAGCTGGATCCCCATCCTCCAGAGCCATACCCTCCACTGCCAGAACTGCTTGATCCCGCACCTCCATGACCTGAGCTTTCTCCTCCTCCTCCACCTCCAGACATGGAGCCTCTCCTGCCAGAGCTGCTGCCACCACCGGAGCTCATCCCTCCACCGTGGGGACTGCATCGGCCACTGCCAGAGCTGGATCCCCATCCTCCAGAGCTGTGGCCACCTCCAGACATGGAGCCTCCACTGCCTGAGCTTCCTCCTCCACCTCCTCCAGACATGGACCCACCACTGCCAGAGCTCCATCCTCCATGACCTGAGCTTCCTCCTCCTCCTCCACCTCCTCCAGACATGGAGCCTCTCCTGCCAGAGCTGCTGCCACCGCCAGAGCACATCCCTCCACTGCCTGAGCTTCCTCCTCCTCCTCCTCCAGACATGGACCCACCACTGCCAGAGCTCCATCGTCCATGACCTGAGCTTCCTCCTCCTCCTCCACCTCCTCCAGACATGGAGCCTCTCCTGCCAGAGCTGCTGCCACCACCAGAGCACATCCCTCCACCGTGGGGACTGCATCGGCCACTGCCAGAGCTGGATCCCCATCCTCCAGAGCTGTGGCCACCTCCAGACATGGAGCCTCCACTGCCTGAGCTTCCTCCTCCTCCTCCAGACATGGACCCACCACTGCCAGAGCTCATTCCTCCATGACCTGAGCTTCCTCCTCCTCCTCCTCCTCCTCCAGACATGGAGCCTCTCCTGCCAGAGCTGCTGCCACCGCCAGAGCACATCCCTCCACTGCCTGAGCTTCCTCCTCCTCCTCCTCCAGACATGGACCCACCACTGCCAGAGCTCCATCCTCCATGACCTGAGCTTCCTCCTCCTCCTCCACCTCCTCCAGACATGGAGCCTCTCCTGCCAGAGCTGCTGCCACCACCAGAGCTCATCCCTCCACCGTGGGGACTGCATCGGCCACTGCCAGAGCTGGATCCCCATCCTCCAGAGCTGTGGCCACCTCCAGACATGGAGCCTCCACTGCCTGAGCTTCCTCCTCCTCCTCCAGACATGGAGCCTCTCCTGCCAGAGCTGCTGCCACCGCCAGAGCACATCCCTCCACTGCCTGAGCTTCCTCCTCCTCCTCCAGACATGGACCCGCCACTGCCAGAGCTGTTGCCACCGCCAGAGCACATCCCTCCACTGCCTGAGCTTCCTCCTCCTCCTCCAGACATGGACCCGCCACTGCCAGAGCTGCTGCCACCGCCAGAGCACATCCCTCCACTGCCTGAGCTTCCTCCTCCACCTCCTCCAGACATGGACCCACCACTGCCAGAGCTCCATCCTCCATGACCTGAGCTTCCTCCTCCTCCTCCACCTCCTCCAGACATGGAGCCTCTCCTGCCAGAGCTGCTGCCACCGCCAGAGCACATCCCTCCACTGCCTGAGCTTCCTCCTCCTCCTCCTCCAGACATGGACCCACCACTGCCAGAGCTCCATCCTCCATGACCTGAGCTTCCTCCTCCTCCTCCACCTCCTCCAGACATGGAGCCTCTCCTGCCAGAGCTGCTGCCACCACCAGAGCTCATCCCTCCACCGTGGGGACTGCATCGGCCACTGCCAGAGCTGGATCCCCATCCTCCAGAGCTGTGGCCACCTCCAGACATGGAGCCTCCACTGCCTGAGCTTCCTCCTCCTCCTCCAGACATGGACCCACCACTGCCAGAGCTCATTCCTCCATGACCTGAGCTTCCTCCTCCTCCTCCTCCTCCTCCAGACATGGAGCCTCTCCTGCCAGAGCTGCTGCCACCGCCAGAGCACATCCCTCCACTGCCTGAGCTTCCTCCTCCTCCTCCTCCAGACATGGACCCACCACTGCCAGAGCTCCATCCTCCATGACCTGAGCTTCCTCCTCCTCCTCCACCTCCTCCAGACATGGAGCCTCTCCTGCCAGAGCTGCTGCCACCACCAGAGCTCATCCCTCCACCGTGGGGACTGCATCGGCCACTGCCAGAGCTGGATCCCCATCCTCCAGAGCTGTGGCCACCTCCAGACATGGAGCCTCCACTGCCTGAGCTTCCTCCTCCTCCTCCAGACATGGAGCCTCTCCTGCCAGAGCTGCTGCCACCGCCAGAGCACATCCCTCCACTGCCTGAGCTTCCTCCTCCTCCTCCAGACATGGACCCGCCACTGCCAGAGCTGTTGCCACCGCCAGAGCACATCCCTCCACTGCCTGAGCTTCCTCCTCCACCTCCTCCAGACATGGACCCACCACTGCCAGAGCTCCATCCTCCATGACCTGAGCTTCCTCCTCCTCCTCCACCTCCTCCAGACATGGAGCCTCTCCTGCCAGAGCTGCTGCCACCACCAGAGCTCATCCCTCCACCGTGGGGACTGCATCGGCCACTGCCAGAGCTGGATCCCCATCCTCCAGAGCTGTGACCACCTCCAGACATGGAGCCTCCACTGCCTGAGCTTCCTCCTCCTCCTCCAGACATGGACCCGCCACTGCCAGAGCTGCTGCCACCGCCAGAGCACATCCCTCCACTGCCTGAGCTTCCTCCTCCTCCTCCAGACATGGACCCACCACTGCCAGAGCTCCATCCTCCATGACCTGAGCTTCCTCCTCCTCCTCCACCTCCTCCAGACATGGAGCCTCTCCTGCCAGAGCTGCTGCCACCACCGGAGCTCATCCCTCCACCGTGGGGACTGCATCGGCCACTGCCAGAGCTGGATCCCCATCCTCCAGAGCTGTGGCCACCTCCAGACATGGAGCCTCCACTGCCTGAGCTTCCTCCTCCTCCTCCAGACATGGAGCCTCTCCTGCCAGAGCTGCTGCCACCGCCAGAGCACATCCCTCCACTGCCTGAGCTTCCTCCTCCTCCAGACATGGACCCGCCACTGCCAGAGCTGCTGCCACCGCCAGAGCACATCCCTCCACTGCCTGAGCTTCCTCCTCCTCCGCCTCCAGACATGGACCCACCACTGCCAGAGCTCCATCCTCCATGACCTGAGCTTCCTCCTCCTCCTCCACCTCCTCCAGACATGGAGCCTCTCCTGCCAGAGCTGCTGCCACCACCGGAGCTCATCCCTCCACCGTGGGGACTGCATCGGCCACTGCCAGAGCTGGATCCCCATCCTCCAGAGCTGTGGCCACCTCCAGACATGGAGCCTCCACTGCCTGAGCTTCCTCCTCCTCCTCCAGACATGGACCCACCACTGCCAGAGCTCATTCCTCCATGACCTGAGCTTCCTCCTCCTCCTCCAGACATGGAGCCGCCACTGCCAGAGCTGCTGCCACCGCCAGAGCACATCCCTCCACTGCCTGAGCTTCCTCCTCCTCCTCCTCCAGACATGGACCCACCACTGCCAGAGCTCCATCCTCCATGACCTGAGCTTCCTCCTCCTCCTCCACCTCCTCCAGACATGGAGCCTCTCCTGCCAGAGCTGCTGCCACCACCGGAGCTCATCCCTCCACCGTGGGGACTGCATCGGCCACTGCCAGAGCTGGATCCCCATCCTCCAGAGCTGTGGCCACCTCCAGACATGGAGCCTCCACTGCCAGAGCTCATTCCTCCATGACCTGAGCTTCCTCCTCCTCCTCCAGACATGGACCCACCACTGCCAGAGCTCCATCGTCCATGACCTGAGCTTCCTCCTCCTCCTCCACCTCCTCCAGACATGGAGCCTCTCCTGCCAGAGCTGCTGCCACCACCAGAGCTCATCCCTCCACCGTGGGGACTGCATCGGCCACTGCCAGAGCTGGATCCCCATCCTCCAGAGCTGTGGCCACCTCCAGACATGGAGCCTCCACTGCCTGAGCTTCCTCCTCCTCCTCCAGACATGGAGCCTCTCCTGCCAGAGCTGCTGCCACCGCCAGAGCACATCCCTCCACTGCCTGAGCTTCCTCCTCCTCCAGACATGGACCCGCCACTGCCAGAGCTGCTGCCACCGCCAGAGCACATCCCTCCACTGCCTGAGCTTCCTCCTCCTCCTCCTCCAGACATGGACCCACCACTGCCAGAGCTCCATCCTCCATGACCTGAGCTTCCTCCTCCTCCTCCACCTCCTCCAGACATGGAGCCTCTCCTGCCGGAGCTGCTGCCACCACCAGAGCTCATCCCTCCACCGTGGGGACTGCATCGGCCACTGCCAGAGCTGGATCCCCATCCTCCAGAGCTGTGACCACCTCCAGACATGGAGCCTCCACTGCCTGAGCTTCCTCCTCCTCCTCCAGACATGGACCCGCCACTGCCAGAGCTGCTGCCACCGCCAGAGCACATCCCTCCACTGCCTGAGCTTCCTCCTCCTCCTCCAGACATGGACCCACCACTGCCAGAGCTCCATCCTCCATGACCTGAGCTTCCTCCTCCTCCTCCACCTCCTCCAGACATGGAGCCTCTCCTGCCAGAGCTGCTGCCACCACCGGAGCTCATCCCTCCACCGTGGGGACTGCATCGGCCACTGCCAGAGCTGGATCCCCATCCTCCAGAGCTGTGGCCACCTCCAGACATGGAGCCTCCACTGCCTGAGCTTCCTCCTCCTCCTCCAGACATGGACCCACCACTGCCAGAGCTCATTCCTCCATGACCTGAGCTTCCTCCTCCTCCTCCAGACATGGACCCGCCACTGCCAGAGCTGCTGCCACCGCCAGAGCACATCCCTCCACTGCCTGAGCTTCCTCCTCCTCCTCCTCCAGACATGGACCCACCACTGCCAGAGCTCCATCCTCCATGACCTGAGCTTCCTCCTCCTCCTCCACCTCCTCCAGACATGGAGCCTCTCCTGCCAGAGCTGCTGCCACCACCGGAGCTCATCCCTCCACCGTGGGGACTGCATCGGCCACTGCCAGAGCTGGATCCCCATCCTCCAGAGCTGTGGCCACCTCCAGACATGGAGCCTCCACTGCCAGAGCTCATTCCTCCATGACCTGAGCTTCCTCCTCCTCCTCCACCTCCAGACATGGAGCCTCTCCTGCCAGAGCTGCTGCCACCACCAGAGCTCATCCCTCCACCGTGGGGACTGCATCGGCCACTGCCAGAGCTGGATCCACATCCTCCAGAGCTGTGACCACCTCCAGACATGGAGCCTCCACTGCCTGAGCTTCCTCCTCCTCCTCCAGACATGGACCCACCACTGCCAGAGCTCCATCCTTCATGACCTGAGCTTCCTCCTCCTCCTCCACCTCCTCCAGACATGGAGCCTCTCCTGCCAGAGCTGCTGCCACCGCCAGAGCACATCCCTCCACTGCCTGAGCTTCCTCCTCCTCCTCCTCCAGACATGGACCCACCACTGCCAGAGCTCCATCCTCCATGACCTGAGCTTCCTCCTCCTCCTCCACCTCCTCCAGACATGGAGCCTCTCCTGCCAGAGCTGCTGCCACCACCAGAGCTCATCCCTCCACCGTGGGGACTGCATCGGCCACTGCCAGAGCTGGATCCCCATCCTCCAGAGCTGTGACCACCTCCAGACATGGAGCCTCCACTGCCTGAGCTTCCTCCTCCTCCTCCAGACATGGACCCACCACTGCCAGAGCTCCATCCTTCATGACCTGAGCTTCCTCCTCCTCCTCCTCCTCCTCCAGACATGGAGCCTCTCCTGCCAGAGCTGCTGCCACCGCCAGAGCATATCCCTCCACTGCCTGAGCTTCCTCCTCCTCCTCCTCCAGACATGGACCCACCACTGCCAGAGCTCCATCCTCCATGACCTGAGCTTCCTCCTCCTCCTCCACCTCCTCCAGACATGGAGCCTCTCCTGCCAGAGCTGCTGCCACCACCAGAGCTCATCCCTCCACCGTGGGGACTGCATCGGCCACTGCCAGAGCTGGATCCCCATCCTCCAGAGCTGTGGCCACCTCCAGACATGGAGCCTCCACTGCCTGAGCTTCCTCCTCCTCCTCCAGACATGGACCCACCACTGCCAGAGCTCATTCCTCCATGACCTGAGCTTCCTCCTCCTCCTCCAGACATGGACCTGCCACTGCCAGAGCTGCTGCCACCGCCAGAGCACATCCCTCCACTGCCTGAGCTTCCTCCTCCTCCTCCAGACATGGACCCGCCACTGCCAGAGCTCCATCCTCCATGACCTGAGCTTCCTCCTCCTCCTCCACCTCCTCCAGACATGGAGCCTCTCCTGCCAGAGCTGCTGCCACCACCAGAGCTCATCCCTCCACCGTGGGGACTGCATCGGCCACTGCCAGAGCTGGATCCCCATCCTCCAGAGCTGTGACCACCTCCAGACATGGAGCCTCCACTGCCTGAGCTTCCTCCTCCTCCTCCAGACATGGACCCACCACTGCCAGAGCTCCATCCTCCATGACCTGAGCTTCCTCCTCCTCCTCCACCTCCTCCAGACATGGAGCCTCTCCTGCCAGAGCTGCTGCCACCACCAGAGCTCATCCCTCCACCGTGGGGACTGCATCGGCCACTGCCAGAGCTGGATCCCCATCCTCCAGAGCTGTGGCCACCTCCAGACATGGAGCCTCCACTGCCTGAGCTTCCTCCTCCTCCTCCAGACATGGACCCGCCACTGCCAGAGCTGCTGCCACCGCCAGAGCACATCCCTCCACTGCCTGAGCTTCCTCCTCCTCCTCCAGACATGGACCCACCACTGCCAGAGGTCCATCCTCCATGACCTGAGCTTCCTCCTCCTCCTCCTCCTCCTCCAGACATGGAGCCTCTCCTGCCAGAGCTGCTGCCACCGCCAGAGCACATCCCTCCACTGCCTGAGCTTCCTCCTCCACCTCCTCCAGACATGGACCCACCACTGCCAGAGCTCCATCCTCCATGACCTGAGCTTCCTCCTCCTCCTCCACCTCCTCCAGACATGGAGCCTCTCCTGCCAGAGCTGCTGCCACCACCAGAGCTCATCCCTCCACCGTGGGGACTGCATCGGCCACTGCCAGAGCTGGATCCCCATCCTCCAGAGCTGTGACCACCTCCAGACATGGAGCCTCCACTGCCTGAGCTTCCTCCTCCTCCTCCAGACATGGAGCCTCCACTGCCTGAGCTGCTGCCACCGCCAGAGCACATCCCTCCACTGCCTGAGCTTCCTCCTCCTCCTCCAGACATGGACCCGCCACTGCCAGAGCTGCTGCCACCGCCAGAGCACATCCCTCCACTGCCTGAGCTTCCTCCTCCTCCTCCTCCAGACATGGAGCCTCCACTGCCAGAGCTCCATCCTCCATGACCTGAGCTTCCTCCTCCTCCTCCACCTCCTCCAGACATGGAGCCTCTCCTGCCAGAGCTGCTGCCACCACCAGAGCTCATCCCTCCACCGTGGGGACTGCATCGGCCACTGCCAGAGCTGGATCCCCATCCTCCAGAGCTGTGGCCACCTCCAGACATGGAGCCTCCACTGCCTGAGCTTCCTCCTCCTCCTCCAGACATGGACCCGCCACTGCCAGAGCTGCTGCCACCGCCAGAGCACATCCCTCCACTGCCTGAGCTTCCTCCTCCTCCTCCAGACATGGACCCACCACTGCCAGAGCTCCATCCTCCATGACCTGAGCTTCCTCCTCCTCCTCCACCTCCTCCAGACATGGAGCCTCTCCTGCCAGAGCTGCTGCCACCACCGGAGCTCATCCCTCCACCGTGGGGACTGCATCGGCCACTGCCAGAGCTGGATCCCCATCCTCCAGAGCTGTGGCCACCTCCAGACATGGAGCCTCCACTGCCTGAGCTTCCTCCTCCTCCTCCAGACATGGACCCGCCACTGCCAGAGCTGCTGCCACCGCCAGAGCACATCCCTCCACTGCCTGAGCTTCCTCCTCCTCCTCCTCCAGACATGGACCCGCCACTGCCAGAGCTCCATCCTCCATGACCTGAGCTTCCTCCTCCTCCTCCACCTCCTCCAGACATGGAGCCTCTCCTGCCAGAGCTGCTGCCACCACCAGAGCTCATCCCTCCACCGTGGGGACTGCATCGGCCACTGCCAGAGCTGGATCCCCATCCTCCAGAGCTGTGACCACCTCCAGACATGGAGCCTCCACTGCCTGAGCTTCCTCCTCCTCCTCCAGACATGGACCCACCACTGCCAGAGCTCCATCCTCCATGACCTGAGCTTCCTCCTCCTCCTCCACCTCCTCCAGACATGGAGCCTCTCCTGCCAGAGCTGCTGCCACCACCGGAGCTCATCCCTCCACCGTGGGGACTGCATCGGCCACTGCCAGAGCTGGATCCCCATCCTCCAGAGCTGTGGCCACCTCCAGACATGGAGCCTCCACTGCCTGAGCTTCCTCCTCCTCCTCCAGACATGGACCCGCCACTGCCAGAGCTGCTGCCACCGCCAGAGCACATCCCTCCACTGCCTGAGCTTCCTCCTCCTCCTCCTCCAGACATGGACCCACCACTGCCAGAGCTCCATCCTCCATGACCTGAGCTTCCTCCTCCTCCTCCTCCTCCTCCAGACATGGAGCCTCTCCTGCCAGAGCTGCTGCCACCACCAGAGCTCATCCCTCCACCGTGGGGACTGCATCGGCCACTGCCAGAGCTGGATCCCCATCCTCCAGAGCTGTGACCACCTCCAGACATGGAGCCTCCACTGCCTGAGCTTCCTCCTCCTCCTCCAGACATGGACCCACCACTGCCAGAGCTCCATCGTCCATGACCTGAGCTTCCTCCTCCTCCTCCACCTCCTCCAGACATGGAGCCTCTCCTGCCAGAGCTGCTGCCACCACCGGAGCTCATCCCTCCACCGTGGGGACTGCATCGGCCACTGCCAGAGCTGGATCCCCATCCTCCAGAGCTGTGGCCACCTCCAGACATGGACCCACCACTGCCAGAGCTCATTCCTCCATGACCTGAGCTTCCTCCTCCTCCTCCTCCAGACATGGAGCCTCTCCTGCCAGAGCTGCTGCCACCGCCAGAGCACATCCCTCCACTGCCTGAGCTTCCTCCTCCTCCTCCAGACATGGACCCACCACTGCCAGAGCACATCCCTCCACTGCCTGAGCTTCCTCCTCCACCTCCTCCAGACATGGAGCCTCTCCTGCCAGAGCTGCTGCCACCACCGGAGCTCATCCCTCCACCGTGGGGACTGCATCGGCCACTGCCAGAGCTGGATCCCCATCCTCCAGAGCTGTGGCCACCTCCAGACATGGAGCCTCCACTGCCTGATTTTCCTCCTCCTCCTCCAGACATGGACCCGCCACTGCCAGAGCTGTTGCCACCGCCAGAGCACATCCCTCCACTGCCTGAGCTTCCTTCCCCTCCTCCAGACATGGAGCCTCCACTGCCTGAGCTTCCTCCTCCTCCATACCCTGCACCTCCTCTTTTTCCTCCTCCACAAATGGACTTCCCACTGCCAGAGCTGGATCCCCATCTGCCAGAGCTGTCGCCACCCCCAGAGATGGACCCTGTACTACCCGGGGTTCCCCCGCTTCCATACCCTGAGCCTCCTTCTCCTCCACAAATGGACCCACCAGTTCCAGAGCTGGATCCCCATCCTCCAGAGCTGTGGCCACCTCCAGACGTGGAGCCTTTACTGCCCGAGCTTCCTCCTCCTCCACATATGGACCCACCACTGCCAGAGCTCCATCCTCCATGACCTGAGCTTCCTCCTCCTCCTCCAGACATGGAGCCTCCACTGCCCGAGCTTCCTCCTCCTCCTCCACAGATGGACCCACCACTGCCAGAGCTGGATCCCCATCTTCCAGAGTTTCCACCTTTTCCTCCTCCAGAGATCACCCCTTTCCTTCTGTTCTTGCTGGCACCACCAGGGCTCAGCCCCCCCTTCCCACTTTTCAAGCCTCCAGATCCTAATCCAAAGACTCCAGTAGTACTCGTATTGTGGTCAATGACACCTGCAAGAAATGGAAATGATGTCCACCTTATTCTTTTTACCCCAAAAAGTTATAAGCACAGCTCATATAAAGACTTATCTGTGTCCATCATTGTACCCAATCTAGTGGTCATAGTCATATCTTTGTAAAAAGGCAACAAGGATCTTCATTAGTAGACGAACCTATGAAATGTTTTCTCCTGTGATTCTGTCTTTATTAGCTTATCTTTAGCATGACTTATGTCTTACTCCATACATGAACACTCAGTGCAGCCCTTCCTTTACAAAGGCCAAGACTATGGGTTTCTCTCTCCTTTAGCTAGCCTCCTATTTCCACAAATTTTAGGACTAGGGTTTTTTTTCTTCAGTTCTGACATGCACCACATAGACCTATAGAATAAGTGAGGTGTTTCCCACTTCCTACAAATTTGGTTGAAATTAGCCAGTGAATTCCAAAGTCAGTAGCTCAATGTTGACGTATTAACGCATATACACGTGTATTCACACACACGCTCACAAGAGACTGCCGTTTGCTTCATTTCCCTAGGAAACTAAGATAGGAACTAAAAAAGGTTGTTCTGATGGTAGGTGTTAAGTACCACAGACAACAAAATGGTAACAGTGCTCTTAAAAAAGCAAAGCAAAGCCTTGTGATACTTACAGATTGTGGCCGGTGAGCCTTCCTGTATCCTGCGAAGGAAAAGTGACATTGAGATAATGCAGCCAATAAAAGTAAAAATCGGGCTAGACTCTGTCAGTAAGCCAATGAAAGAGGTCACTCCTTCCAGGCAGCAATTCATCCCGGAGATCTAAGTGATAGATCGAAGAATGGGACACGCTGCTTTGTGCAGGTGCTTCTATCCAGGGTGAATAGTTTGTACCTACCTGGTCTCCTCCTCCTCAAGGAGTGATCTGTACATGGCAATTTCAATATCCAGGGCCAATTTCACGTTCAGGAGCTCCTGATAATCATGAAGAAGGCGAGTGAGATCATCTTTGGCCTGCTGCAGGGCGTTTTCCAACTCCTGAAGCTTTTGCTGGCCATCTTTGATGGCAGAGCTCCCACGCTGCTCGGCATCTTTAATGGTTTCTTGGAGGCTGGCATTCTGCAGAGGGCACAAACAGAACGTGTCCATTTCCCTTCTACAGCACTGGGATTTTCAAACCCTTCTGGCCGTCCTTGGAAATTAAAAGACCTGCCTCAATGGCAGAACTCAGAAGATACAATTAGACTGGGTAAATTAACCCAAATTAAATCCCAATGTAAACAGGCAAGATCTAAATCTACTTCATTTCAAAGAGAAAACATCATCTCTAGGTTTGCCTCCAAAGGACAGGCTGCATTATACCGCACTGAGTCCCCATGTAAAAGTTACTTAAATAGTTTAATCATGTTGGAAAGTATCAGCTTTACCTTTTTCCTTGCAATTTCAATTTCTGGTTGCAGTCTTTGGATCTGCCTGGCAAGTTCCTGGATTTCCTGATAACTGTTCCTCAGCTGCTCACGTTGATTTGCCCACATGTTCTGAAGGTCCTGGTACTGATGGGCAGAGAAGAGAACAGACATTTTTGGTTTCTTTTCCATTGAGCAGGCAGACTTGCCTCCCTCTCTTGTTGATATCTACTCACCCTGCCCCGATACATGTCATCTACTTCAGCTTTGCTTTTCTGAGCGATTGTCTCATACTCCTGCCTGACTTCTTCAATGATGCCATCCATGTTCAGTTCTCTGTTGTTGTCCATGGACAGAATGACATTGGTGTTGCCAACTACTGTTTGCAGCTGGGACAGCTCCTGCAAGGAAAATAAGATTTTGGATTTTAACAGTCCATGTGAGCAGTCCAGGTCGTGTTACGAGGAAAGAAATGGGACCCTCTGGCCAGTTACCCCCTGGAACTTCCCTACCTGCACCCCTTAGGTCCTATTGTTCCACCACCAGTTTTAATTTTCAAGTGTCTCTTCCAGCCTTCGTGACACATCAGACCCCCTTTTCACTCACAGATTAAAAAGGGCTTTATAAGATCAAAGGCCAAGGATGAGCCACTCTCCACACCGAAAAGTCCTGTTCAGGCAAAATTCTGGGAACCTCCAAAAGATACAAGTCCTTCAAGACCCGAGGGTAAGTTTTTAATCTGAGAAGCATACTCACAGCTTCATGTAAGCATCTGAGGAACTGAAGCTCCTGCTTCAGTATTTCCACCCGAACATCAAACTCCATTTTTCCCATGTAGGCACTGTCCAGTTCCTGTTAAAAAAAAAACGTAGGCATATTTGTATTTCTTTGATCCAAATTCTCCACTGAAGTGCAATTCTTGCAAGACTTCATACATTTCTTTAATTTGCTTGGAAATAAGCAAAATAGCTGTGGCGATAAATGTGTTCCTGGAGAAAATGCAAAATGTAGAAACGTAGATTTCTTTCTAGACAACTTAAAAAGCTGTCTAAATTTTCTATATCTAAGCCATCTAGAGACATTACTTAACCCCTAATGATGATGTCTCACCTAGGTTGTGATCGAGTGAATAGAGAGAGACCAGCACTTTTTAGATATTCATCTTACAAAGAACCGATTCAGTCTCTATAGGAAATTATTTCTCTCCAGTCTTGCAGTAAAAAGCTCACGTTTTCAATTACTTCAGTTAGAGGAAAGTTAGACAAAGTTAAGCAAAGACCTTGCTTTTGAAAACCTCAGCAACCATCCAGTTATTGCTGTCTTTCTGAGGCTTTGATTTAGCTCAGTGTCTTGGATTACTTCACCTTTTTAAGCTCTACAAACTCCTCTTCTTTAGACGCACGCTTGTTGATCTCATCCTCAAATCTGTTGCAGAAGAGAAAAGGAAAAGGTAGCTCATTGCCTAGCTCACTTTTTCAGTCAAGTGGATCAGAAACCAAAGGGAATCATCCAAAAAGGGAATGTGTCAAGTTGTCATTTAACTGCAATTTCTGGCAACTGCAAACCCTCTGCAAAACTATATGATAAATTAGCCAACAAACTGTGATAGATGTAGATCCGTTCTATCATCCCTGTAATTCTGAACTAAACTTCCCATTTTTCAGAGCTGTGGGCATATATTGTCTTTTGGGTGCAGCTAAGCCAGAAGAAGCGACGACTCTTCTCAACTTGACCCCACTGCTCAGCTCTGTCCCTCCCCAGTGTCCAGGTTGACCACAACTCCGCAACTACCAGCAGGAGTAAGGAGTCCTGGGTTACTCATTGCTTGGGGGAGGAAGGGCATGAAGGAGGACAGGAGGAGAGAAGAGTGGGATCAATCTACAGGGCCTTCAATTTTCCTCTTACTGTTCTGGATTCTACCCTCACCAAATCCGCTTTAGTCTTCCAGCGTCCAAGTCAAGTCCCATAACGAACCTACTGCAGAGTAGCGCTACAACGGCTACGAAACTCTTGAAGGTGCGAAGCTAAGCTATGCCATCCCAGGGCATGATTAGCATTGCCTTGGAAAATTCCAGCATGCTTTTTCCCAGACTTGTGATTATTCACCTCTTTTTATAATCTTCAACAAGCTGAAGCATATTGTACGCTTCCGGATCCAGCTGCTCCTTCTGGTTCTGGAGTGTTTCTAGCTGCCTCTGCAGGTTGCTGATGTAAGATTGGAAGAAAGAGGCGATATTTCTTCTCTCTTCTGGTCGGGCACTTTGCTGCTGCAGAAGTTCCCATTTGGCCAGCAGAGCCTGGTTCTGCCGCTCAAGACATTGAACCTGAAAGGCAAAGCAGAAGAGAGTCTCAGCCACTGGAAAGCACTGGGGGAAACACCGACATCAGCATTAGTCCCCATAGCAAAACAAATCCTAATTAACATTTCCAAAGCAGTAACATCTAGAGGTTTCATCAGGTGGGACCAACTGTGGTAACGCTGGTACCAACACACGAGACAGCTTAGACTAAAGCGGGGGACACCTCTTTTTTCCCAATCTGTTGCTGCTTCTCAAAGCTGATACGGAAATCTTTGCTGTGCCTCTCTTAAATGCACAATATTTAGGGGGATGATTGGGGTGGAGGGAGACTTCAGCTCTTTCTGAAGTACCTTAGACAGTCAAATACATGAGAAGAGTTCGCTCCCTCTCAGAAGGCCACACAGGACCACTCTCTTCCTAGATATATCTTGCCTTAGAGAAGAAGGTCAGAAAGACCTATAACATGCAGAGCTAGTATTTTTGGAAACCGGAGGGATAACATCTCTTCAGCTGGGACATCAAGCAGGTTATAACCTGGAAGCTGACATCCAGAAGTTTTCAATAAAAAAAAATAATCCTATTTTTCAGGACTAAGCGTGCTTAAAACTTCTGGGTATAACCACCACCTTTTCTGTAGGGTAATACAAGAAGCCCTTAAGTCTTCACGTGTAACAAATAAGACAAGCTTCCACCCTGTGCAGAGACACATGGCACCACCCAAACAAAGGCACATGTCAGGTCTGCGTGGGTGGACGTGGTTTTGTGGCTGGTTTGTTCCTGTGTCTGTGAGTAGAAACAAAAGACGACAAGACTGCAGACAGAGGTGAAAATACTGTGGTATAAACCAAGAAAGAGATTAAAAAAAAAAAAAAGATGTGGGGGCCACCGGCCACCTGAAAGGGGATAGGACCTCCAAGCAAAGAAGTAATTTGTTTTGTCATTTGGAGAAATGCAACATTTTGCTTTGCTTGAGAAAAAAACCAGAACACGTCAAGGATGTCCAAGCCCATCACCCATTTTTCCTGCTAGCATCACCAGTTCCCAGGCACCAGAATATTACTAGCCATGCAGAAACCCTTTTCCTCAAAAGACGAGTGAGTTAATGTGGCGGTGAGATCCTAGTAGTTTATTACTGTCCTGCCACAAAAGACGACTCAGAGATACTTATCCCAGGGCTAAATGTGATTCACGCAGCGGCGTTTATAGCAAGCTATTAAGAACTTCACACCAGCAGAAGGGAATCTAGGCACCGCTGTGATTTTGGGGGGGAGAAGATGCAATGTAAAGGTGTCCCCATGACCCACCCAAGCAGAGCAGCACCCCTTATATTTCCCCCTTCCCAGATAACGAGTGAAAAAGAGAACAGGGACTCACCTTGTCGATGAATGATGCAAATTTGTTGTTGAGAGCCTTAATCTGCTCTTTCTCATCTGACCGCACTCTCTGGAACTCGGGGTCAACGTGTACTTGTATTGGCCTCAGCAAGCTGGTATTGACACGGACCTCCTCAATGCCACTGCTAACACCAGCCCCTTGTTCACCAAAGGCACTTCTACCAGGGCCTCCTCCAAGCACCTCCCTGCCTGAACTTCTTCCATACATGGTACCAAGCCCTGCTTCACCACCTTGAAAAGCTCCCACAAAGTATTCTCTTCTACCAAAGCCCCTATCAAGATGTCTGCCACCACCAAATCCCAGGCACCTCCCATATCCTCCTCCATAGCCTCCACCAGTAGAAACATTCCTAAACCCACCAAGGTTGTAGAGACTCCTGCTGCCATAACCATACCCATAACCACCGTATCTTTCTTCTCCTCTGTTATCTTCACAATAGCTTATGGTAGATAAGCTTCTCCCACCACCCAGTATGCCACAGTGAGCAGAAGAAGAACTGAATGTCCCATCCCCAAATCTGGAGAAATGGTGGCTCATAGCGTCGCTTTCAGAGCGTCAAGAGAAGACAAGAGAGCAGATGGAGAAGGCTGTAAAACAGGAGGAGAAATGAGAGTGAAGGATCCTCAGCTTCTCTGGTGGGGGTGACAGAAGTTCTCCTTTATATGTTCTGGAGGAGTTAGTCTCCATTCCGTGGTAATTAGCAGGTCTGTTAATGTTGTTATTGGGTTTGGTTCATCAGGCAGCAATTAACGGCTGCCTGAAGAGAGGTCAGAGTAAACACCACGCAGCAATGGAGGAATTGTGAAATTCCCCAAATCCTGCTTGACTCATGAGCTTTGCTCAGATGAGATTTCTTTATCTCATCAGCCTGCCCTCCATCATTAATTACAGTTCGCACAGTTATCCGTGCACATTACCATGGTTTGTTCGCTCTCAAATTTCCCCACCTCTTTTGGCATCTCATTTCATGAGACAGAAGGCCTTGATATTGTCCTCATATTGACTTGGGGGTGGCTCCCCTTGCTTCACCACATCACCAGGAGTGCCTACTACAGAAAGCAAAGACTGCAGCTCCCTTAGCTCCTCATTCTCTCTTTTCTCTCATTCCCAGTGTATCCACCTGCGAGTAAGCATTGCTTCTACAGGGAGAGGGAAGGTGGTGTGATCTGGTCTTCTTGCTAATGGCATAAAAAAAAAATCTGCCTTTGGTTTATAAAGCTGAAATAGCGTCTAGAAAAAAGAAAAAATGGAATCTCTCTGTATCAATTTTAGCTTTAAATAAATGGATACAGAGCTGTAAATGGAAAAGAGAAAGCTCTGAGATAAACTTTAATCAATTAAACCAATCTTTTAACTATTAAAGATTAAGAGGAGGTCACCGTAGGGAACAGATGACCCATATCACTTCCATAGACTAGGACTCTTGGCTGATCCTGCTCTTCCATGTAGCAATAGTTAGACCATGAACTAAAACTGCCTGTTTGTGGGGTGTTTTTTTTAAAGGCCTCGCTACTGGATAGCAGAGATATAAAATACAGAGCTGGGCTCCAAGCTTTTCTACCCAGATTCCCCCACTGATCTGCCATCTGCCTGATCCATCCCTCTTCTCCTCATCTCTGTGCAAGACTCCACCTTTCCAGTCCGAGCACGCTCCGGTGCAAGACTCAATGGCCATGGACTCGTTAAAAAGCATTTGGGAGCCAAATCCTACTGCTGACATGCCACTGAGAGTCTTCAGCCTTGACTAATATTTCAAGGAGACAACTGAGATCTGGTACACTGGCTCCAAAAGCACTGGTGGAACAATTTCCACATGGCAAGCACCTCCCCTTTGTCCCCTACACAACATTAGGAGGAGCTGGGCTTCACCTGGATGGGATGCTCTTCCTTCCAAAGGTGCTGGATAAAGCCGCGCTGTGAACCCTTCAGTTATATAGAGGTTACGTGGTCAGGGCTCTGTAATCCTTTCTCTGGCTCCATTTGGAAAGTGCCTCGTAAATCCCCTAAATGAAGGGTTTGTAGGGAGAGGTTATTAAACCAGCTGTTATTAGACCAGCTGAAATATCTTGAGGCGGACAAGATTTCGGACGCTCAACGACCAGAGGAGGGACTTTTCCCAAAAGTAGACACAGTGTTTTCCAGACAACAAGATGAAAAGTACTGCTTTTCCCTACCAAACTTAGTCTCTTCTGACCTTACACCAAGAACGGCCAACTGGTAGCCCAGACCTTCCACTCGTGCTACTTTTTTGTAATTAAACTTTACTAGTTACTTATATTTTACTGAGAATTTCAACCAAATTTCCCACTGAATTCCCCCTTTTTATATGCCTGTATAAAAATCTGACTTGAATTGAGAATTTGGTGTCCTGCTGGGAAGAATAATTATGGTGAACAGAAAAAAATGTGTAATGACCACGATTTTAAAAGTGAGCAGGGGGAAATCTGGAAACAGACCTATTCCAACACATCTGGATAAGGTTTGCCCAAAGCATTAGGATATCACACAAAAATCTTTCCTATTCTGTTTTAGCTGGGCTCAGTTGTTTCTAGATGCTGGTGCATCTCAAGAGAAACCAATGTAAATTGTCCTCCTTCACTCCCATATTTCAGTCAAGCTGAAAGATGCTTTCAGAACTGCATCCACTCCCTGCAAAATTCTGTGCAGGCCAAACTGTGTCTGAGCAATGCTGAGACTGAAACTCCTGTGTGACCTCAGAGCCATTATTAGGCTCAGGTAAAGATTAGTAGGACAATATATGACTTCATGTCAGGAGGAGGTGAGACTCAGTGGACATAACCCACGATTTTCATAGAATCATGGAATCGTTTAGGTTGGAAAAGACCTTTAAGATCATCAAGTCCAACCGTCCTTGTGAGGTCAGAGCTAAAAAAGTCCCTTTTGCTTGCCTTAACAATTCCTCAGCAACATGCACAAGAGTTTCTAAAGGGTTGCTGTTGTTCACCTATCTGTTGAGTTTGTGAATGATTACTTTGGGTGCAATTCATCTTCATCCCTCCTCTTTCCATTTTCAGAGTGGCTCGTTCCGACGCACGCTGCATCAGGCAATGCTTTAGATCATCCATATGGATCTTGGAAGGAGGTGTTATAACCTAGGGGAGGGAACTTCATCAATGCTCTGGATGAGGGGATTGAGTGCACCCTCAGTAAGTTTGCAGATGACACCCAGTTGGGTGGGAGTGTCGATCTGCTGGAGGGCAGGGAGGCTCTGCAGAGGGACCTGGCCCGGCTGGGTCAATGGGCCCAGGCCACTGTGTGAGGGGCAACAAGGCTCAGGGCCGGGTCCTGTCCTTGGGGCACAACAACCCCAGGCAACGCTACAGGGTTGGGGAAAAGTGGCTGGGAGCTGCCCAGTGAAAAAGGATCTGGAGGCAGGGGAGGGGGTGGTCGACAGCCAGCTGAATACCAGCCAGCAGTGTGCTCAGGTGGCCAAGAAGGCCAACAGCATCCTGGCTTGTATCAGGAATAGTGTGGCCAGCAGGGCAGGGATCGTCCCCCTGTGCTGGGCACTGGTGAGGCCGCCCCTTGAATCCTGTGCTCAGCGTTGGCCCCCCACCCCAAGAAGGAGATGGAGGGGCTGGAGCGTGGGCAGAGCAGGGCAGCGAGGCTGGGGAAGGGGCTGGAGCACGAGGCTGGGGAGGGGCGGCTGGGGGAGCTGGGGGTGCTCAGCCTGGAGAGGAGGAGGCTGAGGGGAGCCCTCATGGCTCCCCCAGCACCCGAAGGGAGGCTGGAGCCAGGCGGGGTCGGGCTCTTCTCCCCAGGAACAAGCGATGGGACGAGAGGGAGCGGGCTCAAGCTGCGCCAGGGCAGGGTTGGGTTGGATACGGGAAAAATCTCTTCCCCCAAAGGGCTGTCAGGGCCTGGCACAGGCTGCCCCGGGCAGGGGCTGGGTCCCATCCCTGGGGGGATTTAAAAGCCACGGAGATGTGGTGCTTGGGGACATGGGTTAGTGGTGGCCTTGGCAGTGCTGGGTTAACGGTTGGACTTGATGATCTTAAAGATCTTTTCTAACCTAAACAATTCTATGATTCTATGAACACCCACAGACCAAACAAGCCAGCTCCAGGTGGAACAACAGTTAGATAGATGTCTATCCAAAATCATTGCCCTAAATACATACATCAACTCACTGTGTGAAGCAAACCAGGTGGCAATTCATACAGAACCACTGCATTGATCTGAGGCAGCTGTGTCCTGCTTGAGAAGGCCTCCTACAAACCCCGCATGAGAAGAGCAGCCATCCTACCCCACGTGCCACATAATCCAGCGTGTAGGCTGCTGTTGTGATCGTTGCTGGCACCGGCTTAGCCTTGGCACAACAGACCAAGCCACACCTGAACCTGTTGAGCTTGCTCCAGAAACAGCAATGCCTCCAGAGAGACGTTCATGCATCCTGCGGATGAAGGGGGAGCTTCCTGTGATACCTTCCTCTTCCCTGCCGTGAGTTCGCATTGCTCTTGGATGTGCCTGGGCAGCTTCTGCTCTGATCCTTCAAAAGAAACAGCAAAACAGTTCCCAACATGCACGGACCAAAAGGACCACAGGTTCAAGCAACAGCCTTACCACGGAGATGGGTTATCACAGAATCTAGCAGGGAGTTCAAGTCTTCAGGGGCTATTCAAATAGCCACATGGTCAACCTGGCTTTTTGTTGTTGGGGATTTTTAAGACAAATTTAAATTGCATCCCAAAAGTTACTCGTGTAAAATTGACTGCCTGGGCTTCTTGTACAGCTGCTGGAGCAAGCACAGAAAGTCCTCGTGTTATTCCTCCCACCCAGAACAGTCCGTGAAGTAGGTGATGATGTTCCTCCCATCTGGGGAAGCCTCTGAGACAGGTGACATGAGCGTGCCTTTCTGGACGGTCTCATTTCCCTCTGTGGACCATAAGGGACCTGGAGAGCTCGCTCAACTCCTGACTTTCAGGTGGTGAAAGCAACGCGAGTTGAGCCGCCCTCCATCAGCCCCGTGGCACAGACACTGCGCCAAGGATGAACATTGTCAAACCATAAAGACAATTCACAAACAGGCCCAAGCTTAACTCTTTGCGTACAACTGATGCAGCAATGTGCCAGCCCCCACAACCGTCTCTGTCCACCTCCAGTCAACCCAAATAATAAATGGGAATCATAAATTCTAGTACTTAGATTAATGCTCAAGGAAATGCCTCTGCATTCTTGCAGGACCATTTTAATCAGCTCAAAACAGAAAGCCTAAATGACTAAAATCCTGCAGATGTCTCGGAACAAAGATCTAGCTACTTTTCAGCACTGCTGAACATCAGCTTGTGATCTTCACAAGCCACGTTGGCAGAGCAGAGGGTAGATGAATAAGCACAGTAATGTTCTTATCGCTGTTACGTAACTACTGCACACCAGCACCGTGGACACACAGCAGCGTAGTACAGTAGTACGTTAATAAATACAGTACTTAGATTTAATAGCTGGCCAGATATCTATCTGCTTGATAGACACACACACAGGATTGAAATAGTAGATCTTGATCACTAGTTGCCTAAATACCTGCATAAGTAGGGCCCCAAGTCGCTTAGAAAATGGGACTGAGATCACATAGACGCACTAATAAAAATGCCTTTCGTCCCACAGACTTTCATTTTCTCCCACCTTCTATCACAGGGACGAGCGATAACCTTTTTTCTGTGGCCAGCGAAGGCAGTGAGAGATTCTGAGGAGAGAACAAAAGGAAGAGGAGCACCAAAAACCTTGTAATAGCAGAAGAAAAGTGAAATGCTGGTATTCTACTGAAGGTTTATGCTACTTTAATTCTGAGGTTCCCCAGCTTGGAGAGCACCTTGCCTGCAAGGCTATATTGTACTAATTACACAGACACCTCAGGGTGGGAGCAGGAATGTGATCCCACATTTGTGGTCTATGGTACACAGAGATCAGATGGAGTTTCCCTCACCCAGACCTACATCTGGGTGAGACTGAAAGTTGCTATTAGACCGCAGAAAAAAGCGCCCTATATCAGGGCATGTTCGGAATTACACAAGTTGTCAACCCTTCGCAGTAAAACAGTGAAGCTTCCTGACGAGGAAGCTACAATTAGAGGAGGTCTGGGAAGCCCCTAAGATGAGAGGGCTTTGTCCTGCAGAGACTGATATAAGTGGGTACTGAGCTCAGCTGTTTGGGAATGTTTTTTGGGGGAAAATGTTCTTTTGTCTTTGGTAAAGAGAAGCATTTTGGGGAAATGCTTTGGGCAAATTGGACAGAACCAGCGTGGAAGCTAGGATTGAAGGTGAGGGGGCAGAGCTGACCACTCCAAACAACGTGAGCTCAATGGATGGCTAAGGAGGAGCTTGGCACAGTACCTGGCATTGGCTTCTCCTTCAGGAGCTGCTCCGTAACACAGACATAAGGAAGCGAGAGGTGGACCACAGCATTTCAGATGGTAAGAAGCAACAGTGCATCTCTGCTTGCATGCGAGCGATTTCTTTTTGAGCGGAGGATGGACAACAAGTAGAAGAAGGTGGAGACCAAGAGGTCAGGGGCAGCACAGACCAACCTGCAAGAGGTGGGAACCAAGTTGGAACCGTTGTACGTTCATAAGTACAATGACGGCAAGGCAAGCTAAGGAGACACGGTGTGGAAAGCCTATGAGGAGCAAGGAGAGCTGCCCCTGGAGCTACGAACCTCTCTCCTTGAGCGCACAGGGAGCCTGTGTGATGGCTTTAGGTTAGACCTTCAACTTTGAGAAAGCCAGAGTTCGGCAGGATGAGTTCTACCTGGTGTGGGCTAGGTCCCCTACTTCTAGGGGCAGGTCACTTCCCATCTTTACCTTGCCTGCTTGAGACACTTTGAATGGGGAGAGCGGGGCTGCGTTAGGGCTTGATTTTAGTCTCAGGTCTGGACCAGCAAGTATTCTTCTAATACAAATATTGCTCTACCTTGCAATCCCATTAACAAATGACTAATGACTATTTTAACAAATGGCTAATAATTCTGGGTTAACAGGAAGGTAAACAAGTCAATAACTTACTTGTAACCACCTATAAGATTAAATTATCTATTCAGAAATTAATTGCTAATCATAATTATGATGCCTGTTAATCTCTTATTTCCCCTACAAGAATGTGAAAGTATCAATTTAATATAATGTGTGAAAATAGTGAAGTAATTTTTCTATTGCTGTTATTATTAACAACTGCAGTGAGTGGACAAAGTAGAAGCTTATTCGTTTTTTTACTTTATTAGCTAAGCTAATGCAAAATACCATGCTCTCTGATCCCTGAGATCTCTTAAAGGCTGAGCAAGTCCGGGTTCCTCCACACACAGCAAACCTGCAGCTGATGCCCTCAAGCTGGGGTGTGTGGTGCTGGAGCACAGCAGAGATGAAATCTCCAAAGGGTTTCAGGAGGAGAGATGCAGCCTGCAGAGAAAAAGAAAAGAAAAATGAGGATGAAGAGGAAACTAGCTCGAACTCGAGGTTATATACACCAGGTGTCATGAGAAAACATTACTTTTTTTTTTCCTATGTGCAGCTGCTTCCCAGCAGAAAAATAGTCAATGTACATGGCATCCGTGATATAAATAGAGGAAAAATATTAGGGCAGCTTCTTGATCAAGATCTACAGTGGGAATAAGTAAAGGGAGTTGCTGGAACTTCAGTAATTGACATCAGCGACCAGTGCTCACAGGAATGGCCTCTCGAAGGGTTTGGGACCCTGGGGACCTCTTCACTTGGTCAGAGAGCAGCGTTAGAGAACAGGCTGAGAGGGGTATGGCAAGCGTCAAAAGACACTGTTTATGATTGAGAACAATCTTAATAACATCCCTTCCCACAGGAAGCTGAAACAGCTGGGAATAATTCTGGCAGATGTTCAGAATCCAGTAAACAATGTGATTAACAGCCTACAAAAGAAGTGGGTCCCAGTGCTGCCTTCTCTGGGCAGAGTGTCATTGCATCTGGGAAGTTCACCACACCCAGTCACACTTACATATCAGCTCTAAGCCAATTGGGAGGCCAGCCCAGGTGATAATTAGTCCAATCAAGGTCAGACTTTGTGATCAATTGAGTAAATCACTCTTTTGAGTTATTGGAACCTCAATTGCTGTCATTAGCTCTGCAGCAGCAATAACAGCATCCACAGGACAAGACGACAGGTGGAGAAAAGGTAAAGCAACACAAAAAGCACCAGAACTTTGATTATTCTCAGACTACACCTCGTGCCCAGCAAGGGAAAGGTCTGAAGAAGAGTCACCTAGTGTAGGCATCATGTGATGCCCAGCTCTGAAGTATTTTGCCTAGGTTAGCCATGTAGGTTCTTTGCAAAGCTGATGAAGAGAGACCACCACCTCCAGAAGGTGATTCCCTCTCCAGAGGATCCATCCTCAAAGTTATCTATCTTTCTTTCTCCACATAATAGCAAAGTTAGTCAAAGTTTCTTTGAACACAACCTTACAGATAATGCCAGCAGCGTTTTAAGGATGGCATTTCTTAGCCAAGAGGACTCTTCCATCAGAGGGATTCTGCCAAGTATATTGTGCATGTCCGCAGTTTCAGACAAGCCACGCTCCACCAGTCTCTCCTGGGTTTGCAATGGTCTGACTGGTGGTGGACGTGACGAGGACCAGAAACAGAGTTTGACACGAAGGTTCAAGATTCCCCAGCATTCATCCTCTCAGGAGGCCTGTGGCATCATGAAATACCTTACTTTCTAGAGCACTTTAGGCCATCATAAATGGTACCGTCCCTGGAAGATCCATCCCATCATGCTAACTTCATCCTGGTCCCACACTTCATTAACCAGACACCAAGGCCGTACAGTGTCCAAAACTCAGGACCTGGCTCTTCCCCAGCAACTCAACGAGTTCCTATCTCATGGCATCTCCCAGTTAAAAGCTCCAGTTCACAGCAGCAACTGCACAACATAATTTGCTGGCCAAGCCCTTAATTCAGCTTTTTCCAAAAAAAAAGTTGAGACTTGCAGCCACCTCGCGCTCGCTGCACGTCAGAACAGTGTCTGATCGCCGTTGGAGCACAGCCACTGCCACGGAGCGCTCTTTGGGTCTGGGCCAGCAGGTTTTGCATGGTAGGATGGGCACGGCTTGCTGACGTGCACCTTCGAGCTGGTGGTGCAATGGGCCCAGGGAGGGCAGCGTGCCTTCGCCGCCCGCCAGCACTCCTCAGGACCATACACATTTTGTGCCTGCTGGTGCACAGCACCAGCCGGGGGTTGGTGGTTCAGGCTACCATGTCCCTCTGATCTAGAAAAAGCTGTCTGGGTAGGATATGGTATTTGGCTGCCTGTCTCATGGCCCAGGGGATCCGTTAACATGCTGGCTATAAATCTGGGGATGGAAATAGTTTGCTCAGAGGCCCAGGCTGCACTGCAGCAGTATTTATCATGTGAGTGCACAACATGGGGGTTGCTATTACTGCACACGACATACAACTGTAGGATTTAGGGCAAGCTTCATAGGGCAACATTCGGTATGGCTTGTCTTAGGTGGGAGAGGATCATAAAACCTAGGAAGGCTGGTTTGATCACTCAAAACCTCCAGATACTGCAGCTCATGTTGTGGTACAGGGACAGGGCATTTCAAGTGATGGCCATGGGCACTCCTGGCACTTCAGGATGAACCCATGATGAGCTGCGCCTCAGAGCTGTCCTTTAGCAAAGGAAATTCTCCCAGGGCCACATTCAACCTCCGGGTTGGGGAAAAAGAATAAAAATCTGCTGAGCACTCAGCTCTGTTAGGGGACACGGCACAACTCTTGTCCATGTTAGCAGGAAATTATCAGCTTCGCTACGTGGCCCAAGAGGGCTGGAACTGAAGTATTAGCATCTCAGGAATTATCTCATCCGTCATCCACTTCCACCCTGGCCCGCAGCTGCACTTTGCTCACCAAGGCAGCAGAACGCCAGTCTGCAGGAACAGAGGCGGATTTGCACGCCGGAACGACTGGCACAGGCATGCCACCGCTGGAAGAGCCAAGCAAGCTGCAGACTGCTAGAAGTAACCCTATGACTCAAAAGGTCACAGCCTTTCCCAAATCACACTGCTTTCAATTCTTCCCATGCCAGAAGCAGTCAACAACATACAAAAGCTTTAAATACAGTTATTTATTGTCAGTAGGAACCTCAGTCAGGGCCATCAATTGTCTGTGCTAGGTGCTGTACGGGCAAAACCATTCACACATTGTCACCAAAACCCCTTTGGAGCCACAGGCATGCTGGCTCAGGACCTTGCAGGGAGATAGACTGCTAACACTTTGCAGTAAAGAGTAATTTAGATCTATCTTTTATGCATTTAAAATCTTTTCTGAGCCCTCTAGTGGTGCTTAGCAGTCTGTGCTTTAAAAACCATCCAGAGCAGCAGCTTGCTGCGCACCTTGGTGTAAAAATACCCACTGAGCCCCCAGCATGGCCAAAGGATGCCCAAAGCCCGAAGTACCCCATTGCATTTACCAGTGCTTTGGTAGCCTGGTGCAAGTAACCTCAGCCGTCACAGCCTGTCAGATCCAAGCACGAGATAGACTCCCCTGTCCAAGGCCCAATTTGCCTACCTAGTATTCCAGACCCACCTACCTACCCCTGAATGCCATATCCCGCCCCAAGTCTTTACAAGTGTAACAGTGAAAAAATTACAACTCCTACCTTGTCAACAAAGGAGGCAATGTTTCCACTGAGGATCTTGATTTGCTCCTTCTCCAGCATTTGCACCTTCTGGACCTCAGGGTCAACATCTAGACTGAGAGGTGCAAGGAAGCCTTAGCTCATGGTGACTTCTTGGATGGCAGAAGATGTGAAGGGGGGGAACCAGCATATCTTTTTCCAACAACCAACCTGTTTTCACCAAAGAGATTTGCCACACCACCTTAGGAGTGCTCAGCACCAACACACCCACCCAGCTGAGAGCTTCCAGCCTGTAGGAAACACTTCTATTCCCACCATTTCTGGAGAGACTTCTGCAGAGCCACTTCTTTCTCAGCCCAAAAGGTTTCAAGCAGGCTATGCTGCTAGCAGGTATGACAATACCAGAGCTACCCTTGCTCTCGTTCAGCTGATTTACTTCAAATGGACAAGGCTGTAGCACAAAACCAGACCTTCTAACAGAGGATCAGTGTATTTCCTCTTTATATGTCTGCAAGGAACCGGGCTTTGTCGGAGAGGTGAAAACAAAGCAATGCAAGCCAGCTGAAGGGCTTGGTTCCTTGGCTGCCAGCCCAGCCTTTACTCCAGCAGATTTCAAACACCTGTGGAGGCACAAAAAAAAAATTCAAGAACTTATTCTAGGGACTTCAGAAAGTGATTTTGTGGGGGAGGAGGAAGGGAGGCTGGTCTGAGGACCTCCAGGACCAGCATGAAGTGGCTGTCCAAGTCTGAGACAAGGACCAGTTCCTGTTTCAGATGATTCTGGCCCCGTATCAAACCCTGCAAAGGTCAGGCAAGGCAGAGGACCTGCAGTTCAGACGGATCTGCCACAAACACAGTTACTGGCAAATGCAACACACCACTTGTCCTTTCATCTTTCATCAGGCCGTCACTTAGGAGCGATGACTGCACTAAGAATGGAGCCAGTCCTTCCTTTAGGTAGTGGTTTTCTACACAACCTGAAATTCCCATCTTAACCTGACCGATAATTTATGGGAAAGTCAATTTGTCATCTACCTGGCGGACAAGAGCCGGTTCAGGTGTGTGTGAGAACAGGGCAGTGTCCCTTGCACAGGCTGCAAGCCCTCTAGTGGCATTTTGTGGCCGTATCTACCCTGTCTTCAGCAGGTCTGCCCAGCAAGCCCTGGTCCCCAGGCAGGAGATGTACCCTTGCTTCAACCCATACTTCTATTTAAGAGTGGATATTGCCATGCTATGCCATGCCATGCCATGCCATGCCATGCCATGCCACGTCATGTAGACTTTCAGCTAGGCCTGATGGGCACCAGCAGTGGAGCTGGTCAGAAAACGTGGGTTGTGCGGTCATGAGTGTAAACCTAAAGGAATATCAGCTCACTCTTAGGGCAGAGCTAGTGAATGCGGAAGCAAGATGAAGGGCAGAGAAGCACCAGCATCCAAGCCAGAGTGGGTGGGAGGAAGAAGAGGAGGAAGGTTTGCTGTCAGCACCAGACACAGATGACGTGGTTGCCATAAGTTCTGCAAATCCTGCTCTACCCGCCCCAGCTTTAGCTGAGTGTTCACTGGATGAAATGGGGCCAGGAGGGAGCTGGAGGTACACCACATCCACTGGCAGCACTCATCCAGGTCACCTGGCTACGCGGGAGCAGATATTTTGCCCAGAGACACACAACACAGGAGCAGCGTGTGATTTGCTTGCAGTTCATTGAGCGCTCTCACAGAGGAATGGGGCTGACATCAAACAGGAAGGAAAGGCTGGGATGAAAGGCGCTTGATTGTTGGCACAAGCTCTACAATCAAAGTTGAGGTCAATATTAACTTAGATGAAGGGCCCAAATTCACCTGCAAAGCCCTAGATGATGCTCTGGGACACGGACTTCTTTGGATCCCAGTAAGCCAGTCAGCAAAATTCGCCCTGCTGGCACAAGACATCCCTGGAGACTGACAACAGAACCAGTTTCACTCATGACGAGTCCAAGACGAGCAGCCAGGATCCGAAGGGGCAAGGAAGGAGGTGTTTTAGCATCTAGAAGAAAAGAACAGGAGCACAGCTTGAAAAAGCAAACAGAAGAGCTCCACTTTGCTCCTTAGCTCCACTTCTTTGGTAGCCTCATAGCTTTAGGTACGTTTGTCCGTGTGTTTGCTTACAGAAGCTTTCAGGTCTTTGACCGTTGGGGTTTAAAACTCCTTCCAAGCCCAGATATTTGGTGGCTGTTGCTGCTTTCATGATATGCTGATTTCAGTCTCTCTTGAGAAAGTCAGCAGGTTTTCTAGTGAGTATTTGAGATAGTTTTGCACTTAGACAAGTGAGTTGGAGGCGAGTGAGCTGGGGGTGTTGCTGTTTGAAGTGTAGGTAAGGCACCAAAGGATGCTGATTTCCGCATTGAACCTCCAATAACCTCTGCACCTCAGCTCCATTGCCCTGAACATCTCATCCTTCAGGATCACGAAGGACTCCAGCTGCTCAGGAGATATGTGCCACACAAATACAGTATCAAGGATGCGGAGGCAGATGACCTCTCAGGAGATAATGTTTCCATCCTTTCAACGAAGCAGCACCACTCATAAAAGCAAAGGTTTCCTGCTTACCAGCTGTTCGCTGTCCTATCCAATACGACTACAAAGTGGGTGAGTCTCCTCCATATTTGCACAGCGACCAACCCAAGGGAAGCAATCTTGGTAGCCTCTGAGGCCCTCCCATAATACAGATGATGAGTAACAATTAAGAACGCATTACAGCTCTAATTACAGCCAATATAATGCCACCTGGATTAATTCCCCAATAGGCTCATAAATTCTTGCACCTATTATATCTCTTTCCATGTTCTAATGCAAAGAATATTGCACCACTCACACCCTGAACCAGGTTATATGATAGACATCTACCTGCTCTCCTCTCCTTCCAGCAGCTTCCTGCACACGGCAACCTCAATGTCAGGGCTGTCTTCACACTCAACAAGTCCTGATATTCCTTCAGTTCATGGCCAAGCTCCTCTTTGGCTCCACTGAGGGCTCTGCAGAGTTCATCCAGTTTGCTTTTGGCTTTGTTAAGGGTGAGATCTCCTTTCTGTTCCACCTCAGCAATGCTTGGTGGAAGGAAGAATACTCTGAATCCCACCAGCTGGGACCTAACTGTCCTCTGAGCCGCAGGGCATCTAGCCACCAGTGGTCTTGCACTAAACCAGTTGGTGACTGGAGAGGCCGGCAATCCCAGACTGTATCTCACAACCCCACGTTACTCGGACTGAGTGATGGAGACCCAGTGGTAAACACTAAGAGTAAGGCATTTGCCATCTTGCTTTGAACTCCAATCTTTGCAAGCCAAAAATGACCTGAAAATGCAGGCAGGTTCTCGTGAGCACCTAAGCAGAGCCCACAGGAGACTCCTGGGGGCAGATTTTGTATTAGCACAGACAGCACACGTCCTTCGCTGTAGAAAGCCAGAACTTACAAACCAACAAAAAATATATTTATTCTGCATTTTTTATCCTCTATGTCCAAAATGGCAACAGCTCTACCAAAAAGTATTGAAGAGTTATCATTGCTTGATCACACTGAAGCTGTTTCACAAGTAAATTCACTTGTTTTAAGCAAAACAGGCGCCGTTGCTGCAAATATGGATCTACTTTTACACTAGAGGTAGCAGCTAGCACAGTGCCCCGTGGCACAAATGAAGGGGAGCCCAGTCACTGGGCTGTTACCATCTTTCATTCAAGCATGATGTACTTGAGCAATTAGCATTACTCCCTTTTTCATGAGCACAGCAGATAGGAAAGATAAACTCCAGCACTTCCGTGTTATAGCCTGGCCCCTCTCCAGGAAAAACTCAGGGAACTTATAAAAAGCCTGCGGTTTTCTGCAGGATGAAGCCTGCATCTTTGGCTTCCTGGGTTTCAACACACTGGAGATCTTCGCCCTCTCCGCCGTCCTCCCAAGGAAGTCCCCAGGAATGCTCTAGGGCTTTGGACCATCTTGGTCCGTACTTGCCCTTGGCCTCTTCACTGGGATGAGGAAGTAGGAGATGACTTCTTGGTTTCTCCCATCCCAACCTATAAATTTTAGAATCAGAAATGTCGTTGTTTATTCAAAAAAAAGAGAATAAGGCATATTATAGCCTGGTATAAACATCAGATTAAGAAGTCAGGTGTGTCAACTGAAAGGATATTTGGGGGGAAATAAGAAAAGCAGCATGAAAGTAACACTAGTTCAAATAAGAACTATCATTTAGATGGCAAGGGTTCTGCAATACAGATCTTCTCCGTTGCCATACTTTTATGTGACAAACACCAGGATAATGCGCATGCTACAGTACAGTCAGGGCTGATTCACCTACTGGTCCTGCTCTCACTCCTCCCAATGCTGGAGAAAAATCCAGCCAAGAATTAATCAAATTAATTTGGTTGCAATGGGATGTTATTTGGAGAGGGCTAGTGACTAACCTGGCTGGGCAATGTGGAATTATAATAGCAGGTTCGAGGCTGTGTCTCATACTTTCACGCTGCTTTTTTTTCATGAGTAATTTGTGTCCACATAACGTCTTCAGGCCTTCCCACTGCTCACGTATGAGGTGCCGGTGCCCATGTAAGAGCCCTGCTCGTCAGATAGATGGTGCTGCTTGCCCTTGTGCCAGCCAAGGGTGGAGGACAACCACTCTTCATCGGTGCATTAACCGCCCACTGCAGACCTGTTGCTGGTGTCCTCCCCCATCGAGGCCTCCAGGGTGCCTGGGTGGGAGCTCCAGGCACCATCAGGACTGAGCCACTGCGTGGTGGTGACGGATTGGCTGCGTGTCCTCTTGGGACGACAGCTGTGCCGAGGACTGGCACTAACTGCCGCATCCCAATGGCCATGTTCAAACTGCCACAGCCCAACGGCAGTGGTCACACCACCCCAGTTCAACTGCCACATCCCAAATGTGGACATTTCCCACTCTACTCGGCGCTTGTCAGGCCACACCTGGAATACTGTGTACAGTTCTGGTCCCCCTTATACAAAAAAGCTGTGGCCAGGCTGGAGGGGTCCAGAGAAGGGCCACCAAGATGATCAAGGGCCTGGGCAGCTGCTGTATGAGGATGGGCTGAGAGAGCTGGGCTTGTTCAGCCTTGAGAAAAGGAGGCTTCGAGGGGATCTCACCCCCATGTACCAGTACTTAAAGGGGAGCTACAAAGAAGACGGAGACTCCCTTTTTACAAGGAGTCACATGGTGAGGACAAGGGGTAACGGGTGCAAGTTACTCCCAGGGAGATTCCGATTGGACACGAGAGGGAAATTTTTCACAATGAGAACAGTCAATCATTGGAATAATCTCCCCAGGGAAGGGGTTGACTCCTCTACGCTGAACACGTTTAAGACTCAGCTGGACATGGTGCTGGGCCATCTCGTCTAGATTGTGCTAGGAAGGTTGGACCAGATGATCCTTGAGGTCCCTTCCAACCTGGGATTCTGTGATTCTATGATTCTATGAAATGTCATGTTCAGACTGCCACATCCCAATGGCCATGTTCAAACCGCCCAGTCCAAATGCCACAACTGCCCTGTTCAGACCACCCTGTTCAAACCATCGCATCCAGATCACCACAGACCAACTGCCACCATTCATTGCCATGTCCCAAGCACAACGTCCCTGCTGGTGGCCCTGCCTGCTTCGTTCCTGAGGTGCCCATCAGCCAAGGGCCGGACACTTCATCCTGCTACGCTTGGGACGAGCACAATCCCCCCACCTCATGGCCTCCAGGTTGACTTTGCATGTTCCCTTCCTGTGCCACACTTCTCACAGCCATGGTTCTCCCACCCTGCAGAGAGATGGGGATTCTACTGTGGAGGAGCAAGATGGCACCTCCTAAGAGGAGAGAGAAAGGCCATCTTCCTCCTCCTCCCCTCAACTGGGCGGTTCATGGCGCTCAGTAACTTGCACCATAGGACAGAGCCCTGTAGGCATTGACATTCCTTACAATGAACAACAAAGCGTGTTTTCCATCCCCTGGGGACCGTGAAGTGATAAGACGACACAAAGATATCTTTTCATCTCTCTGCAGTTTATTGGTAATGAAAGAACTTGGAGGAAAGGGGTGCTGGTAGAAAGCAACCATGCAGTAGGGTTCACGCAACAGAAGGTTTGCAATAAGGCCATACATACATCAGGTGTGAAGGAGAAGAGGGAAAGAAATCTATAAAATATTAAAGCTGCCAAATTACTCCACCGAGGGAAGGTGGACATCTCCAGAGACCTGTTTCTCACTCCTAAATCTGACTATGAGACATTATCACATTTCTTCTGCTTACGTGAATTCCTAATATAGCTGAAACAAGCATGTGGGTAACATGCAGGACACATGGAAATCGCAGGGGAAACACGGCCATTGAAAAAGAGACCTTAAAAAGTGAAAGGAAAGAGCAGTTTTATACACGGCTCCTCCTCAGCCAGCACAGCAGCCGGCGGTAGTAGCGAGAAGCGCAGCGAGAGATGCTCGGATGAGCTCTGCAGTCCCTGGTACCCACGAGGGAGATCTTTCATCCCTGGAGACTGGTGGAGCTCAGAGAGGAGCCAGGCTCTACCAACAGGATGGTGTTTTGCTGCAAATCTCCCCTTGGGCAGGATGATTGAAGGAGGTGGTGAGCTGTAAGGGAAACAGTTCATTTCTTTGCTGGATACTGGTTCAGGATGGAAGGGGCTGTGCTGCTGGCTGGAGGAAGGAAAAGATGCTTCTTTCCTTGGAGGGACTGAGGTCTGGGCTCAGTATTTTACACCTGAAGATTTGGCCGTTGTGGTTGTGACACATCTCCGCACAGAGGAGGATCCACCCCCTCCCATGAAGTTGCCACCTCCAGAGCTGCACATCCTTCCACTTCCAGAAGAGAAGCCACCGCTGAGTATTCCTCCTCCTACGCCACAACTGCCTCCAATGACGCTTCCTCCTCCGACCGCACATACTCCTCCTCCCATGCCACTGCCGGCTCCAAAGCCACCAGCTCTGCCTCCAGCGATGGTGGTTCTGCCTACCACAGCTGCAAGAGAAGGACAGGCTCACTCTACATCAAGTGACAGCCTGGGAATCCTCACGAAACCCAAGGTAAAAACCATTCTGCAGAGAAGACGATGTACAGATACTTACAGACATTTACGTTGGACGGGTTGTCTCCACAGAGCCTGTGTAGGGAAAGGAACACAAGTTGTAAATCTAATTTAATAGAAAGCAATTAATCTCCATGCAATTTCCCAAGTACTCCCTTTATTTCCTGTTTTGTTTAACGTCAATCAAAACCATTGAGAAAGATTCCCTGTGGGGACCTCGTTTCTATTTTGGGCTTACAAACTTGGGAAAAAAAGGAAAGTAAATGAGATTCCAACATGAAATGGGTTGTGAGACTTGATTAAACCTCAGTCTGTCCCAAGAATAGCCAGTACCTTGGCCAGGCCAACCTGACAGAAGGGCTCACCTGTTCTCCTCTCCCTCCAGCAGCTTCCTGTACATGGCAATCTCAACGTCCAGGGCAATCTTGATGTTCAGCAGCTCCTGGTACTCCTTCAGCAAGCGAGCCAGCTCCTCCTTGTCTTTGCTCAGGGCACATTCCAGCTCTTCCAGTTTCCTCCTGGCATCCTTGAGGGCCATCTCGCCCCGCTCCTCGGCCTCAGCAATAGCTGCCTGCAGCTGCTGGTTCTGAAAAAAAAGAAAAGCAGATTCTCAGTTGCCTTCTGCACACCCACCACTGGAGCAGTCCTCAAGGCACAAACTGGATGGAAAACAGGCAGCAACCATCGATCTCCTCCACAGGACCTGAATTTCAGTGACTACATTTCCCTCACGCTCTCCTCAGCACACCGCCCGGCTCAGTCATGACCCAGCCTGATGCCATCACGCAACGAGATGCTGAGGAACCCCCACCTGCTTCTTCACGTTCTCAATCTCAGCCCGCAGCCTCTGGACATTCCTGGTCAACTCTTGGATCTCTATCTTGGTGTTGCGCAGGCTGTCCCCGTGCCTTCCAGCAGTGTTCTGCAGCTCTTCATACTGACAGCATGGAGACAAAGCAACCCATCAGCAACAAAACCTACCAAGAACTCAGGCAATTGCCTTGCTCTGTGGCAAGGGAGGCAGCCAGCAGCAGAGGCTGTTGCAGGTGCCTTGACTGCTTCCCAACTCACCCGGCTCTGGTACCAAGCCTCAGCTTCAGCTCTGCTGTTCTGCGCAATCTGCTCATACTGACGCCTGACCTCCTCGATGATGCTGTCCAGATCCAGGTGACGGTTGTTGTCCATGGACACCACCACGGACAGGTCCCGGCTGATTGTCTGCATCTGAGCCAGTTCCTACAACCAAGACATGAGTTAGCCTGACCATCTGAGGAGGGGAGAAAGAGCAGCAACTCCAGGCCTCTCAAGCCTGAATCCACATGGGTACCCAGTCCGACCTCCGTGTCTTTGGCCACCACACTCCTCATTGCATCTCCAGCCAGCCCAGGGAAGGGAGAGCTCTTACCTCCTCGTACATGCACCTCAGGAAGTTGATTTCATCGGTCAGAGCTCCCACCTTGGCTTCCAACTCTACTTTAGTCATGTAGGCACAGTCCACATCCTACAGGAAAGATCACACAGAGAGTCAACGGCTTCCTCCCATCCCAGAAGAGCTCTTGGCAGCCAAGGCCTCCTCTTGGGAGCTGCCCGTCTTGGTGCTGCCTCCTTCCAAGCTCTTTGCAGCCTGTCCCCCCACACCCCCTCTCTCCTGGTGCCTCTGGGACTCACCTTCTTCAGCACCACAAACTCGTTCTCAGCAGCGGTCCTCCTGTTGATTTCGTCTTCGTACCTGTTGAAGGGGACAAGACAAGATGAGTCTCTTGGACTGCTCATCAGGCAACCGGTGGAGCCCTCCTTCCCTCCATGGCAACCTCAGTCCCATTTCTGCAGAGGGAAGCCAGTGTGGAAATCTCCAAGCCAGCTTAGCTCCCCTGTCTGGCTGCTCTCTTCTTCCTTAGCCTGTCACTGCACTTACTTGGTTTTGTACTCCTCCACGTATTGCCGCATGTTCTGCAGCTCTGACTCCAGCTGCCCCCTCTGTCCCAGGAGAGACTCCAGCCTCCTCTTCAGGTTCTGGATGTAATTCTCAAAGATGACATCGAGGTTCTTCCTTGGCCCCGAAGGCCCTTGCTGTTGGAGGAGCTCCCACTTGGTGGAGAGGACCTTGTTCTGCTGCTCCAGGAAGCGGACCTGAAAGCCCACAAAGGGGGGTGTGAGAGATTCACCCAGGGAGACATCACGCTACTCCAACTCCTGCGTGTTTGGGAGGCCAAGGGAATCATTCCCCAAATCCCCAATGGGACCATGGCTAGTTGGAAGCCCATTTTCCAAGAGGAAGATTCCTCCCTTCTTTCTCCTCTTTTTTCAATTATCCTTGAATTTCTTCTCTTTTCTACTCCTACATTTCTGCTCCTTTTTCATTACCTCTTGGAATGATTACATTCCAGATTTACAGATTATTCTCATTTCCAGTTGTAAATTTTGACCCACATTAATTTGCAGAAGCATCAGACCAATTTTTACCTTCCCGTGAATGAAATCCCATATGTCTCAATATCAGAGAGCATTCCTCTTCTCAGATACAAAAAATATTCTATACCTATGTCATATATTTAAAAAACTATGAAGCACGGTTTTAACCAATGTTCTCCCAGTGCAGACAGTCTAAAGAATACTCATCTGTACTTGAGCTGAAATAAGGGACAGCCAGGAATTTATTGAAAGCTCGTTCCTACATTTTAAGTTCCTGGAGAAGAAACCATCCTTGAAAAAGGACAGACTTAAAGAACCGCTTAGGATAACTGAGTATATCATGATCACTTGGCCTGATGGCGCAGAGAACACTAGAGAGAAAAGCTAAGGAAGAATTTGGACCAACCAAACCTAGAGAAAGTCATTTGGTTTCTCCGCGGATGTAAAATTTCCTTAGGAGCACTCAATGAAAACACTATCAGCCCTCCAGACCTGCCAACACTGAGCTGAGAAGGACAATATCTCCCTCTCCACAGCACGGGAAAGCTCCTCAGGGTCCCCGTTCCCAAGGAAATACAGTTCCAGCCTCTCACCTTGTCAATGAAAGAGGCAAACTGATTGTTAAGAGTCTTGATCTGCTCCTTCTCCTGGCACTTCACTTGTTGGATCTGAGGATCAATATCAACATGGACCGGCCGCAGGAGAGTTGGGTCAACCTGCACCGGTTGGATGCCTCCAGGGAACCCAGGACCACCTCTCACAGGACCACCAAAGCTGCCTATTCCTCCACCAATGACACCTCCTCCAATGCTGCCAAATCCTCCTCCATAGCCTCCACCAAAGCCACCAATTCTACATCCGTATCCACCGCCATAAGAGCCACCCATGGAAATTCTTCCGCTGCCACCCAGGTTATGGAGGCTCCTGCTGCTAAAACCTCCACAAGGTCCGCTGCCTCCGATTCCCCTGGATGTGGAGAACGAGCTATAGCTGATCCTGCTTCTGCCCCCACTTCCTCCAAAGCCACCACCGATGGCAGAGCAAGAGCTGTATCCCCTTTTGCTTCCGCCTCCAAAGCTTCTACAGATCGACTGCCGAGACATGGCTGTTTCTTCCAAGCAGAGTTGAGGAGAGCAGAAAGACCAACGGAGCTGTGCTGCTGAGGGATGAATGCAGAGAGAAGTCTGCACAGTCTTCTCTGGCTCCCCAGCTTCAGGCATTCCCTTTTATCTGTTTCTGGAGGTGGGCTGAGTCTACAAGGGCGTGAAGAGGAAACAAATTTACTGTCTTCATCAGCTTGGTGCGGTTAACAGATTTTTGCCAAATTGTTGACTCCACCCAGAAATACGCTTTGCAATGCAGAAGGGAATAAAAGAGCAAGAGCATTGAAACAGATCTCAATGAGTAAGTGGACTCTCATATCTTTATGGCATCTGGGAAAATAGGTTTTACAGTGATGTAGTCATGTTCTTCCTTCCTCCCACCTTTCTATCTGTTCTTAATGATTTCGCAGTTTGTCTGGATCTGGATCTTTTGCACTGACACTCAACGTCGGGCAAGCATTTTGGTGAAAACCAACTAGAATGAGACTTTCACAATTCCCCCAAGCACACCCCAAATCTCTTCCTTAAGTGGAAAAATGCTGATGGCTTTCCGAGAGGCAGTTTCCCAATGAAGAGCAAAAAAACCACACATTAACATTTAACAACAGTCAGCATTTCTTTTTGCTCTGGAAAGGAGGTGCTTAGTTCCTTTCCTAAGAGCATCAGTTGGGATGAGAGTGCCTTCTTCAAGGGCACATTTCTGCAAAATGTGTCTCCCCGAGTCTGAGCTAACCAGGTGCCAAGACTCTGAGCACCAGAGCGGAGTGAGCAAGAGAACAAGGATGTCCGAGCTCCTTCCTTGTGCTTTTCAGATGGCCGCAGGGATTGCCGAACCTGCAGAGGACTGGAAGGACACTTCGGGCACGAGATGTGCTCATGATGACTGAAGGCAGACAAATAGCAGAGAAATGCAGGCAGGGATAACAGTGACTTGTTAAAATAATTTTTTTTTTACTTCAGTTGGTAGGCGAATGGTCAGGCTGAGTTCATCATACCTGATCATTTTGAAATAAGGGGCAACTAAAAGGTAGGAGCAGCTCTAATGCTTTCTTAAGTAATAACAGTTGAAGTATTGCTGTATATGAAGTGGGCTTTAAGAGCATCTTTGCCCACATCTTTGACCACAGTAAATTTGGGGTGGGGGAGGGAACGGGTGCTGACCAAATTCACTTTAGAAAAATGTATTTATGAGACAACAACTGCTGCTTCAAACTAGAAAACGATAATATTTAATTTCATGCACAAGCTCTCTGGCTATGAAGTAGGAAGTTCACCTGAAAGACATCTTGCAGATATCCTCTGGGTCTCATTAATCAAGTATACATTTTAGTTACATGTATGAAATTTAAGAACAAAAAACAATATTTTCCTAGTGCTTAGTCCCTGAAAATCATCAATAAATGTCAAGGGAAATATATTTTAAAGCCTTCTAAGCATTTCAGCAGTCCAATATAACACTATATTTAAGCTTACAGAATGCAATATACACGTGTGTGAATTTTCACAATCACCCATAAGACTTGTGCAACTAAATGTTGTTTGAAAGTATCACTAGGTACCAGCCTTCACCCACAGACACTTCAAACCCGTCAAAAAACCACCCCAGAGAATCACTTTCAAAGGCCACTTGAGGAATCAGAAACGGGAATGCCACTGACTGTCCCTGAGAGGGAGGCTGCTCCACAGCACAGTCTCTTCACAGAATGGGGCACAGGGGAGTGGAGAACGTTACCCTTGAGGGACTCAAGTCATGGTTGGCCAAGGGTTATTCTGCCCTTGAGGGACTCAACTCACGGTTGGCCAAGGGGTACCCTACCCTTGAGGGACTCAACTCACGGTTGGCCAAGGGGTACCCTACCCTTGAGGGACTCAACTCACAGTTGGCCAAGGGTTATTCTGCCCTTGAGGGACTCAAGTCATGGTTGGCCAAGGGTTACCCAGATGTGTGTGGCCTGCCCTCTGCAACAGGCTGCAGCTGGAGAATGGGCAGCCGTCCCTACAGCAGGGAGGGGACACCTTCCATTCATAAGCAGCTTGACTGAAGAGGGTCCTATTTCTTGGCTGTTATCTCCAAAACGGAGACTTAAGTGCTCCCGGTGATTCTGCAGTCCAGTGCACTCGCTCATGATGAGCAGTGCCAGGGAGGTGTAGGGTAGCTGGGTTTTAGTTAGAGAAAAGAGGTTGCCTCTTCTCATGGCCTCCCTCCAGATTGCCAAACACATGGTAGCTTCCCTTCTGGGAAGGCGGCACGACTTGGTTGTAACATCCCACATGGCGGCTCCACGACGAGGGGGAAGATCTGCTAAGTCAGCCAAATGCCTGGATGCTGACCACATTCAGCAGGTACAGATAAGACGCCCAGATTGAGTCACTCTGACGTCTTCAGACAAGATGCGAAGATTATACCAAACCTGGAGTCACTTCAGCCTCCTCCAGGTAAAACTCGATAGACAGCCTAGGCTCCAGCCGTTCCTTCAGATCTCTTACGCAAAGAGCTGTGCACAGCAAAATCATCAACACAGGCAAAATGTAAACTCTGCAGAAAACGTAGATGGAGACCAAGCCAGGCTGCAGCTTCAGATCTCGCACAGCAGAGAGAGCATGACAGCATAGAGGAGGATGTCGCAATGATTCCTCACAACAATGCCCACGACGCCGTGTTTCAGATTTTAAAGCTGAGAAGAAACATAGTCTTAAAATTAAGAACGAAAACAGGTGATTCTTGCCCCAAACCAAACCCCAAAGTGCTCTTGGCACAGCCCCAGCTTCTCAGAGGCATCGCCTTCTCATCGTCTTCTGTTTGGGCGAAACCCAACCATGTTCCCCAGCTCTAGCACGCCTCTGCTGGGCTTCAAAACACGTCAAAGGTCCTCCTGCGAGAGCCCTGTAACCATTCCCCACTGCCTTGCCTGGACTTCTTCCTAGCTCTGCAGCTTCCTGACCTGCTACGGGGACACTGGCAGCTCACAACAGGTTGTTGTGGGACTCCTGAACCACTCCTGAAAGCGGTTTCTGTCTCTTTGATCTCTTCTTGTGGTGGAGGAACTGCGGCACAGATCAAACACACCAGCCTTCTTCCCCCGTAGCCCCTCCTTGAGCTACACCAAATCTCTCCCTCTTGCTCTCAATGTAAAGAGGAGACAGTGGGGGGTCTGAGCTGACTTTTCACGGGAGCTGATGGGTATTTGAGCCCACGGTTTTGGGATGAATCGTGCCTTCCTGGCCCTCCGTGTTCCCACTGGAATGGTTGAATGAAGGGGAGGATGAGTTAGTGGTTCTCAAGCGCTCCTGGTGCCCGTCGGGTGCCGAGCTGTGCAGCCTGCCTGGCCACGGCCTGCTTGTACACCAGAGGGTAGGTGCTTGGCCAACGTCCATCTCCATGCTTACAGGCAGCTGTAACCCTGCCCTCCCACCGCTGCCCACAAGACTCCTACCATTGCCACCTTCCCCTACCACACAGCAAATTCCACTCCAAGGCAGGAAACTCAGATGGACTGACAACAGCAGATTGATCTGATGTCTGCTCCCTCCCTCTCGCTGCTGATTTCCATCATCAATCAATGTGTTTGGGTCTCTCCTGGTTTCGCCACTGTGCACTGGCAGCATTCCTGCACAAACCCCATGACTTTCTGTTTGTGATTTCGGCATACCCTGTACACAGCTTCTTCCTGCTCTAAAAATCTGAAATCTGAGAGGGAGATTAATTAAACCTCTTTCCTAGAGCAGCTGCAATTTTTATGTTACCAGATCACTCTGGTAGGATGTGACATGAGCAACAGGGTACTGAGCGCCTTAGTTTGCATAAAGGCTGAGCCCTAAATATTGGCATGGGGTAGCCTGTAGCCCTCTCATTGATTCGGAAGGTGCTGGACCCCTCTGTGCTGGAGGTTTCAAAACACTACAAATGAAGACAACTGCTGTTGAAATGACTATACATGATTCCAAGGATGGGGTTACATCAGGACCTGCCCAAAAATATAACAGCCTTCTGAATTCCTCCAGTTTGGGTTCTCAGTGCTCCTGCCTGCTCACATTTACTGCACGTTGTGTGAACTGAGCATCGTAACCCCACCATTCGAGGAACAGGCTGGGTTTGGGCACTGCAATGACTGATAAGAGTCAAGAGGCATCACCCATGCTTGGACACGTCCCTAGCTCCATCCGCACACTCATTCAGTGCCCTCAAAGCACAGTCACGACACAGTGAACAGAAGAACACCCCACACCTTCCCACCACAACCCTTCCCCAACAACTAAAACCACCTGGCCTAGAAGTGGCTCCCAAACCAATGACACAAAGACATAGTGAATGTTCTCTGCAATTTATTGAGAATGGCAACATCCCGAGGAAGGAGGACATACCACAAACAGAAGAGGAAGGGAGGTGGGGACAGTACATCTCGTTCCATGTCACAGGGGGCCTGGCACTGAAGAGCAAGCTTTGTTCTCCTTAGAAAAAGTCCACGTGTGCCTGAGGTGTTACCAGGTGTCACGGAGAGCAAGGACAAGTGGAACTGGAAGCCACAGCTCCAGAGGGAGCTCCAGCTTACAGCACACCTGCGGCTCCCAGGTGAGCAAAGGTGCCCAGGTGCTCCAGCCTGGGGCAAGTAACCCCACTGGCCACCAGCCAAGAAGGTGCTCCCTCCCAGCTCTGCCATGGGACGAGTCCCGCTTGCCCCACAGCTCCCCTGACCCCAAAGGCTAGTGAATGGAAGCAGCAGGATGTACTGCATGCAGAAGCGCCCCAGGGATACGGCCATGGAGGAAGGGACATGAGGACAGAAGAAGAAAGAGGAGTTTTATACACATTTGCCACGAGGCAGCCAGAAATGTACAACCCAGCAAGAAAGGCAGAGCATCTCCCTCCTGTAAAGCAGCTCTCCGTGCTGGGTATCCACAGGTGAGATTTTTCGTTGCTCAGGAGATTATTTCATCCCTGGGCTTGGGGCTAACGAGCAGCTTGCCAGGGCTGCTAACGGGACATGGCATTGCCACGAGACTCCCTTGATGGGACAGAGCCAGGGAGACGAGCCCATACGTGGTGGGCCGTGAGGGACACAGTTCATTTCATTGCGGGACACCGGAGCTGGATTTAAGGAGGCTGGGCTGCTGCCGGGAGAAGGTAGGAGATGCTTCTTTCCTTTTTCAATCTGGCTTTGGGGCTCAGAATCTCACTCCTGAGGATTTGACGGAGGTGGTCGTGACACATCTCCGTACGGAGGACGATCCTCCACCGGAGCTGAAGTTGCCACCTCCAGAGCCGCACATCCTTCCACTTCCAGATGAGAAGCCACCGCTGTACATTCCTCCTCCCATTCCAGAGCTGCCGCCCATGCTTCCACCTCCAAAGCTTCCTCCTGCTCCACAAACGCCTCCTCCCATTCCTCCGCCCATGCCGCTGCCGCCTCCGAAGCCTCCTCCCATGCTGCTGCCGCCTCCGAAACCTCCTCCCATGCTGCTGCCGCCTCCGAAGCCTCCTCCCATGCCGCTGCTGCCTCCGAAGCCTCCTCCCATGCCGCTGCTGCCTCCAAAGCCTCCTCCCATGCCTCCTCTGCCTCCAGTGATGGTGGTCCTGCCTACCACAGCTGGAAGAGAAGCACAGGTTACATACATGTTGTCAACAGGCAAGCTGTATCTCCAAAAAGACACGAGGAAACAAATGCAGATACTTACAGACATTGACGTTGGACATGCCATCATTGCACAGCCTGCAAAGGGAAAACAGGACCAGTTAATCCTATGGGAAGTGCACGTTTCTTCAGCTGAGAAGTTCCCTTTTTTTACAAGGTATATATTCCCTATTCTTTCTGAATTTCCCAATTATTGTTCAAAACAAATGAGCAAACTTGAACTTAACATTCTTATAAGAAATATAGAAAACATACTTAAGGCTAAGTATTACAGCAAGAGTGATATGAAATTTATCTTTAGAGTGCAGGCAAAGATTTTACCCCCACATGGTATAATCTGTCAAGAATTCAGTCAGAGACACAAAAAAAGAGAGGTACCTGTGCTCCTCTCCCTCCAGCAGCTTCCTGTACATGGCAATCTCAACGTCCAGGGCAATCTTGATGTTCAGCAGCTCCTGGTACTCCTTCAGCAAGCGAGCCAGCTCCTCCTTGTCCTTGCTCAGGGCACATTCCAGCTCTTCCAGTTTCCTCCTGGCATCCTTGAGGGCCATCTCGCCCCGCTCCTCGGCCTCAGCAATAGCTGCCTGCAGCTGCTGGTTCTGAAAAAAAAGAAAAGCAGATTCTCAGTTGCCTTCTGCACACCCACCACAGGAGCAGTCCTCAAGGCACAAACTGGATGGAAAACAGGCAGCAACCATCGATCTCCTCCACAGGACCTGAATTTCAGTGACTACATTTCCCTCACACTCTCCTCAGCACACCGCCCGGCTCAGTCATGACCCAGCCTGATGCCATCATGCAACGAGATGCTGAGGAACCCCCACCTGCTTCTTCACGTTCTCAATCTCAGCCCGCAGCCTCTGGACATTCCTGGTCAACTCTTGGATCTCTATCTTGGTGTTGCGCAGGCTGTCCCCGTGCCTTCCAGCAGTGCTCTGCAGCTCTTCATACTGACAGCATGGAGACAAAGCAACCCATCAGCAACAAAACCTACCAAGAACTCAGGCAATTGCCTTGCTCTGTGGCAAGGGAGGCAGCCAGCAGCAGAGGCTGTTGCAGGTGCCTTGACTGCTTCCCAACTCACCCGGCTCTGGTACCAAGCCTCAGCTTCAGCTCTGCTGCTCTGCGCAATCTGCTCATACTGACGCCTGACCTCCTCGATGATGCTGTCCAGATCCAGGTGACGGTTGTTGTCCATGGACACCACCACGGACAGGTCCCGGCTGATTGTCTGCATCTGAGACAGCTCCTGCAACCAAGACAGGCAGCCCAAGTGACTCTCAAGCCTGAATCCACATGGGTACCCAGTCCGACCTCCGTGTCTTTGGCCACCACACTCCTCATTGCATCTCCAGCCAGCCCAGGGAAGGGAGAGCTCTTACCTCCTCGTACATGCACCTCAGGAAGTTGATTTCATCGGTCAGAGCTCCCACCTTGGCTTCCAACTCTACTTTAGTCATGTAGGCACAGTCCACATCCTACAGGAAAGATCACACAGAGAGTCAACGGCTTCCTCCCATCCCAGAAGAGCTCTTGGCAGCCAAGGCCTCCTCTTGGGAGCTGCCCGTCTTGGTGCTGCCTCCTTCCAAGCTCTTTGCAGCCTGTCCCCCCACACCCCCTCTCTCCTGGTGCCTCTGGGACTCACCTTCTTCAGCACCACAAACTCGTTCTCAGCAGCGGTCCTCCTGTTGATTTCGTCTTCGTACCTGTTGAAGGGGACAAGACAAGATGAGTCTCTTGGACTGCTCATCAGGCAACCGGTGGAGCCCTCCTTCCCTCCATGGCAACCTCAGTCCCATTTCTGCAGAGGGAAGCCAGTGTGGAAATCTCCAAGCCAGCTTAGCTCCCCTGTCTGGCTGCTCTCTTCTTCCTTAGCCTGTCACTGCACTTACTTGGTTTTGTACTCCTCCACGTATTGCCGCATGTTCTGCAGCTCTGACTCCAGCTGCCCCCTCTGTCCCAGGAGAGACTCCAGCCTCCTCTTCAGGTTCTGGATGTAATTCTCAAAGATGACATCGAGGTTCTTCCTTGGCCCCGAAGGCCCTTGCTGTTGGAGGAGCTCCCACTTGGTGGAGAGGACCTTGTTCTGCTGCTCCAGGAAGCGGACCTGAAAGCCCACAAAGGGGGGTGTGAGAGATTCACCCAGGGAGACATCACGCTACTCCAACCTCCTGCGTGTTTGGGAGGCCAAGGGAATCATTCCCCAAATCCCCAACTATTGCTCATTCAAACATCCAAGCTCCTAAAGTGCATGGCAAGCATTATTAAATTTTGAGTCATTCTGAACTTCTCACTTTGGGGCAAAAAGATGTTGCCAATAGAAAACAGCATCCCCATTTTCCACAGCATCAGTTTTAGACGTTGCTATCATCTTTGCAGTAGTGAAGTCAAGAAAACAATTATTTTTTTTAATCTCACTGCACATAAATTCTCCTACAAGGGATTCTGTATTTCTTTGGATTTTATTTGAAATGAAAACAATGCAAGAGTGTTGGAAAGGTATTTAACACTCTTAAGTTTATAGAATCAGTTCCTTGAAAAGAACGTTTCATCAAAAAGAAAAGCACAGCAGTGAGAACTCTTAAGACAGCTAATATACGTTGATGACTTTACCCTGAATCACTAGAAATTAGGCTGAAGAGATGACTAGGCAAGAGAATCTACAGAATGTACTGCAGATGTTCGCTTTAATCTTCCATTAGCATGAGAACCTTGTCTATTGTTCGTATTGCTTAATAAGACCTTAATAATAGCTTGCTACTAAGGTATCGGTCTTGCAAACTTTAACAAGTACTTGTTGGTAAGAAAAAAAAGTTCCGTTTCCACACTACAGGAAAGTCATTTAAAATGCCCACCTCCAAACAAACACGGTCCTAAATTCTCACCTTATCAATGAAGGAGGCAAACTGATTGTTAAGAGTCTTAATCTGCTCCTTCTCCTGGTTTTTCACTTGCTGGATTTGGGGGTCAATCTCAACATGGACTGGCCGCAGGAGGGTCTGGTCAACTTGCACCGGATGGATGCCTCCAGGGAAGCCAGGGCCACCAAAGCCGCCCATTCCTCCACCACCCATTCCTCCGCTGCCCATTCCTCCACCAAAGCCACCCATTCCTCCACCACCCATTCCACCACCACCCATTCCTCCACCAAAGCCTCCCATTCCTCCACCGAAGCCACCCATTCCTCCACAGCTCATTCCTCCGCCAAAGCCACCCATTCCTCCTCCGTAGCCTCCACCAAAGCCACCCATTCTGCCTCCACCACCATAGCATCCACCCATGGCAATTCTTCTGCTGCTCCCCATGTTATGGAGGCTCCTGCTGCTAAACCCTCCACAATGTCCACCTCCTCCACCTCCCCTGGATGAGGAGTACGAACTGTAACTGATCCCGCTTCTGCCGCCACCTCCTCCAAAGCCACCACCGATGGCAGAGCAAGAGCTGTAGCCCCTTCTACTCCCGCCTCCAAAGCTTCTGCAGACAGACTGCCGAGACATGGCTGTTTCTTCCAAGCAGAGTCAAAATCAAGAAGAGCAGAAAGACCAACGGAGCTGTGCTGCTGCGGGATGAATGCAGAGAGAAGTCTGCACAGTCTTCTCTGGCTCCACAGCTTCAGGTGCTGCCTTTTATCCGCTTCTGGAGGTGGGCTGGGACGGGATGGGCGTGAAGGTGGAGACCAATGTATTATTTCCATCAGCGTGGTGTTGTTGACAGATTCTCCATTGAGCTTTACCATATTTGGGCCTGCCTATAAACACACCCTGCAATATAGAAGTGAATAAAAGAACGAGAACATTGAAACAGGTCTCAGTGACTAAGTGGACTCTTGTATCTTTACGACATCTTAGAAATTAACTTCTAAGACAATGCGCTTTTCTGCAGCCCCTCATTGGATTTCCAGCCTTCATTAATGGTTCCCAATAATTCCAGATATAGATCTTTCCAATCAAAGCTCCACTGCAGGAGAAGTTTTGATGAAATCCCAACTATAATATAGCTTTCACAATTCCTTATACACACCCTAAATCCCTTTTTTATATGTAGAACTGCCTTTGGCACTTTAGAAGTTTCCCAATCTTGAACAAGAACTCATGACACCAAAGTTTGAAGAGACTCAGCATATCCTCCTGCTAGAAAGGAATTACATCTCCCTGGAGTGCGCTTGGTGTCACTTTGAATGGGAGTGTCTTCTCCCTGCGGATTAAATTCCCTCCAATTGTATCTCCCCAAATCTGTGACAACTAACTGGGACCTCGGATGATGCTGGAGCAGAGTGAACAAGGCAACTTGAATCATCGCACTCCTTCTCTTCTCTTCTGAGGGTGACGGGGAATGACGAGGACGCGTCAGGCAGCTGCTTCGGTGACGATGACTGGGGACGGACAGACAAGCGCTACAGAAGCGGAATGACAGATGAACAATTCAAGGTGGTGAGGGGTTCCTACTGCTCAGATGAATGTTGCCGACCTCTTGTTACCTGGTTCTTTCCAAAGATGAGACAACTGAAGTGGAAAAACTTGTTGAGAAATGGAGCTATTACAACTTCTAAGGCATAGTATATCCTCTTGATTTCAAATATTCTGTTGGGAAAGGAATGTATTTTAGAAATGTATTCTGTAGGATGTCTCTGAAATAAAGAAGCCCATTTTTGGATTGCATGTAAATGAAATTTTAAGTAATGAATCATAAGGTTCCAGATTATGCTAGAAAATATACAATGATACTGATGTGCAGTGTTCTGAAGAAGCCAGATTATAGATGCTGGTTAAAAGGAAACTGGGGTCTGTAAATACTGCTTAGAAGGCATTCTAAAGGTATTATCTCTCTGGATGTTATCAATTAAATACTATATATTAATATTTAAGTTAGTGAGTGAAATATAAAATGACTGTTCACACTTTCTGTAGATAATAGCCAGCACAAGTAATCAAAAAGTGACAGAGAAAATATACATTACAGATTCAAAAAGGACCCTTCAAAAGATTTAAAACAACAATGAACATAAATTGAAGGTTATTCAAAATATCTAAGTATGAACTTATACGTTCATAAGGAATTTTCACTATCTCCTATAAGACCTGTGCAACTAAATGTTGTTTGAAAGTATCACTAGGTACCACAGACACTTCAAACCCTTCGAAAAACCACCCCAGAGAATCACTTTCAAAGGCCACTTGAGGAATCAGAAACGGGAATGCCACTGACTGTCCCTGAGAGGGAGGCTGCTCCACAGCACAGTCTCTTCACAGAATGGGGCACAGGGGAGTGGAGAACGTTACCCTTGAGGGACTCAAGTCATGGTTGGCCAAGGGTTATTCTGCCCTTGAGGGACTCAAGTCATGGTTGGCCAAGGGTTATTCTGCCCTTGAGGGACTCAACTCATGGTTGCCTCAGGATTATTCTGCCCTTGAAGGACTCAAGTCATGGTTGGCCAAGGGTTATTCTGCCCTTGAGGGACTCAACTCACAGTTGGCCAAGGGTTATTCTGCCCTTGAGGGACTCAACTCATGGTTGCCTCAGGATTATTCTGCCCTTGAGGGACTCAACTCACGGTTGGCCAAGGGTTATTCTGCCCTTGAGGGACTCAAGTCATGGTTGGCCAAGGGTTATTCTGCCCTTGAGGGACTCAAGTCATGGTTGGGCAAGGGTTATTCTGCCCTTGAGGGACTCAACTCATGGTTGGCCAAGGGTTACCCAGATGTGTGTGGCCTGCCCTCTGCAACAGGCTGCAGCTGGAGAATGGGCAGCCGTCCCTACAGCAGGGAGGGGACACCTTCCCATTCATAAGCAGCTTGACTGAAGAGGGTCTTATTTCTCAGTTGTTATCTCCAAAACGGAGACTTAAGTGCTCCCGGTGATTCTGCAGTCCAGTGCACTCGCTCATGATGAGCAGTGCCAGGGAGGTGTAGGGTAGCTGGGTTTTAGTTAGAGAAAAGAGGTTGCCTCTTCTCATGGCCTCCCTCCAGATTGCCAAACACATGGTAGCTTCCCTTCTGGGAAGGCGGCACGACTTGGTTGTAACATCCCACATGGCGGCTCCACGACGAGGGGGAAGATCTGCTAAGTCAGCCAAATGCCTGGATGCTGACCACATTCAGCAGGTACAGATAAGACGCCCAGATTGAGTCACTCTGACGTCTTCAGACAAGATGCGAAGATTATACCAAACCTGGAGTCACTTCAGCCTCCTACAGGTGAGAATTAATACCAAGCCTAGGCTCCAGCCGTTCCTTCAGATCTCTTACACAAGGAGTTGTGTGCCATAAAATTACCAAGACCGGGCAAAATGTAAACTCTGCAGAAAACGTAGATGGAGACCAAGCCAGGCTGCAGCTTCAGATCTCACACAGCAGAGAGAGTATGACAGCATAGAGGAGGATGTCGCAATGATTCCTCACAACAATGCCCACGACGCCGTGTTTCAGATTTTAAAGCTGAGAAGAAACATCTTAAAATTAAGAATGAAAACAGGTGATTCTTGCCCCAAGCCAAACCCCAAAGTGTTCTTGGCACAGCCCCAGCTTCTCAGAGGCATCGCCTTCTCATCGTCTTCTGTTTGGGCCAAACCCACCATGTTCCCCAGCTCTAACACACCTCTGCTGGGCTTCAAAGGTTCTCCTGCGAGAGCCCTGTAACCATTCCCCACTGCCTTGCCTGGACTTCTTCCTAGCTCTGCAGCTTCCTGACCTGCTACGGGGACACTGGCAGCTCACAACAGGTTGTTGTGGGACTCCTGAACCACTCCTGAAAGCGGTTTCTGTCGCTTTGATCTCTTCTTGTGGTGGAGGAACTGCGGCACAGATCAAACACACCAGCCTTCTTCCCCCATAGCCCCTCCTTGAGCTACACCAAATCTCTCCCTCTTGCTCTCAATGTAAAGAGGAGACAGTGGGGGGTCTGAGCTGACTTTTCACGGGAGCTGATGGGTACCCGAGCCCACGGTTTTGGGATGAATCGTGCCTTCCTGGCCCTCCGTGTTCCCACTGGAACGGTTGAATGAAGGGGAGGATGAGTTAGTGGTTCTCAAGCGCTCCTGGTGCCCGTCGGGTGCCGAGCTGTGCAGCCTGCCTGGCCACGGCCTGCTTGTACACCAGAGGGTAGGTGCTTGGCCAACGTCCATCTCCATGCTTACAGGCAGCTGTAACCCTGCCCTCCCACCGCTGCCCACAATGCCACTGCCATCTTATCCCCTAAACACGTCACAGTCTGCTCCACTGGGAGATGGTCAGAAGGGAATGTCATGAGACGGTGCTCAAATGCATTGGTTGGTCCAATGGCTGAGCCATGAATTCTAGGACGGTGCTCCTGCCTCAGCTGAATTGCTGCACATTACTTGACTGGAGCATCCAGAACCCCACCATTCCAGATATGGGCTTGTGCTTTCAGGCACTGCAATGACCAATAAAAGTCAAGAGGCATCACCCACACTTGGACACGTCCCTAGCTCCATCCGCACACCCATTCAGTGCCCTCAAAGCACAGTCACGACATGTTGAACAGAAGAACACCCCACACCTTCCCACCACAACCCTTCCCCAACAACTAAAACCACCTGGCCTAGATGCAAGTTCCAAACCAATGACACAAAGACATAGTGAATATTCTCTGCAATTTATTGAGAATGGCAACATCCCGAGGAAGGAGGACATACCACAAACAGAAGAGGAAGGGAGGTGGGGACAGTACATCTCGTTCCATGTCACAGGGGGCCTGGCACTGAAGAGCAAGCTTTGTTCTCCTTAGAAAAAGTCCACGTGTGCCTGAGGTGTTACCAGGTGTCACGGAGAGCAAGGACAAGTGGAACTGGAAGCCACAGCTCCAGAGGGAGCTCCAGCTTACAGCACACCTGCGGCTCCCAGGTGAGCAAAGGTGCCCAGGTGCTCCAGCCTGGGGCAAGTAACCCCACTGGCCACCAGCCAAGAAGGTGCTCCCTCCCAGCTCTGCCATGGGACGAGTCCCGCTTGCCCCACAGCTCCCCTGACCCCAAAGGCTAGTGAATGGAAGCAGCAGGATGTACTGCATGCAGAAGCGCCCCAGGGATACGGCCATGGAGGAAGGGACATGAGGACAGAAGAAGAAAGAGGAGTTTTATACACATTTGCCACGAGGCAGCCAGAAATGTACAACCCAGCAAGAAAGGCAGAGCATCTCCCTCCTGTAAAGCAGCTCTCCGTGCTGGGTATCCACAGGTGAGATTTTTTGTTGCTCAGGAGATTATTTCATCCCTGGGCTTGGGGCTAACGAGCAGCTTGCCAGGGCTGCTAACGGGACATGGCATTGCCACGAGACTCCCTTGATGGGACAGAGCCAGGGAGACGAGCCCATACGTGGTGGGCCGTGAGGGACACAGTTCATTTCATTGCAGGACACCGGAGCTGGATTAAAGGAGGCTGGGCTGCTGCCGGGAGAAGGTAGGAGATGCTTCTTTCCTTTTTCAATCTGGCTTTGGGGCTCAGAATCTCACTCCTGAGGATTTGACGGAGGTGGTCGTGACACATCTCCGTACGGAGGATGATCCTCCACCGGAGCTGAAGTTGCCACCTCCAGAGCCGCACATCCTTCCACTTCCAGATGAGAAGCCACCGCTGTACATTCCTCCTCCCATTCCACAGCTGCCGCCCATGCTTCCACCTCCAAAGCTTCCTCCTACTCCACAAACGCCTCCTCCCATTCCTCCTCCCATGCTGCTGCCGCCTCCGAAGCCTCCTCCCATGCCGCTGCCACCTCCGAAGCCTCCTCCCATGCCGCTGCCACCTCCGAAGCCTCCTCCCATGCCTCCTCTGCCTCCAGTGATGGTGGTCCTGCCTACCACAGCTGGAAGAGAAGCACAGGTTACATATATTTTGTCCACAGGCAAGCTGTATCTCCAAAAAGACAAGGTCTGCCACTACTTCACGAGGAAACAAGAGCGGATACTTACAGACATTGACATTGGACATGCCGTCGTTGCACAGCCTGCAAAGGGAAATTGGTAAATTTTAATTACCCAACAAGAAAGACATCTTAAAAACTGAAAACTGCATTTTCATTATCGAATCATTTTCCTGTTTCATCCTTATCAGCAACTTTGGTATCACTAAAGTATTTAAAGAGGGAAGGCATTGACAATTCCTTTTTATGATGAGGTTCTTCCAGACTTCAGGTTCATTAAAAAATTTGCACGTAACAGAAACGAAATGGTAGTTATTGAGCAGAGTATGCCAGTTATCAGTCCTGACCACCCAAAATGCCACCCAGAGTGCCAATAGCCATATCTACCCATTTTAACCAAAGGAGCTGGTTTGAGATTAAACTGTTAACATCAAAACTCAAGGTGTCCAGCCCAGGTCACAACATCCCTCTCAAATCAGAGGTCAAGTGTTTACCTGTTCTCCTCTCCCTCCAGCAGCTTCCTGTACATGGCAATCTCAACGTCCAGGGCAATCTTGATGTTCAGCAGCTCCTGGTACTCCTTCAGCAAGCGAGCCAGCTCCTCCTTGTCTTTCTGCAGAGCACATTCCAGCTCTTCCAGTTTTATCTTGGCATCCTTGAGGGCCATCTCGCCCCGCTCCTCGGCCTCAGCGATAGCTGCCTGCAGCTGCTGGTTCTGAGGAAGAAAAAAGGGCACTTGCTCAGGGCATTTTGTCTCTTAGGATCAGCTCTCAAAACCCAAGTGGAGAAGTCAAGGAAAAAAAAAGGAAACATCTACATGAAGGAAACAAGAGGTGGCTGAAGAAACCATTTCTGCCCCACACATGGTCCTTTGTGATCCAACCTGATACCAGCATCCCGTGAGACACCAGCCAACCCTTACCTGCTTCTTCACGTTCTCAATCTCAGCCCGCAGCCTCTGGACGTTCCTGGTCAACTCTTGGATCTCTATCTTGGTGTTGCGGAGGCTGTCCCCGTGTCTTCCAGCAGTGCTCTGCAGCTGTTCGTACTGATGGCACCAAGACAAAGCAAACGTTCAGTGAAACTTTCCTGATGCCTAGGCAAGATTTGTCAACAGTTTCATAGCTCACGTGCTGCTACAAGCACCTGTCACGTTGGTCATGGATGCCCAGCTCAACACAAAAGATGGTTCTGAGACTCAAATATTAATGGTTTTGAACTTTGAAGTAGATCTTAGTCACACTAATAAGCATCCCTTGGTTTCTTAAAAGCTACTTTGGGCAGGCATTTTCTAGTTACAGTACATTTTTGGCCATCTTTATTGAGACGCTTGTACCATGCACCAAAGTGAGGTTCTGGAGACCTTGAACACAGTGAGTCTGACCCCTCAAAAGCAACACAGATCCTCTTGAGACTTCCTTGCATGGACTCCAGCACCGTTAGCTTAAAGAAAGGTCTCACTTTGTCATAAATTATCTACAAACTCTAGTCATCACCCAGGGTTCCTTAGAATCATAGAATCATAGAATTGTTAAGGTTGGGAAGGACCTCTGAGATCATCGAGTCCAACCTGTTAACCCAACTGCCTGGTCTACCTCTAAACCATGTCCCTTAGCTGCTTCCCAGCTCACCTGGCTCTGGTACCAAGCCTCAGCTTCAGCTCTGCTGCTCTGCGCAATCTGCTCGTACTGACGCCTGACCTCCTCGATGATGCTGTCCAGATCCAGGTGACGGTTGTTGTCCATGGACACCACCACAGACAGGTCCCGGCTGATTGTCTGCATCTGAGACAGCTCCTGCAACCAGGACAGGCAGCCCAAGTGACTCTCAAGCCTGAATCCACATGGGTACCCAGTCCGACCTCCGTGTCTTTGGCCACCACACTCCTCATTGCATCTCCAGCCAGCCCAGGGAAGGGAGAGCTCTTACCTCCTCGTACATGCACCTCAGGAAGTTGATTTCGTCAGTCAGAGCTCCCACCTTGGCTTCCAACTCTACTTTAGTCATGTAGGCACAGTCCACATCCTACAGGAAAGATCACAGAGAACCTTCACTTCCTCTTGGAAATCCTTCAGGACCATGGAAATTACATGTACTGAGAGTAACAGCTGTGATGCTGTTATTCAATTATGCAAATTAAAACCAAGGGACTTTAAATAACAGCCCACAGATCCTACAGTCTCTCCAAATTCCCATTCAAGTGGGAGTCCCCTCGAAGCCTGATACGCAAGCGATCATTTTGTAGTGCCTGTGACTCACCTTCTTGAGCACCACAAACTCGTTCTCAGCAGTCGTGCGCCTGTTGATCTCTTCCTCATACCTACAGAGAGTAAAAATACAAGCTGAGTTTCCTGAATATTCCTGCCTAAGGCCACACTAAACAAACTAAAAGAAAAAAAAAGCAGAATAAAATATTTAGACTGAAAATCCTACGTCCACAATTGCCATAAAAAGCATGTGTGTGAAGAAAAACGATGAGCAAGTTGCTTGAGTTGCTTTCTGGGTTAGGCTGTCACTGCACTTACTTGGTTTTGTAATCCTCGACGTATTGCTGCATGTTCTGCAGCTCTGACTCCAGCTGCCCCCTCTGTGCCAAGATTGAGTCCAGCTGCCTCCTCAGGTTCTGGATGTAATTCTCAAAGATGACATCGAGGTTCTTCCTTGGCCCTGAAGGCCCTTGCTGTTGGAGGAGCTCCCACTTGGTGGAGAGGACCTTGTTCTGCTGCTCCAAGAAGCGGACCTGAAAGCCAACACATGGAGTATGCACCATCACACGTGGAACAACAGCAGCAGCCAAGGCACCCTTTCATCACGTAAAAAGATTCTCCTTTGCTTGACCATGAGAGAACCGGTTAACAATTATTTTTTAATTTCTTTTGTTGCCTGAACCGCAAGATTGGGAAAAGGAGGAAATTTCTAAGTCATACTCAAGTCAAAGGAGCTTTTAAATGTAGCACCAGCTCCAAGTACATTCCCATCGCGGGTAGTACAGAAATCTTAGATTTCTAGTCTAGATTTAAAAGCCTGGCTATTTGAAAACAAAGAGAAAACAATTATATTAGTGAATACTTAAATGGGAGGGTATTTGGAAAGAAAATGGTTCAGAAGGGAAAATTTGTGCCTGAAACCTGAAGGTGTTTGGAGGCGTTGAGCCTGCTTGCAAGAATAACCTATTAGTTGAGCCTGGTGCAACAGGCTGGATTAAAGCCCCGAAGACATAGCTTTGATCTCGTATGGAGGAGAGATTCTCATCTCTTCCCTAGCAGTACTTAATAAAAGACTCTGCTCAAGCTCCTCAGCCTGCTGATACTTAGCTCAAAAAGGACAACATTTCTGCAGAACTTGAAAGTTCCTCCCATTCTGACCCTTAATTAGGCACAATCCCACCTCTCACCTTATCAATGAAAGAGGCAAATTGATTGTTAAGAGTCTTGATCTGCTCCTTCTCCTGGTTTTTGACTTGCTGGATCTGGGGATCAATCTCGACATGGACTGGCTGTAGGAGGGTCTGGTCAACCTGCACTGGCTGGATTCCAGGGCCACCTCTACCAGGGCCACCAAAGCCTGGCATGCCAAAGCCTGGCCCACCAAAGCCACCCATTCCTCCACCACCCATTCCTCCACCACCCATTCCTCCACCATAACCACCCATTCCTCCACCATAACCACCCATTCCTCCAAAGCCACCCATTCCTCCTCCACCCATTCCTCCGCCAAAGCCACCCATTCCTCCTCCATAGCCTCCACCAAAGCCACCCATTCTGCCTCCGTATCCTCCACCACCATAGCATCCACCCATGGCAATTCTTCCGCTGCTCCCCATGTTATGGAGGCTCCTGCTGCTAAACCCTCCACAACGTCCGCCACCTCCAAATCCCCTGGACATAGAGAACGAGCTGTAGCTGCTCCTGCTTCTGCCGCCACCTCCTCCAAAGCCACCACCGATGGCAGAGCAAGAGCTGTAGCCCCTTCTACTCCCGCCTCCAAAGCTTCTGCAGACAGACTGCCGAGACATGGCTGTTTCTTCTAAGCAGAGTCAAAAATTGAGAAGGTAAGAAAGATCAATGGAGTTGTGCTGCAAGGAGATGAGTGCAAAGAGAAGGGAAGTAAGTCCCTCTGACTCGAGGGCAGTGGATGCTCTCTTTTATCTGTTTCTGGAGGTGGGCTGGGTTTGCATGGGCGTGAAGGAGGAGACAGTTACTGTCTTCATCAGCATGGCGTGGTTTACAGATTTTCATCTTCAATTTGCCAAACAGTGACCCTACCCAGAAACACACCCTATAATGCAGGAGAAAATTAAAAAAGATACAACCGTGTCTACCAAATGGTAGCACTCAATGACTAAGAAGTCTTATGCTTTTGTGGTATAGTAACAGTCTCCCTAGGATATACTACTCTTTTTTTTTTCACCTTTCATCCATTGAGGTTGTTTCCCTGCTTATGTTTATCTTTATTTTGATCTTTCACTCCAAAGCCCCATGGCAGGCGTAGTTCATGCCAAGTTGTAGCACGGCTTTCACAATTCCCAAAACACACCTATGTTACACCCTTAGTCGTCTTTTTACATGGAAAATTGCCTTTGGCTTTGAGAAGTAGTTTCTCAATCTAGAGCCAGGGCTCAGCAAATTGCATTTTGATGAGGCTCTGTGTCTCTTTGATAAATAAAACCTTACCAGAAACGAGATACCGGAGCAATGGTTGGCACGGGAAATTCATTTATTGTTGGACCAAACTCTTACTGAAAGTGAGCTCTGGAGTCTTCGTGCCAAGGTAGTCTCAGCACCAGTGGAGAAATGCCACGAATATCACAGATGGGAAATCCCTTTAGGATTTTCTGAAGACTTCAAGACCATGAGAAGAGCCCGAGAAGACGTCAGGAGCTCAGCTGCTACGGTGGGAATTGTGGAGAGATGGACAGACGGCTCTGAGGATAGACAGAGAGAAGGAGGCATGCAAAATCATGCTGCCCACATAATAAATCCTGTAACTATTTAAATGCAATTAGCTAGGCAGAGGATGCTAGAGAGCTCAGCTCGTTTGTAGGGACGCGTAGAAATGAGGAGAACAGAGAGCACAATAACTTTCACTCGAGGAAACGCATGGTTTTCAGCTGCCTGCCTTACTTCAGTATTTATATGCAAATATATTTTTGGCAGACAGACACACTCCTGAGCGGTGTTGAGCTCTCCCTCAAGAACACGGGTAGGTATCCTTTTTAAGCTTATTTGAAAGAGTCGCCAGATTTTAGAAAGGTAGAAGCTTATCAGAATACTCCGGGTTTTACGCCATACTGAGAAAGGATTGGCTTGTGAGTTAAATTGCAATAATAAGACTATGACCCATCATGCATTCATCCTTTTGTCTTGCAGAAGCCTGCTTATCAAATAACAATTACTGCCTATTTTTAAAAATTTTACTGAGAAATTCATTTTTTTAATTAGTTTTCGACTATCCCCAACAGCAGAAGAAGCAGACAGTAGCATTTTTAAAGCTACCTAAGAAGATGAGGGTGGTGAGACACCGGCACAGGTTGCCCAGAGAGGTGGGAGATGCCCCATCCCTGGAAATATTCAAGGTCAGGTTGGACACCTGAGCACCCTGATCTGGTGGAAGGTGTCCCTGCTCATGGCAGAAGGTTGGACCAGATGAGCTTTAAAGGTCCCTTCCATCCCAAACCATTCTGTGATTCTATGATTCTATGAAATTTTGAAGTCCAAAAATCTTTATGGCTATTAAGGCATCTAACTGTGCTGGCAGCTGTCTAACGAGGTTCCCAGAAGTTCCCACAGGACACAGGCAATTAAGTGCTTCTTGAAAATCCACACTAGCAACTCTCAATATCTTCAGATGTTTAAATACCTCTAAAAATATCACCCAGACACCTATTTTCCAAAGTGCCTAGGGACCCGGACTGTGGCGCAATGCGCAGCTAAGCTGGCATTTCCAGTGAAAAACACAACTATCCCTGCACAGCCTGCTCGGCCCCGCTCCCTCCCCAGCACCGGCATGGATTCGGGCGCAGATCAGGGGATAGATACGGCTAAAAATAATATATAATAACAACAAGTCACTGTGAGACCAAAGGGGTGGGGAGGATGGGGGTTTTGGTGGTTGTAGAGCATGGTTTATAGACAATAAATATGTGGGCTGAGGAGGTCCCGTATGGCTTGTTGGTCTTCAGCAAGACTTTGTTTCCTAAATGCCACAGCTGGGACGAACACCTGCCCGTCCTGGGACGTCTTGAAGCACAAGCTCAAACATCACCGCAACCATGAGCCAAAAGTCTCGGCAAACATCTGATCCCCTCTCGAGGCCAGAAGGCAAGAGCCATCTCTCAGCAGCCCTTCCCGTCTAGAGGAGAGGCAAATCGCAGGCAAGACCTGGCAGCGCCGCCTCCGCGGACCCGGGCTGTGAACACGCTCTGCTTCTGATTTATCAGTCAAATACATTCCACCGCCGCCTGCCGCACCGCAAGGTTCAGGAGGGTGCCGTGGGTTTATAGTTACTCCAGATATAATCAGCTATATGCACATGCACAGACACACACGCATTTAACAATGCCTTCCCTTGCCTCCCAAATAGGTGGTTACATTTTTCTGGGGGGGTTTTGTTGGGTTTTTTTTTTTCCTATGGGCAGGGCAACGTGATCAGAAAGTTTTCACGTTCCCAGCTGCGCTGGGAGGAGATGCGTTAAGTCAGCACAACGCTCGAGTCCCGAGCGCCCGTGTTTAGATAACGCGCTCGTTGAGTCACGGCTGCGTCTCCAGCCAAGTTTAGGAAATCAAACCGGGGTTTGGATATCAACATCATCACCCCGTTCAAACGCAACAAGCTTTAGGCTGTGGGGATCTCAAACAACATCGCTGTACCCAAAGCCCTAATGAAGGAAAAAAATGACCTTTAAAGGTCCCTTCCAACCCCAACTATTCTATGATTCTGTGAAAATAAACAGGCAGGAATATAGGAAAAGCTGCTCAAGCCTGGAATACTTGGAGGAAAAGGCTCATTTCAGCAGCAACACTGCACTGAACTTAGGAAAAGTCTTCAACCACAGAAAGGGAGAATTTCTGGGAAAAAAAAAAACAAAGCAAAGCATTTAATTCCCACACTTCCCATAAAACACTTGACATCTAAGTGTTTTCATCGTGCTTTAGAAGAGATTTTTAAAACGGGGGGAGATCATGACAAAATTAAATGAAACTTATTTCATGTAACATGTTTTTGCTCCTCCAGCAAAAGGCAGAAATGATGTCACATCTCGGGCCAGCCCAGGAGAATTTTCCCCTAATTGCTGGTGCGATCATAGAAACAAAAGGCGAGGGCTTTTTGGTCTCTGTTTGTTTTAACTACAGCTTTTGTACACATCTAGGAGCCTTTTGTCTCTTCATCACGCTGCCCTGATGTCAGGAGTCATTTGCTGGAGGCGAGTTTACACAGAGGCAGCTCTGTTGGGGTGACTCTGAGGGATGTAGATGTCTTTTCATTCAACGCCATCTCAGGTCCCTTCACAACTCACTGGAATATTTAACCATTGCCCAAACCATCTCCCCATCCAAGCAGTTACACGCCTTCGCTGGCAGCGTTGGGACATTCCACGGTGGCTGGTACATTGATGTCTCAAGCATTTACAAACAGGGAACAGAGCATGGGATAAATGAAATGACTCACCCGGATCGCAGAGCGAGTCTGCGGTTGACCAGGGATGTGATTCAAAGTCTCCTGAGCAAGAGGTCAAACCACACCAGGAGTTTTTGGCTCTAAATTTACAGGTCATCAAAAATATTCTACTTTTGTGGAGAGGTAGGGCTTGACAGGGGGTTGAGATCTTGCTCTTCCCATGGTCTCAGTTACCTTTTGGAGACACCTTAAAAGCAACCCGTGGATCCCTGGCCAGTCCAGACAACAGTAAAAGCTGCAGGGCTGGCTCCAGCATCATGGGTACTGAGGAATTAGCTCTGAATTAGCTGGAGGGGTGCTGATCACCCTTCCCTCTTCCACACCGTCCCTTGTAGGATGCTCCGAAAGCACTCCGGGCTGGGCGATGTCTTTGCCATGACAGCACCGGCTGTGGGCACCACAGCATTGGGACCACGGGTGGAGGCCAGGGGTGTGCTTGGAGGCAGTGGTCAGTCAGAGGTGGACGAGCTTGGGAATATCCCCAGTTGGCCAACACGAGCAAGGAAAGGGCTTAGGAAGGGGAAGGGAACAGTCTCCTAACATCAACTCAGTCCGAAAGTCTGCTTTGCTCTAACAGGACCAAGTGCCTCTGTCACCCCAGGAGACCCAGCGGAAGGACAGAGGAGAGCATCCAGGTTCCACCCAGCTGCCTCTTTCTCTCCAGCCATACCGCCTGGAACGGGCTCGTTCCCACGGATATAATCCAAGACAACCCCATGTGTTTCAGACTCAGCCGGATCAGACCATCCCACTGAGCCTGACCCAGCAATTTTGCCACCCCAACCCTCTCACCCCTGAAAGACCTCCTCCACCCTCCTGCCAAAATTACAAACTATCCAAATTTGTTGAGAGTTTGGGGGTGGGAGAGGGGTAAGAAGGACAGGAGACCGGGCTACGCGTTCGCTTTGGTTCCTTTAAATGCAAACTTCAAAGGGCAAGAGAAAGTCAAGTAACACTTTCAGGTCTCAGCAAAAGAGGAGTCTTGTTGCAACACGAAACTCCTTGGTCAGAGAGAAAACCACACAAGCTTACTGCCTCTAGTGTTTATTGGGGTATGCCACATGCCAGAGGAGAAAGGCTTAAGCAAACAAGCGCAAGTGTTCCCATGATCACAATGAAAAGGGGAGCAAAACCGAACATTTTACAACAGCTTCTAAAGAACATGGGTGAAACTGCTGGTATCTTGCTTAGGAAAAAAAAAAACCAAACTGCAATGGGGTAAGAAATTTCTCCAGCTGGGACTAGTCACCATTAGGAAATTCTTGATTTGGAGTTCGAGTCCTGGCCGATGAGTCGCACCGATTACAATTGCACCACATCTGGATCCAGCACAAGGTCTTGAAAGAAGTCAAGCCTTTCCGCAGGCTTCAGAGGACACGAGTTCTCTGAGCCCCACGTGGACCCCGCGACCCATCGCGGGTAGGATGCCTCGCACTTGGCCCACGCTGCTTTGTAGCCTTCTCCCAGCCGTGTTTGGGGCTTTCCAGCGGTGGTGCTTTCAAATGAAATGGACGGCCGTCACCTTGGCAATGAAGGGGGGGTGGTGGTCATTGTGAAATTTGCTTCCTTTCTCCTGTGGATGCCGGGGAGGGGTGAGATAGCTCGCTTTCCTAGGCCCTCCGGACAGACACAGAGCTGGTGTTCTTCTTCAGGGTGGTGCCAGACCCCACCACCACTGAGTTACACCCTCCGCCCAGAGAGCAGAATCCTGCCCCTCCGGAGCCGAATCCTCCCCTGGAGCCAAATCCGCCCCCTCCTAGGCTGTAGCAGATGCCAGCACCGCTGCCTCTCCCACTTCCAGCGCCGAATCCGATTCCTCCTCCTCCAAGGCACAGTCCGCTGCCGTATCCACCTCCCACAGAGCTGCTGCCGCTTTCCACCACGGCTACAGAGAAGAACAGAAAGCACGGGGTTACCTCTGATGCCACCATGAAGTTTTGGAGCATCAATCCCAGCCCACTGTGCTCCCCTGGGAGCAGGGAATGCTACTTACAGATGCTGACAGCGCTCTGGCACTCTCCCGACATCCTGCAAGGAAAAGAGACCGAGCGTCAGCTCCAGCCAGAACATCTGGACTGGTCCAGCTCTGTGAAGCCAGGTCCATCAGACCACGGGCATAAATAACGGCAGCTATAGGAGCGTAGTCCATAGCTAATGGCAACACCACTGATATTTTAACGGAGGGGATGTGATGTGCCGCGTTCTTCCCGTTGATTTAGCAGGATGCAATCAAGCTCTTGCTGTATCCTCACCCACCTGCACTCCTCTCCTTCCAGGAGCTTCCTGTAGGTCGCGATCTCAACGTCCAGGGCCAGCTTGACGTTCATCAGCTCCTGGTACTCACGGAGCTGCCGGGCCAGGTCAGCCTTGGCTTTCTGCAGGGCTGACTCCAGCTCAGTCAGTTTGGCCCTGGCGTCCTTGAGGGCCAGCTCCCCGCGCTCCTCGGCATCCGCAATGGAGCTCTGCAGAGTTTCACACTGGAGGGCAAGACGTGGATGTGATGAGCGGGGCAGGGGCAGCCGGGCGGAGATGAAGCCATGATCTCAGATCACTTGGGCTCAGCTATTCACAAATACAGCAGGTTCCCTCCCACTTACAGTGACTGTTACCAGACTATTTGCTTTTAGGGAAGCTCTGAAGGGCATTACCAAGAGCTCACACCCATTTCTCAAGAAAATGTAACCCTTACCTGTTTCTTCACGCTCTCGATCTCAGCCCGTATCCTCTGGATCATGCGATTAAGCTCAGAGATTTCGGTCTTTGTGTCCTTAAGGCTGTCTCCGTGTTTGCCTGCGATAACCTGCAGCTCCTTGTACTGGTTAGCAGAGGTGAGAGGAGCGTGTTAGGTCCACCATGAGTGGTTCCTCCCAACGGTTCTCCATACCACCCCATGCAAGCCAAGGCAAGCATGCACATGCTTGCCCCTGTCTGGCCAGCTCAGTACCAGCAACATCCCAGGTCTCAGCATGGTCTGAGCTACCACCGATAACTCTTCCACCTCCTCAGCCATCAGTGATCACAAGCAAGGTGTGGAGCACTCACCTTGCATTGGTACCAAGACTCAACCTCCAGTTGGCTCTTCTTGGCAATCTCCTCGTATTGGGCTTTGACCTCTGCAATGATGCTGTCCAGGTCCAGGTTTCGGTTATTGTCCATGGAGAGAACCACAGAGGTGTCGGAAACGGTCTTCTGCATCTGAGACAGCTCCTGTAATTCACACCAGATCTGGCTTTAGCCCTGCCATAATTTCCTTACAGTGTCACAACCCTTCTCCATCCCAGCATCCCCCTCCAGGGAGCAGCTGGACCACTTACCGCTTCGTACAGACACTTCAAGAAGTTAATCTCATCTGCCAGAGAATCTAATTTTGCCTGAAGTTCCACCTTGGTCATATAGGCTGCATCCACGTCCTGCAGGAGAAATGGGAGGTGAAAACCTTCTGCCCGACGCACACCGTTTCATCTAACATTTAACCGTGAGCCCTTGGGTGCTCCGTTTCCCTATGGCACATGCATCTGGGGGTCCTGGTTTGTGTCTGATGCTAACAAATCAGTGCTGCTGGAAGCAAGACGTCCCCTGAACCAAGATATGTCTTTGTAGTAAAAGAGAAAAAGTCCTTTACCTTTTTTAGGAGCACAAAATTGTTCTCCGCAGTTGTCCTTTTGTTTATTTCCTCTTCATACCTGTTGATTATAATGAGGTAGATTGAATCTGTCTGCTTATTTTGGCTCTGGCTGCTGCTGGCAACTAGACGCGGTTGGCCTCAGACTAACGAACGCAGCAAAAATAGACCTGCCATGAGCGAGATTTATGGACAAGCAATGGCACTTCGCCTCTCTAGATGAGTCCTGGCTCCTGCCATCTCCAACGCCTTGCTGAAGAAAGCCTGCAAAGAGGAATCTTGTCTCTGCCTAACCCGAGTCCCGGTGGCTGTGGCCACTCCAACTCCTTCTACAAGACCCAAGGACCTTCAGGTCCTCAACATGGGCCGTTTCCAGCTGTTCGTTGGCGCAGGTAATTGCTGCAGAGCGTTGAGTGCTGGAGATGACCTCCAAAACAACGTCAACTTTCAACCTGCAGCCTCAGCAGAGCAAGGGACCTGGTTGATCCTGATGAGTCCCAGACTTGCTTTCCCACCATTTTTTGTAACTCCATCAGTGAAAGCATTTCTCCAGGCTTTGTTCTCGCTTTTCCGACTAGACAAATTAATCTAATAAATAACAGCAGGAAAAGAATTTTTTTTTTTTTTTACCCCACCTCATCCTTCCAAAGAAAGCTCTAAGCTTCAAATCATGAGGGATATTATGGGAAGGAATCCATGAGGAAATCCGTGAGGAAATTATAGGCGGATTTAGCAACTGATATAATTAGTTCATTAAATCATAATGTCATGGATTCTTAAGTGAGGAAAACAAACAGTAGAGGATCTCGCTTTAGCGAGAAGCATAACTCAGACAACAACACATATTGAGAAATACCTTGACAAATCACTGCCTATCATCAAAACTCAGTTGATGAAAACTTCCCCGAAACCTTTTACATTTTCTAATCATTGAAACAAGTGAAATATTGCCAATTCTTATGATTCTTTCAATTTTCTGACTGTTCAAAGCAAGTTTTTATCTCTACTTTTTCACCACCAGACAGCCCAACCGTGACTACACCGAGAACAACATACTTGGTCTTGAAGTCTTCCACCATATCGTGGAAGTTCTTCAGCTCTGACTCCAGCTGATGCTTCTCGCTCGAGAGGCAGTCCAGCTGCTTCCTCAGCCCGCTGATGTAGGTTTCAAAAAAGGGGTCCAGGCTCCTGCCCCCCATCCCTATGCCACCCTGCTCCTGCAGGAGTTTCCACTTGGTCTCCAGGACTTGGTTCTGCTGCTCTAGGAACCGGACCTAAATGATTGCAGGGGTGGATAGAAAAAGAGTCAGACTGTTCCCAAAAGCATCTTTTTATTGATTTTTCCCCCACATTTTCTGTATTTTTTTCCCATTGAATGAGTTTAACCTTCCCGCCTATTCTCATTGCCAGTGAGCAATGACTCCAGGGTCCCACTGGACAGGTGGGACCACAGCTCTAGGATGAGTGGGCAGAGGTGGGGCACCTTCCCTCTCCAATCTCACAGTCCTTAAACAGGAGAAACACGGTGAACGTCATAGCTTTGGCATCTTCTCCTTAAAAATAGGCCAAAAATAGGACCTAAATTAGGCCTAAAAATAGGACCCAAAGTCCTTCAGCCCACGGATGGACAGAGTCCATCAGCAGAGACGCCTCTGAGGGCACTCTGCATGTAGGTACATGGTCCCACAGCTTAGCACCAGCATCGTGGCCTTAAGAACCGAGGATCCTATTCCTGGGTTTCTCCATAACCTTGGGAAAGTCACTTCCCCAGCCACCCTCTCTCCGTCTGCAGGGGTTCTTTGGGGTGGTCCGGGCAACGCCTGGCTCTCTGGGTGTTATCAGATGTGTATCTCCCAGTAATTGCAACCAGCACCAGCTGTGGTGAGCTCAGACCTCCACCTCCCAGCCCCAGGCTGAAGCCACTCTCACCTTGTCAATGAAGCTGGCGAATCTGTCGTTGAGCTTCTTCATCTCCTCCCGCTCTTGTGTTCGCACCTTCTGGATCTCAGGGTCGATTTCAAGGTTGAGTGGGACCAGCAGGCTCTGGTTGATGGTCACTTCCCTGATGCCGCCCGGTGGGCAAGGGGGAAAGCCTTGACCTCCCATCCCACCATCAAATCCTCCACCAAAGCCGCCATAACCACCACCGAGGCCTCCACCGAAGCCGCCTCCGGCCCCACCACCATAGCCGCCACCAAATCCTGCCCCAGCACCGTAGCTGTAGCCAAAGCCTCCTTGGCCACCAGCCCCAAAACCTCTGCAGACACCACCAGCTCCACCGAATCCTCCCAGAGAGGTACTTTTACTCCCCCCCAAGCAATAGAGGCTCCTGCTGCTGAAGCCACCAGCCTTGCCAGGTCCCCTCCATCCTCCTTGGGACATAGAGCTGAACGTGACCTTGTTCCTCCCTCCGAAGGAAACGGAGCTGGAGCTGAATCCCTTGCCGAGACCATAGGACTGGCGAGACATGGTGACGGGTCCCCAAGAGTCAACCCGTGAAGAGAGAGGAGCGGAGCGGAGCGGCGCGGTGCAGAAGAGGAGGTTCGGAGGCAGGAGGAGGTGAGTCCTGTGGGTGCAGTGGCTGAGTGCCCCTTTTTATGTGCTCAGGGAGTTGGCTGGGTGTCAGAGGAGTGGAGATGTCTTTTTTTGTTTTATTCTATTCGTTGGTTTAGGGCTTGGAAGGATGCCCTCCTTTCTTTGCCACCACGATGACCTGCCTCAAAACACTCCCTCGAGAGCTAAGAAAAACAAAGCTATTGTTGGTGTTGGAAGGACAACTCCAAATCAGATTCCCTTAGCTGCAACTGCCAAATCATCGCGGGCCTTTCTGAGCCTCCTATGGCAATGACAAAGCACTACAACTTCATTGACATGTTACACCCTCGAGGGAGACCCTTGTTTTAGCTAAATCACTCATTTTGAGCCTGATGGCAGGTGCTTGGTTCACTGAATTCCAACAAAAACGTGGTTTCCCAATCACACCTTCAGATGCACTCTGGTTCAACCTCCTGCTCAGAGGAGGTTTGACTTGGGTTGTCCAAAACTCTTTCACAACCAGAGAGCATTAGTCCTTGGCAGGGCTATAAAATCAGTTCGATGTCAATAAAGAAGACCTAGAAACACTTTTGAGAAGGTTTTAAGTCATTTAAAGTCATTTAAAGTCATTTTAAAGTCATTTTGGATCACTCTGACTGGTGTATTGAGCCTGGAGGGACACAGAGGAGTTTGCAAAGACCAAAATATCTTGCTATTTCCCTGTTGCACACCCTTCGCCGTATCTCAACGGGGTCGAGACGCCATTACCAGCCTGAGGAGCTCTGCCCCACGTCCCTGGTGGCAGGTCCCGATCCCTCCTAGCCTGGAAGCCTGCCGGGCATTGCCGGGATATTTCCTGATCATCCTCGCCGGGTCTCCGGCCACGAGCCCCCGCCACAGCACGTGGCGCTTGGCAAAGCCGCTCCCGCTCCCGCGCTAACCCATTAGCGAGCTCGCATTGTTTAAAAAAAATACGACTTAATTGCTTAACCGCTTTTAATTTATATTTTAATGAGCAGAGGTGTCTGAAGATGCCTTCCAACTGAGAATGCCCATTTATCCCGCTGTGGAAAAAAAAAAAAGCTGTAAAACTTCCCCCCAAACCACAAGCTGCAGCCGAAGCCGTGACAATAAAAGCCAACTCTTTAATTATCCCTTTTATTGGAGACGCTCGTGGGAGAGGTTTGCGGAACCAGTTTCAGCTCCGAGCCTATTCACCCCTGGCTTTTTTTTTCTGCAGTCTTTTTTTTTCTGCAGTCATGCAAATCTGGGTCTGGGTGCATCTCTGCAGGAAGGGAGAGCTTTTCCTCCCAAATCTCACCGGGCATTCGTTGAACTTGCAGGATTTTCAGCCCAAGGGGATTTGCATTGCAGGGAACGGGGAAACTCGTGCTCCCCTTTGGCAACAAGCATCCTGCACGTCCCAGTTCCAGCTGGGAACCCTCTCCCACACCGGGGCTCTGGGATCCCCGATTTTCCAGCTCACGGTGGGGACGTGGTCGGAGCGAGGAGGGAAGCGGCTTGAACCCAGCTCTTGACAGGGGGGGAAAGGAGGCGGCGGCTGCATCTCCCTGACCTTACGCAACCAGCAGATCTGCCGAGAAACCGAATGAACCTGTTTGAGCCCAGGCGGAGAGCGTAGCTGCCGGGAGTTCCCAGGGTGGCTCCGCCACCGGCTCCTGGCACGGCTCCTGGCTCACCGCCGGCTGAGGCGCTTGCCCAAGAAGCCAGCTGTTGGGCCAGCAAAGCGCCCTGCTAACGCCCATGAAGTCCTGCCCCACCACGGTGGGGTGGGAAAACCTCACTGGGAGACCGAGGCTCCCTCCCAAATCCGTCCTGCATCCCAAGGCTGAGCATCCTGGATGCTCCAGTGCTTGCCAGGCTGGTTAACGCACCAGGAGCAAAGCTCCTGGGGACCCAGCGTTGGCCACCATCACCCAGCCAGCGCTGGGATGGAGTCGCCCGCTGGCAACGGCAAAGCCTTGGGATGAGCATCCCGGGTGGGAAGCACACCGTGGAGGTGACCTGCCTCCCAAAGCCATGGGGTGGGGAGCGGAGCCAGAGCCCACGGGACAACCCGGCCCCCGCTTTAATTGCCGGCACCTCCTCTCTTGCCTCCCTGACGGCGCGCTGGGAGGAGAGGTCAAATTCCAGAAACTCCTCTCTCCTCGCATGAGCTGTGACAGTAGGAAAGCTGACGTAGTGTGCAGCGGCGATGAGACATTTCCAAAGGCAGGAGACATGAGTCCTCCTCCTAATGACCAGCTCGTAGCTCAGGCTCCTTTCCTACACCAGAAACCCAGATAAAATCTCAACATCAGGTTACTGCTGGGTTTAAATCCCCAGGGCTCCATCACTAAGGGCCCGGACACCCCACCGAACGCGTCCGAGAGCTCCTCAGTCATTGATCCCCGTCGCTCTCCAGCGATGCCCGCACACACATCCACCTTCCAAGGGGCTTCTCCTCTCCCTAAGGACAGCAGACAAACCCCCAGGCTTACACACACGCCTGAGAGCTTTGCTAGGCCAGGCTTGAATGAGATGCTGGAAAGAGAAAATAGGCTCTTCCCATGGAAAGGTATAAATAACCAACTTCTTTGCATCCTAACCCTAGCCCAGAGGTGAAACCTGATCCCAAGAGGTTTTGCAGCTTCACTAATGCGTACCGCTGCATTTCTTTAATGAGCTTCCGAGACTTGCTCGGGGCTCCGCAAGGCCACGGCGGGAGAGTGGGGCACAGGCACATCCGCATAGGCGCAGCCTGAGCATCTGTGGCCGCCGTAGGGTGGCAGCTGTGGGGCAGGGACCCACGGGCTCGGTCCCCGCTGGCACCGGGGCAGCTGGTTCGCCCGCCGTGGGTCATCCTTCCTCTGCTGGCAGATACCTGCACGGGGACGCGGGGGTCTCCGGGCTCAGCGGAGGAGCAGGCACGCTTAGCAGGAGATGAACCATGGCAGGATGAGACCCTTTCCTGCACCGGACCCCGTGGCTGGGCAGAAACTGGGATTTATCCTACCAGGAGCTGGTGGTGCTCAGCACCTCGTCTTAGGATCATAGGGATCCCGATGCGGGAAGCAGCACAGTCCCTTGGCTGCAAATACGGGGAGTATTTCAGAGCCGGGGAAGCTTCTCAAAGCCATCGATGGGCATCGAAGCCCGCGGCAGCGAGCGCAGCCCCTCGCCGGAGGCTGACGCTGGGCTCTCCGGTCTCTCTGCTTGTTCTCCCCGGGCCAGGTCTCGCATGCAAAGCAGAGGAAAGAAAGAGAAATGAAAGCGGGGCGGGCAGGTGAGGCCCGCAGAGCTCTTTGATGGTGCCTCAGCGGCTGCACCCACGGGCCGGCTCCGCTCCCAGCAAAGAGGGGTGGGAAGAGGGGATGCGTCCTCCTCGGGGGGGGTAAAAAAGGCTCTGGACAACGCCGTGCGTCAAGCCCGGAGCTGGATACGCAGGATATCCGTACCCACAGGCACCCCCTGTGCCCCCGTGGGAGAGGGGACCACTACCACGGGCTCAAAGCACGGGCAGCATCCGAGCTGCAGCGCCCGTAACCTCAACCAGGGGAAAGCAGAGCAAAACCAGAGAGCGCAAATATACCCCGTTTCACCCCAAAACTGCACTGGGACTGCGTTCAACCGAGAAAACCCCGCTTTGTCGAACAGTAAAGGAGCAGGAGACTCCCGGCTGCTCAGCTGGCAATTACTAAGCAGGCAAATTGCAGGGCTGGGACATGAGCTGGGAATCATAAAAGCAGAAATAACAAGGTGGGTCCGGAGAGAGATCAAAGCGGCGCGTTGCAGAAGACGGGCGGCACCCCCGCTCCTGTCAGAGCTGCGATTGCAGAGAGCAAAGAGCCCCGGGCACTCGCTTGCAATAAATGATGCTGCTAACACATAGCTCACAGGCAGCCCCTTCTCCTGGGAATCTGCGGCCCTCCGTAAGGGATATTAATAACAGCAATAATTCTTCTTATTATGGTGATGCCATTAAATGGTGATGCAGCATCGGCACCTCCGTTGGGTGTCACCTCTCCCGCTGTCCCCTGCCATCCCGCTCGGCGCGGGATGCTGCCGGAAAGTCGAGCGAGCGCCTTTCCCCACCGCAGGGGAAAGCTCTTCCCAGCCCTGCCTCAGAGCCAGGTCTCCCATGAAATGAATATTAGGGATCATTTCGGAGGTAGCCGGGAGGAGCATCCGCTCGGACGGCAGGCGGGACCCTCCCGGGGGGGATGAGGAGCTGCTCCGAGGGGTACGGGGGGGATTTACCCCAAGCGGGGGCAGGGGTGACCCCAGGGGTGAGGGAGGTCCCTTGGCACCTCAGCAGCCCAAGCGAGAGCCGGACAACCCCATCCCATGGGAATCAAGACCCGCTGGACACCTCTTTCCCCCTGCTTCTTTCCACGGTGGAGGAAAGCCAGCACCGAGCATCCTTTGCCCGTGCTGGGGGCAAAGGACACCAAAATGGGGCAAATTTAGAGCAGAAAGGGTCGTGTTGACTACACCTGCGCTGGGGCCGAGGGTGGGGAACCCCCTTTAAACGGCTTCGGGTGGTTGAGGAGCGTTTGCAGGGCAGAGCGTCTCCCCCAGCCCATTCCCCCACCCCGGCAGCATCGCTTGGGGCCAGAACATTCATTTTTAGCGAAAAAAAGGATGAAGAAAAATGGGTTTGAAGCCTCAGCACCTCCCGGAAACGGAAAAGCTTCTCCAAACGCCTGCGGATTTGGCAGGAGGACGGAGAGGATTTTCCTCCATGCGAAGGTCCCCTCGTATCTCATAAGCTGCGGGGGTGGAAAGGAGGCTGTTAAACTCTCCGGCTCTTCTTGAAGCAAGCAGAAAAGGAGCATTTTGGGGAAGAAAACAGGCAAAATGGATGGGAGACCATCTCCCCCTTCAGCAAAATTAGAGCCCAAGGCTTGGCGGAGGATTGGGCATGGATTTGGGAGCCGCTGCCGGACCAGGGGGGTTAAAGCAATGGGGATCGGGGGGGTTTGGGGCCCGAGAGCCTCCCGCTGCAGAGGGAAAGCGGCTTTGCTGCGGCATCACCCCCTCCCCAAATTGCTGGGGTCACCCCCAGGATGAGCCGGGGGAAAGGCAGATGCGGGGCGATGGAGGTGGGAACCGAGGGCGCTGCACCCCGTGGGATGGCCCTGCATCTGTCCGTCCATCTGTCCATCCATCCCATGCCGGCCATCCCGCAACCCTCGGGGTGCGCCGGGCGGGGACAGCAACTGCAGAGCACCCTCTAAAGGGCAGAGACGCACCGGGAAGCCGAACCAGGCACCCCAGCTCCCTAAAAATGAGTCCCTCCCTCCCCGCCATCCCATCTCGCCTCGGTTTCCCCTGCCCGGGGCTTCAGGGGCGCCCGGGGGCCGCCCTGGGCCTCATCCCGGGGTGCTTTCCCAAAAAAAACAGGTAACAGCCTCCCCAAAATGTGCTGGGTCTGGGGACGCGTCACCCCCCCGAGGAGTCGCGGGGGGAGGCGGGGGCCGTGGGGGTGCGGGGGTCCTTGGGGGCTCCAAGGGGGGAGGGCAGCACCCCGGGAAGGGCGCAGGGGTGTGCGTGTGAAAATATGAAGAGCTAAGCTTTGGGCGGCTCCTGCCCCCGACGCTAATTACAGGCCTTAAACTCGTCCGCAAGCCCGGTCTTGCTGCTGCACCCCTGCCCCGAACCACGCCTGGGCTCCGGCGGCGGAGGGGGGACGAGCCCCCGAGCCCCCCGCCACGGGGCAGGGACCCCGCGCGCACGCGTGGCCGAGGACGGGCGCACGCCTGGCTTTTGGGGTGCCCCCTCCGTGGGTGCTGCTCCTTTCCGTCTCCCCCTCTCCGCATCCATTCGCAAAGGGGACCCCCAAAACGCTCGTGGATGCCCCACGCCAGGGGGAGGTGGGGTTTGGGGTGAAGGAGCCCATCGCCGTGGGGGATTGGGGGGGGCCGGGCTCGGAGGGTCCCGCAGAGGCAGAAATGGGGGTTCAGGTCCCACCGCTGGTAGGAAATTTGGGGGGCACAAAGCACCCGAGCTGGTGGCTCAGCTCTGTCCCCGGATACTTGGGTCCTCACCCCGGGGGACCCCCATGGGACGGGGACCCCTTGTCCCCTCCAGCGCCCACCACGAGCCCCTAACGCTCCCCCCATTGATCCAGGACCCCCAAACCCCACCACCGCGCACCCCCCCAGCCCAAGAGGTCCGGGTCCCCCCTCCCAGCTCCCCCCTGACCTCGGGACACCCCGAAAGGAGCAGGGACCCCCCCCCAACCCCACACAGCCTGGGGACACCCGAACAACGCGTGGGCAGCACATGGGGCCGCGGCACCTCCGGCCCGGTGACTCACGGCTCCACCCGTGAGATGAGCTGAGTCAGGCATCAGCCTGCCCTGGCACCCCCCCCCCAGCCCTGGGGGGGCCCCGGCTCCCCGGGGATGGACCCCCCCAGGGTGGTTTTTAGGGTCAAATCCCGCCAGCAGGGACTGGGTCCTGCCGGGGGGGGGGGCCAAGCTGCATCCGTGCCTCAGTTTCCCCACCCAGGGCATCACCTCCCCAGCTCCAGCCCTGGGAAGTTTTTCAGAGGTGATGGGTGGGTTTAACCCCCCCTCCCCCGGGACCCTCTGGGTGCCCCTGGGTCCCGCAAAGCCGCGGGGTGACACCAGGGACCCTCGAGGTCCCCCCGCCGCGTCCCCGGTCCCCGCAGGGTGGGGTGACACTGAAACCCGGGGTGGCACCGCACCCTGCCTGCAATAAAAGCGTTGCCCAAACCCCCCCCCCCCCGCCTGTCCCAGCGCTGCCGGGGCCTGCCCGGCCCTGCCCGGCCCTGCCCGGCCCTGCCCGCCGCGACCGGCCCTGCCAGCACCCATGGGTGCCCGGCACCCCGGGGTTTCGGGTGCCCCCCCCCCGGGGGAAGGGGGTTTTGCAGAGCAGGGGTGCTGGCACCCAGATGGGGTGATGCTTTGAGGGGGGGGGGTGTCTCCTCCAGCCCCCCCCCACTTACAGATGGCACCGGGGGGGTCCCCACCGAGCTGCCGCCCTGGGGGGGCTCAGGTACCCCGTGCCTCAGTTTCCCCTGCAAGGTCACGGCTGCAGGAGCCCCAGCTTTTCCGAATGGGGGGGCCGGGGGGCTCGGGGCCCCCTCGGGGCTGGGGCTCAGCCCCACCGGCTGCTCCCCCCCAGCCCCCGGCCGGATCGAGCCCCCCCCTCCCCAGCCCCCAAATGCTCGGGGGGGGGGGGTTGGAGCCGGGGGGACCCCCCTCACCTCCCCCACCCCCTCCCTGGGGGACCGAAGGGGGACCCCCAGCACCCTGCCCCCCCCCAGCTGGGTGCCAGGCAGCTGCCTGCACCCCGGGATCTGGCAGCTGCCGGAACCCATCCCCGCTCCTCTGCCGCCCTCCAGCGTCCCTGGAGCCCCAAAACCTTCCCGGGGGGGGGCCCGGGGCTGCCGCCGGGGCTGGGGGCGAAGCCTCCGGGGGGGGGGTCCCCGCCTCCCCCCGCCCAAGCACCCCGCTGAGCCCCCCCACCCAAAAAGCCCCCCAAAAAGCAGGGCGAGCCCTGAGGGACCTGGGTACCTCCCGGGGGGGGGGGGGGACACCCCCAAAGCCAAGCCCCCAGGGTCAGGGTGGTGCTGAAAGTTGGGGGGGAGAAGAAAAAAAAAGGGGGTGCAGGGCGGTGGCCCCACTTTAATCCCCCCCACCCCGGGCAAAGGGGGAAGCCCGGGCACCGCGGCCACTCGCACCCCCTTTTTTGGGGGGCTCAGCTCTGTCACCCCCCACCCTAAGCCAGCACCAGCCCCGCTTTGGCCCAAGGGCCCCCCCCAAATGCTCAGGGCCCCCCCCGGGAATGGGGGGGTCGGGGCGGCTCTCGGGGAGCCTCTGGTGGCCACCGATGCTCCCTCCTCTTTGCAAAAATTATGGGGGGGGGGCTCCCCCAAACCCCTGGGGTGCAAAGTGGCAGGGCCGGGGGCACGGTGCATTGCACGGGGGGACAGGGGGGGACAAGGGGGGACAGGGCCCCCCCGGGAGCGTTAATTAGCTGCCAGCGGTAATTGCAGCGGAGGCGAGGGTGCAGACGGCAGGTGTCACCTCCGGCCCGGCGATGGGAGGCGGGAGGGTGCACCCCAACTCCTGCAGCACCCCAATACCCTGCTCCCCCCCCCAGCCCCCCAGCGCAGCCCCCCCACCGCTAAGGGGTCAGCGGGGGTGGCGGGGGGGTGCTGAGCCCCCCACTCCATTTCATGGCCCCCCCCAAAGCCCACCCTGAACCCCCAAATGCCCCCCGCCAGGGCCCAGCATGAGCAGGATCAGTCCCCAGCCCGGACGAGCGGGTGCTGCTAATTATTAACCAAGGGGCAAAGTCCCCGTCTGCCGCGTCCCAGCTCCGAGCCGGGGTCCCCGTCCCGCTGTCCCCCCGCGGGGACACCCCGGGGACGGCCCCGAGCCGGGGTCCCCTCCTGCCTGCCCCCCGTCTCTCTGCCACCAGCAGCTCCGATGGCCCCGGCCACGTCCCCCATCCCCTCCGAGGGGGTCGGGGTGGAAAACCCCATTGAACACCTCCACACGGCCACTGTTCCTAGGGCTGGACTCGATGCGGGGGCTGGGACCCCAAACTGGGCTGCTTTGCTCCCTCCCTGCGACCCCAGATCGGGGGGGGAAGGGGAGACATGGGTGGGCACCCAGCGGGGTGTCCCCTCCTCCCTGGGCGACTTGGGGCCCCTCTGGCCCCACTTTTGGCACAGCAAACCCCACGGGCAGGGCGATCCCACGGCTTTTCGGGGTGCAGAGGCAGCCGAAAATAAAAGCCTCCCACAATTTTCCTTTCGGCAGCAGCCTGGGGCTCAGCCCTGCTACGAGACACTGGAGAATCCCATGGGGCTGAGCCTCGGGGTGGCTGCGCTGGGCCTGGGGCAGCTCCGGGATCCGGGTGATGTAGGCCAGACGTGATGGGAGCCAGCACTTGGATCTCGGCGGGAATCTTGGTTTGGGGGAAAAAGCTGCCAGATTTGGGCGGTTGGATTTTGGCCACCGCCGGCCCGCGGCCTCGTCAGGGCCAGTGCTAACGAGGGCCGCGATTAACGCCCGCGTGGGCGGGCGCCGGGGAGCCTAAACGGCCCCGCAACGTGGGGTGCATGGCATGGCCTGCGCGGGGATCTACAGGCTGGGACGGATCCTGGCACCCCGGGATGGGTCCTGGCACCCAGAGATGGACACAGGCACCCAAGGAGGGATCCTGGCACCCAGGAATGATGGGTCATGGCACCCTGGGATGGATCCTGGCACCCCGGGACAGATCCTGGCACCCTGGGACGGATCCTGGCACCCAGAGATGGACACAGGCACCCCAGGATGGATCCTGGCACCCAGGAATGATGGGTCCTGGCACCCTGGGATGGATCCTGGCACCCAGAGATGGACACAGGCACCCCAGGATGGATCCTGGCACCCCGGGATGGACACAGGCACCCCGCAATGGATCCCGGCACCCTAGGACAGATCCTGGCACCCTGGGATGGGTGCTGGCACCCCGGGATGGACACAGGCACCCCACGAGGGACCCTGGCACCCAGGGATGATGGGTCCTGGCACCCCGGGATGGGTCCTGGCACCCAGGGATGGATCCTGGCACCCAGGAACAGATCTTGGCACCCCGGGACAGATCCTGGCACCACAGGATGGATCCTGGCACCCCATGATGGACACAGGCACCCCAGAATGGACCCTGGCACCCAGGGATGGATCCTGGCACCCTGCATGGACCCTGGCATCCTGGGATGGATCCCAGCACCCAGGGACAGACCCCAGCACCCTGGGATGGATCCTGGCACCCCAGGACAGACCCCAGCAGGCCAGGACAGATCCTGGCACCCAGGGATGGATCCTGGCACCCAGGGATGGATCCTGGCAGTGCAGGACGGGTCCTGGCACCACAGGATGGATCTTGACACCCTGAATGGACCCTGGCATCCCGGGATGGATCCCAGCACCCTGAGATGGATCCTGGCACCCTGGATGGACCCTGGCATCCCGGGATGGATCCCAGCACCCTGGGATGGATCCTGGCACCCTGGATGGACCCTGGCATCCCGGGATGGATCCCAGCACCCTGGGACGGATCCTGGCACCCTGGATGGACCCTGGCATCCCGGGATGGATCCCAGCACCCTGGGATGGATCCTGGCACCCCTGGCCAGGGGTGGACACTTCTCCTGGCCCCCCCACGTCTCCTGGCACCGGCATTTACCAAAACCACTCCGTATTTCCAAGGCTTTATTCCGGCAGCGGAGCCGGTGGGAGCCCCCCCCAGGGTGCGGGGGGCCAGGCCCCCCCCATTTCCCACCCCACAGCTCCCATGGGGACACGGGGGGACCAGGACGGACGGAGCGGGGGGCAGCGGGGACAACGGGGGGGGTGGGAGCCCTCGGTGGGGAGCGGGGTGGGGGCACTGGCTCAGGTTGCCCTGGGGGGGGGGTGGCAGGGGTCCCATCCATCCGCAGGCCAGATCCGGCCACCAAAGGCTCCCACGGAGGGACCCCCGCCCCGGGTCGGGGGCTCAGCTGGCCAGGACGTCGGAGGACTCGGACACCAGCTTGCCATCGCGGGTCTCGATCTTCTTGATGACGATGGCGCGGGACTTGGTGAGGGCCGAGCTCTCCAGGGTCGGGGGGGGGCACGGCGTAGCCAGAGCTGGCGAAGCCCCCGCCGAAGCCCCCGCCGAAGCCCCCGCCGAAGCCGGCTGCCGCGGGAGAGGGAGCAGCCGTGAGCGCGGTGGCACCCGGCGGTGGCACCCAAGGGACAGGGGGTCCGCGGCCACCGCCCCCCCGCCTTACCCGAGTACCCCGTCGTCTTGGTGTGGATGCTCAGGTTTTGCATGCCCGACTCCAGCCTGGCAGGGGACATCGGGGGGACACTGAGTGGGGGGGGGGGCAAGGGACACTGCCGAGGGCGGGCGGGGAGGCGGCGGCAGAGGGGCACGGGGCCCTCCTGGTCGTGGCCACGGACTTGGGCCGTGGATAGCCAGGGTGGGGCGGCGGGATGCCGGCGGGATGCGGGATGTGGATGCCCAGGGGATGTGGGATGCCCATGGGATGGGATGTGGGATACGGGATGCCTGCGGGATGCGGGATGCCCATGGGATGGGATGTGGGATACGGGATGCCTGCGGGATGCGGGATGCCCATGGGATGGGATGTGGGATACGGGATGCCCGTGGGATGCGGGATGCCCACGGGATGTTGGATGCCCACAAGATGCCCACGGGATGCGGGATGCTCGCGGGATGCTCACGGGATGTGGGATGCAGGATGCCCATGGGATGCAGGATGCCATGGGACGCAGGATATGGGATGCCCATGGGTTATGGGATATGGGATGCCCATGGGATACGGAAAGTGGGATGCCCACAGGATGTGGGATGTGGGATACAGGATGCAGGATGCGGGATGTGGGATACAGGATGCAGGATGCGGGATGCAGGACACAGGTGGGAGCCCCCACCTGCTCTCCTCGCCCTCCAGCAGCTTCCTGTAGGTCGCGATCTCGATGTCCAGGGCCAGCTTGACGTTCATCAGCTCCTGGTACTCGCGGAGCTGCCGGGCCATGTCCTGCTTCGCCTTCTGCAGAGCTGCCTCCAGCTCGGCCAGCTTCCCCTTGGCGTCCTTCAGGGCCAGCTCCCCGCGCTCCTCCGCCTCCGCGATGGCCGTCTCCAGGCTGGCTCGCTGCAACGCGCCCGCGGAGGGGGAGTTGAGCCGGAGCAGGGGCTGGGGGGTCCCTCGCGCCCCAGCGGCCCCGGTGCTCCAGCATCCCCCGTGCCTCAGCACCCCCTGTGCACCACATCCCTCGCCCCCAGCACCCTTCGCCCCCCCAGCATCCCCCACCCCACAGCACCCCTTGCCCCCCACCACCCCTCGCCCCCCGAATCCCCCACGTCCCACCATCCCCTGTCCCCCAGCACCCTTCACCCCGAGAATCCCATGTCCCAGTATCCCTCACCTCCCAGTATCCCCTGTACTCCAGCATCCCCTGCATCCCAGCAGCCCCCACACCCCCCCGCATCCCCCATGTCCCAGCAGCCCTCACCCCAGCAGCCCCAGTGCCCCCCCAGCAGCCCCCATATCCCACCATCCCTGGCCCCCAGCATCCCCAGTGCCCCCCAGCAGCCCCCATATCCCACCATCCCTGGCCCCCAGCATCCCCAGTGCCCCCCAGCAGCCCCCATATCCCACCATTCCTCACCCCCCCAATCTATGACCCCCCCATTTTCGCTCTGTCGACCCCTCCTCCCATCCGGGGCTGCCAAGGGTGGGGGCCGCGGGGGGGCCCAGGGCCCCGGGGCGCTGGCGTGGGAGGGCGGCAGCGGGAGGAGCGGGCAGCGTCTCCCCGCTTTCCCGCCCCGGGCGCCATTCCCAGACCTGGTTCTTGAGCGCCTCGATCTCCGCCTGGATCCTCTGGATCAGCCTGTTGAGCTCGTTGATCTCGCTGCGGGTGTTGCGCAGGTCGTCCCCGTGCTTCCCCGCCGTCGTCTTCAGCTCCTCGTACTGCGGGGACCGGAGCGGGCGGGATGGAGATGGGGATACCCTTCCCCCCCCCCCCGCCCTCCTTGCCCTCAGCACCCCAAAATTGGGGAGAAAAGAGCCGGGACGTGCCCACGCCGGGAGCGATGCTGCGGGCCCGGCTGTCGCGCCTCCAGTTGGGTTTGGAGCCGGGCTCTCTCCCACGCAGCAGCCGCCCGCTCCGGGGCAGGGCGGGCGCTCGCCCGGCTGGGTTGAAGGGCAAAGCCGGGGAGAGGAGGAGGAGGAGGGAGCCCGAGCTTCCTTCATCCCGGATCGGGGAGCAGCGGGGACCACCGGAGGGGAGGCCGGAGCACCCCGCCTCCCGGGGCTGGCGCCCCGGCTCACCTTGATCTGGTACATGCTCTCGGCCTCGGCGCGGCTGCGGTTGGCGATTTCCTCGTATTGCGCCTTCACCTCGGCGATGATCCCGTCCAGGTCCAGGCTGCGGTTGTTGTCCATGGAGAGGACGACGGAGGTGTCGGAGATCTGGGACTGCAGCTCCCGGAGCTCCTGGAGGCGATGGGGGAGGGGGTCCGGGGCTGAGCACAGGCAACTCAGTGCACATGTGGCCCCCCCAGGGGAGGAGACCCCCTACCTCGTCATAAAGCTGCCGCAGGAAATTGATTTCGTCGGTCAAGCTCTCCAGGCGCGATTCCAGCTCCACCTTGTTCATGTAGGCTTCATCCACGTCCTGCGGGCAGAGCCGGCAGCCCGTCAGTCTGTCCCCTGCCCGTCAGCACCCCCCTGCCCGTCAGTCTGTCCCCTGCCCATCAGCCCCCCCGCCCGACCCCTGCCAGACCCGGGGCCCCCCCTCACCTTTTTGAGCAGAACAAACTCGTTTTCCTTGTCGGTGCGGTGGTTGATCTCCTCTTCGTACCTTGGGGAAGAGGGGAGGGCTTGGAGCCGGGGATGGGGGACAGGGATGCGGGGACAGGGGGACATGGGGATTTGGGGACATGGGGACACAGGGATGCAGGGACAGGGGGATATGGGGGACACAGGGATGTAGGGACATAGGGATATGGGGATTTGGGGACATGGGGACACAGGGATGCAGGGACAGGGGGATATGGGGATTTGGGGACATGGGGACACAGGGATGTAGGGACATGGGGACATGGGGATTTGGGGACATGGGGACACAGGGATGCAGGGACAGGGGGATATGGGGATTTGGGGACATGGGGACACAGGGATGTAGGGACATGGGGATATGGGGGACACAGGGATGCAGGGACACAGGGTCACGGGGACATAGAGAAATAGGGATGCAGGGACATGGGGACACAGGGACATGGGGACATGTAGACATGGGGACACGGGGATGCAGGGACATGGGGGACATAGGGACATGGGGACACAGGGATGCAGGGATGCAGTGACCTGGGGGACATGGGAACACAGGGATGCAGGGATGCAGGAACATGCGGACACAGGGACATGGGGACACAGGGGTGCAGGGACATGGGGTCCAGGATGCCCCTTGCAGCAGCAGAACCACCCTCCCTGGGCAAAGCCACCCCCAGCCCGGCGCCCTCAGCCACCCTCGGGGACACGGTGGGACGCCGCACCCCGAGATGCAGCCACCGCCGAGGGGGACAGCCACACGTCCCCAACCACCCTACGGGGGGGGGGACACGAGCAGCGGGGTGCAACCCCGCCAGCCCCGGCCTCATCCTGGCCGCGGGGACGGGACTGACTTGTTCTTGAACTCCTCCACTAGCCCCTGCATGTTGCCCAGCTCGGCTTCCAGGCGCAGGCGCTCCTGGCCCAGGCCCTCGAGCTGGCGGCGCAGGCTGGCGATGTAGGCCTCGAAGAGCCCGCTCATGTTGCTGCGGGTGGTCTTCTGGCTCTGCAGGAGGCTCCACTTGGTCTCCAGCATCTTGTTCTGCTGCTCCAGGAAACGCACCTGGGGCGGGGGGAGAGGGGTTGGGGGGGGGGCAGCATCGCCCCCGCCCCGGGAATCCCACCCTGGCACCCGGCGTGGGGCGCGGGGACGGGTGCTCGGGGCGGGTTTGCAAGGGGGAGAGGGGGAGGTGGGTGAGTGGGGTGGTAGGGGGCAACGCTGGGGTCCTGGGTGCAAATCTGGGGTCCTGAGGTGCAAATTTACGGTCCTGGGTGCAAATCTGGGGTGCTGGGTGCTGGTTTGCAAGAGGCAGAGGGGGAGGTGGGTGAGTGGGGTGGTAGGGGGCGAGGCTGGGGTCCTGGGTGCAAATCTGGGGTCCTGGGGTGCAAGGCTGGGGTCCTGGGTGCAAATCTGGGGTCCTGGGTGCAAATCTGGGGTGCTGGGTGCTGGTTTGCAAGAGGCAGAGGGTGAGTGGGGTGGTAGGGGGCAAGGCTGGGGTCCTGGGTGCAAATTTGGGGTCCTAGGTGCAAGGCTGGGGAGTCCTGCGTGCAAATTTAGGGTCCTGGGGTGCAAGGCTGGGGGGTCCTGGGTGCAAATCTGGGGTCCTGGGTGCAAATTTAGGCTCCTGGGTGCAAATCTGGGGTCCTGGGTGCAAGGCTGGGGGGGTCCTGGGTGCCAGTTTGCAAGGGACAGAGGGGGAGGTGGGTGAGTGGGGTGGTAGGGGGCAACGCTGGGGTCCTGGGTGCAAATCTGGGGTGCTGGGGTGCAAATTTATGGTCCTGGGTGCAAATCTGGGGTGCTGGGTGCTGGTTTGCAAGGGGCAGAGGGTGAGTGGGGTGGCAGGGGGCAGATCTGGGGTCCTGGGTGCAAATCTGGGGTCCTGGGTGCAAGCCGGATCAGGGGTGCAACGCTGGGGTCCTGGCTGCAAATCTGGGGTCCTGGGGTGCAAACTGGGTCTGGGGTGCGTCTGGGGTGCTGGGGTGCAATTCTGGGGTCCTGGGTGCAAGGCTGGGGGTCCTGGGGTGCTCCTGGGGTTCTGGGGAGCAAGCCTGGGTTCTCAGGTGCAAACTGGGGTCCCAGGGTGCAAGTACGGGGTGCAAGCCTACGGTCACCGCCTCTGGGGTGCAAGTCTGGGATCCTGGGTGCAATCTGGGGTGCTGGGGTGCAATCTGGGGTGCAAATCTGGGGTCCCGGGTGCAATCTGGGGTGCTGGGGTGCAAGTCTGGGTGCACATCTGGGGTCCTGGGTGCAATCTGGGGTGCTGGGGTGCAATCTGGGGTGCACATCTGGGGTCCTGGGTGCAATCTGGGGTGCTGGGGTGCAAGTCTGGGGTTGCTGAGTTGGGGGTGCAAACCTGGGGTGCCGGGTGCAGTCTGGGGGTGCCCCCACACCCGTCTGGGCCCATCCCCGTCCCCCCCACCCACCTGGGCCCCCCAGCCCACGACGGGGCGAGGAGCCCGGCCCCAGCGGAGCACCCGGAAGCGGGTGCCGGGGAGGAAGGGTGCTGGGTGCCAGAGCCGCTGCGGTGTGGGGCACCCACCCCGGCGCTGGCTGCTTCCTCCATGGCGGGGTTCCCCCATCGCACCCCGGGGGGACAACGCTCGCCCCCGCCCCGGCCCGGCCCAGCTCCTGCCCCGGTGACGCTCCCTGCCCACCGGCTCGGCCGCCATGGCCTGGCCCCCAGCAGCAGGAGGGGACCAGGGTGTCCCCACGGCCGGCTGCGCGTCCCAGGGGGTCCGGGGGGTCCCCAAGGGGGCCAAAATGTGCCCCAAGGGGTCCAGGTGTCCCCAAGGGGGTCTGGATGTCCCCAAAGGGGCCAAAATGTGCCCCAAGGGGTCCAGGTGTCCCCAAGGGGATCTGGATGTCCCCAAGGCGGCCAAAATGTGCCCCAAGGGGTCCAGGTGTCCCCAAGGGGATCTGGATGTCCCCAAGGCGGCCAAAATGTGCCCCAAGGGGTCCAGGTGTCCCCAAGGGGATCTGGATGTCCCCAAGGGGCTCAGGGTGTCCCCAAGGGGGGATGGATGTCCCCAAGGGGTCCAAAATGTAACCAAAGGGGTCAGGGTGTCCCCAGGGATGTCTGGATGTCCCCAAGGGGGGGCACATGTGCCCAAAGGGATCAGGAGGTCCCCAAGGAGGTCTGGGTGTCTCCATGGGGGCCAGGATGTCACCGAGGGGGTCAGGAGGTCCCCAAAGAGCCAGGAGGTCCCCAAGGGGGTGTCAATGTCCCCAAGGGGCTCAGGAGGTCCCTGAGGGGGTCTCAACATCCCCAAGGGGCTCAGGATGTACCCAAAGGGGCCAGGAGGCCCCCGAGGGTCTCAGGAGGTCCCCGAGGGGGTCTCAATGTCCCTGAGGGGCTCAGGATGTACCCAAAGGGGCCAGGAGGTCCCCGAGGGGCTCAGGAGGTCCCCGAGGGGGTCTCAATGTCCCCAAGGGGCTCAGGATGTACCCAAAGGGGCCAGGAGGCCCCCGAGGGTCTCAGGAGGTCCCCAAGGGGGTCTCAATGTCCCTGAGGGGCTCAGGAGGTCCCTGAGGGGGTCAGAAGGTCCCTGAGGGGGTCTCAATGTCCCCAAGGAGCTCAGGGTGTGCCTGAAGGGTCCAGGAGGTCCCTGAGGGTCTCAGGAGGTCCCCAAGGGGGTCTCAATATCCCTGAGGGGCTCAGGAGGTCCCTGAGGGAGTCAGGAGGTCCCTGAGGGGGTCTCAATGTCCCCAAGGAGCTCAGGGTGTGCCTGAAGGGTCCAGGAGGTCCCCGAGGGTCTCAGGAGGTCCCCAGGGGGTCCCAGCCCTCTCCCCGCGGGGTCTCCCCCCGGCCCAGGCCCACCTTGTCGATGAAGGAGGCAAACTTGTTGTTGAGCGTCTTGATCTGCTCCTTCTCCTCCTTCCGCACCCGCTGGATGCTGGGGTCGATCTCCAGGTTGAGGGGGGTCAGGAGGCTCTGGTTGACACTCACGGCCGTGATGCCACCCCCTGTCCCGGGCACGACGGCCGGACCCCTGTACAGCCCAGCGCCATAGCGGCTCCCACCGTAGCCACCGAAGGCTGAAGCCGTACTCATCCTCACACCGGGGCCGGCGGTGTAGGAGTGGGAGCTGAAGGAACGGCCGGGTACGGCCGAGCTGCTTCTCACAGTCTTCCTGGTGATGGTGGTGGACATGCTGAGCGGGCAGGAGGGTTGGGAGGTGGGCAAGAAGGTTGGGAGGTGGGCAAGAGGGTTGGGAGATGGGCAAGAGGGTTGGGAGGTGGGCAAGAGGGTTGGAAGGTGGGCAAGAGGGTTGGAAGGAGGGCAAGAGGGTTGGAAGGTGGGCAAGAAGGTTGGGAGGTGGGCAAGAGGGTTGGAAGAAGGTTGGAAGAAGGTGGCAAGGAGGTTGCAAGCTGGGCAAGAAGGCTGCAAGAGGGTTGCGAGAGGGTTGGAAGATGGGCAGGGTTGCAGGACAGGCAGGAGGCTGGTTGCAGGACAGGCAGGACGGGCAGGACGGGTTGAGGGAGGACGGATCCAGGGCGGGGTGAGCAGCTCCGGGTTTATATCCAGGAGCTGGGGGAGGAGAGCGGGAGGGGAGGGCCTCCAGCCCCAGGAAAGCAGCACCTGCTTCTCCTTAACCCCTTCGGAGCGGCCGGGATCCGCCGGGATCCGCCGGGATCCAGCGGGCCTCGCTGCAGGGCCAGGGGCCGGATCCTGCCCGCTGGGGGCTCGCTGGCCGTGGGGAAGGCAAGGGGTGCAAGGGGGGCTGGGGGCCGGTGCCCCCCCGCCATCGGCACCCTGAGCCCCGCACCCAGCCCGGGGGTGAAACCCTCCCGGCTCGGGCTCCGGCATGGGGCAGAGGGTGAGTCCCCAGGGCGTGTCCCCAGCCCCATGTCCCCAACCTGCATCCCCAGCCTGGGTCCCCAACCCCTGTCCCCAGCCCCATGTCCCCAGCCTGCATCCCCAGCCCCATGTCCCCAACCAACGTCCCCAAGTCTGTGTCCCCACACCTATGTCCCCAAGCCTGCGTCCCCAAGCCCACATCCCTACCGTGTGTCCCCAGCCCAATGTCCCCAACCTATGTCCCCAACCTGGGTCCCTAACCCCTGTCCCCAACCTGCATCCCCAGCCCCATGTCCCCAACCTGCATCCCCAACCTGCGTCCCCAACCCCTGTCCCCAGCCCCATGTCCCCAGCTTGCACCCCCAAGTCTGTGTCCCCACACCTATGTCCCCAAGCCTGCATCCCCAAGCCCTGTCCCCAGCCCCATGTCCCCAGCCTGCATCCCCAACCAGGGTCCCCAAGCTTGTGTCCCCAGCCCCATGTCCCCAACCTGTGTCACCAAGCCCACATCCCCACCCTGTGTCCTCAGTCCTAGGACCCCAAACCCTTCCCCAGCTCATGTCCCCAGCCCGACATCCCCAATCTACTTCCCCAAGCCTGCGTCCCCAAGCCCTGTCCCCAGCCCCACGTCCCCAAACCTACATCCCCACCCCATGTCCCCAGCCCATGTCCCCTGTCCCATGACCCCAAACCCTTCCCCAGCCCCATGTCCCCAGTCTACGTCCCCGAGCCTGCATCCCCCTGGCCATGTCCCCAAGCCTGTGTCCCCACACCCATGTCCCCAAGCCTGCGTCCCCAGCCCGTGTCCCCAGCCCCATTACTCCAACCTACAACCCAGACCTGCATCCCCAAGCCCATGTCCCCACCTTTTGTCCCCAACCCATGTCCCCAAGCCACCTCCCCAAGTCGGCATCCCCAAGCCCATGTCCCCAGCCCCATGCCACCAGCCTGCATTCCCAAGCCCATGTCCCCAAGCCCGTGTCCCCAGCCCCATGCCACCAGCCTGCATCCCCAAGCCCATGTCCCCAAGCCCGTGTCCCCAAGGCAGCCCCTGCTCTCTGTGACCTCCTGCCTTCTGTACAAAACCCTGCCCTCAAAATGGAGAAAAAAACCACCAAAAAAGAAACATTTATCATGTTTCTGGCCAAAACCCAGGCTGCGCCCTGAGCAGCCGGACCGAGGACCTGGTCCCCCCCAAATCAGGATCAGGCCACCCATCCAGAGGCCATGCCGTGCCGCATCTCCACCTGCCGCTCCGGATCCACCTGGCACTGGTCAGGACTGGGCTTGCCCCACGCGGGAGTGGCAGGCACTGGGCCGAGACGGCACGCGGCACCCGGCACCTGCAGGCAGGGATTTGGAGGTTTGCTGGGTTTATTTGGTCTTTGTTCCATTGTCTGCGGCGCGGCAGGAAGGACGGCTCCGGGGCAGCGCCGGGGAGCGGGCAGGAAAAGGGCAGAGCCGGGGAGCGCGACCGGGGATCCGGCTGATGCAGGATAAAGCCATGGAGCCCCTTCCTCATCCAGCTCCACTCCTCGCCAAGGAGGGAGATCCATCTGGCCTTCATCCAGCCAGCTCTGGCCATCCCATCCATGCAGATGCCTACATACCCATCTACCCATCCTTCTAGATGTCCGTTCATCCACCTATCCCCACCCTTGGCCAGAGCCAGCCACCCATCCATCCTTCTAGGTGTTCATCCATCTTCCCATCCATTCATCCATCCCTGGCCAGCCCCAACCACCCATCCATCCTTCTACATGTCCATTCCTCCACCTATCCCCACCCTTGGCCAGACCTGGCCACCCATCCATCCTTCTACATGTCCATTCCTCCACCTATCCCCACCCTTGGCCAGACCCAACCACCCATCCATCCTTCTAGACACCTATCCATCCATCCCTTCATCTATCCATCCATCTCCAGCCAGACCCATCCGTCCATGCACGCTCCTAGATACCCATCTGCCTCTCCTTCCCTCCTTGGCCAGGCCCAACCACCCATCCTTCTAGATATCCCTCCATCCATCCATCCCTCCCTCCATCCATCCCTCCCTCCATCCATCCCTCCCTCCATCCATCCATCCCTCCATCCCTCCATCCATCCCTCCATCCCTCCATCCCTCCACCCCTCCATCCATCCCAGGACAGACCCACCCACCCATCCCTTCACCCACCTGCTGATCCCTGGACAGTCCCACCTCTATAGACCCACCCAACCATCCATCCCTGGATAGGTCCATCTGTCTGTCCCTGCACAGCCACAACCACCCATCCGCCCCCCCCGAATCCCTGCAGGGAGCCCATGAGCCAGACACCTCCTGGGTCCAACACTTGGATTGCCACCACCTCATTGAATTGCACTGGGGGGGACACGGCTGAGCTCCCCCGGCCTTGCAAGGGGGTCTCAAAGCCCCCCAAAGCTGTGACACTGGGGGAGGGGACATGATTTGCCTCCCCCTTCCTCCCCAGGTGCTGAAAGCAGCGGTGGCCCATGGAGGGGAGCTACGAAGCTCTCCTACCCCCCAGAGAAGCTCTCCATCCCCTGGAGAAGCTCTCCATCCCCCCAGAGAAGCTCTCCCATCCCCCAGAGAAGCTCTCCATCCCCCCAGAGAAGCTCTCCATCCCCCAGAGAAGCTCTCCATCCCCCCAGAGAAGCTCTCCATCCCCCCCGGAGAAGCTCTCCATCCCCCCTGGAGAAGCTCTCCATCCCCCCAGAGAAGCTCTCCATCCCCCAGAGAAGCTCCCCATCCCCCAGAGAAGCTCTCCATCCCCCCCAGAGAAGCTCTCCCATCCCCCCAGAGAAGCTCTCCATCCCCCAGAGAAGCTCTCCATCCCCCAGAGAAGCTCTCCATCCCCCCAGAGAAGCTCTCCATCCCCCCCAGAGAAGCTCTCCATCCCCCCCAGAGAAGCTCTCCATCCCCCCAGAGAAGCTCCCCATCCCCCAGAGAAGCTCTCCATCCCCCCAGAGAAGCTCTCCATCCCCTGGAGAAGCTCTCCATCCCCCCAGAGAAGCTCTCCCATCCCCCCAGAGAAGCTCCCCATCCCCCCAGAGAAGCTCTCCATCCCCCAGAGAAGCTCTCCATCCCCCCAGAGAAGCTCTCCATCCCCCCCAGAGAAGCTCTCCAACCCCCCTGGAGAAGCTCTCCATCCCCCAGAGAAGCTCTCAGTCCCCCCAGAGAAGCTCTCCATCCCCCCCAGAGAAGCTCTCCATCCCCCAGAGAAGCTCTCAGTCCCCCCAGAGAAGCTCTCCATCCCCCCAGAGAAGCTCTCCATCCCCCCAGAGAAGCTCTCCATCCCCCCAGAGAAGCTCTCCATCCCCCCTGGAGAAGCTCTCCATCCCCTGGAGAAGCTCTCCATCCCCCCCAGAGAAGCTCTCCATCCCCCCAGAGAAGCTCTCCATCCCCCCCAGAGAAGCTCTCCATCCCCCAGAGAAGCTCTCCATCCCCCAGAGAAGCTCTCCATCCCCCCCAGAGAAGCTCTCCATCCCCCAGAGAAGCTCTCCATCCCCCCAGAGAAGCTCTCCATCCCCCCCAGAGAAGCTCTCCATCCCCCCAGAGAAGCTCTCCATCCCCCCCAGAGAAGCTCTCCATCCCCCCTGGAGAAGCTCTCCATCCCGCCCAGCTTCTCTTATCACGAAGGAATTTGCAACCCAGGCAAATACTTCCCTCCCCACCGAGATAGGGCCGGCAGGGGGGGAGCGGGGGCCTGGGTGGGTGCCAGGTCCCGGCAGGGTGCGGGATCCCCCCCCGCCGGCCCCCGCGAAGCCCCCCCAGGTCCCCCCCAGCCCTGCTCTGGGTGGGCAGGAGAGGCTCAACCTGACACCGGAGGAGCAGCGGGGACTTCCCAGCCGCCCTGGGTGGCTCCCAGCCAAGCCCTGCTCTGCTTTGTCCCCATTAACTGGGGAAACTGAGGCACAGAGGGCAAACGGGCCGGGGAGGGGGGCAAAGCCACATCCCCAGGACCCCCAGGCAGCGACCCCAGGCGAGGCCCGAATCCGCTCAGCCCACGGGTGGGTGGCCCCACGCCAGGAGATGCTCAGCCATAAAGCCCCCCCCCCCGCCTCCACCCCGGTCACCCCAGGGGGGACAGCCCCCCCCCCAGGGTGCTGCAGCCCACCCTAAAGCCCCCCGGGACCAGCGTCACCCCTCGGCGTCTCCCCCCGAGGAGCCGGGGGGGGCCCCGCACCCCGTTTTGGGTGGAAGCCAAGCTTCTCCCTGGGCTTTTGTTTGCCGTTGGCCTGGGTGACGGCCACAGGGGCCCTGATGGGTGGCACCCAGTGTCCCCTGCCAGCTGCCACCCCCCGCAGCGTGTCCCCAGAGAGGGGGGGTCCTGGGGGGATGCACCCCCTTCCCCATCACCGGGGGTCGTGCAAAGGCAGGACCCTTCAAGGGGACGCGGGGGGCTGTGTGGTCCGGGTGTGCACCCACGGGTGCAGGACCCCCTCCTGGGTGCACCGTGACTGGGTGGGGGTCCCCTGGGTGCCCGGGGGGGGACAGGAGGGATGTGGTGGCTCAGGGGGATGTCCCCAAGGGGCTGGGGACAAATGCCACATCCCTGTCCCCATGCAGGCAGGACCTCAAGGGTGCCCTTGGTTGGGTGGGAGGGGGACGGGACCCCACTGGGTGCCCCCCCCCCGGGGCCTGATCCTGTCTGCAGCGACCCCTGAGCTGGGGTTGGGAGGGAGGAGGAGGATGGCGGGGCCCAGTCGCAGCTTCATCGCTCAGGAATGCAGCAGCACCTTGGCCCTGATGCTTAACCCTTGGGGAGTCGGGCAGCCCCGCGCCCCCCACCACTGGGGGGGTAAAGGGGGTGTCCCCATGGTCTCCCCACTGGTTGGGGACATCGGGACTGGTTGGGGACATCAGGGCGGACGCTGGCCCTGGACCACCAAGGGTCCAGCTCAACCCCTTGGAGATGCCTCCATGGAGGAAGGTGGCTCGGGGCTTGGCCGGGGTCGCATCCAGCATCCCTCAGGGTGCTGAGCACGGCTTTGGGGGGTCCCGGCTCCGGCCCCCGAAGCGCTGGGGGCTGAGGCGTGGGGCAGGGGGGCCGGGGCAGAGCCTTATCAGCCACAGGTCTTTCATCGTGGATTTATGGCCCCGCCGGGAGCTCTGGCGGCCTTGGGGGCCGGGGGGCCGCGGCGGGGGCCCGGGGGGGGATGGGACGTGTTTGCTCCCGGCTCCTCCATCACCCACCCGGCACGGGAGGAATGCGCCCGATAAGGGGCCGGGGTGGGGAACGGGCAGCAGCGGGGTCGGGGGGGCACTGCCTCCAGGGGGGCCCCCAAAGAGGAGTGGGCAGGTGGGGGGGGGCTTGGGGAGCCCCTCGAGCACCCCCGCACCCCAGGCCACATCCAGATACCATGGGGACCCCAGGGAGGGACCCCCTGTGACCAGACCCCATGGGGACCCCAGGGTGGGGACCCCAGGGTGGGACCCCCCTGTGACCAGACCCCACGGGGACCCCAGAGTGGGGACCCCAGGGTGGGACCCCCTGTGACCAGACACCACGGGGACCCCAGAGTGGGACCCCCCCGTGACCAGACCCCATGGGGACCTCAGGGTGGGGACCCCAGGGCAGGACCGCCCCCTGTGACGAGACCCCATAGGGACCCCAGGGTGGGACCCCCTGTGACCAGACCCTATGGGGACCCCAGGGTGGGGACCCCAGGGTGGGACCCCCCTGTGACCAGACCCCATGGGGACCTCAGGGTGGGGACCCCAAGGTGGGACCCCCCTGTGACCAGACCCCACGGGGACCCCAGGGTGGGGACCCCAAGGTGGGACCAGACCCCATGGGGACCCCAGGGTGGGGACCCCAGGGTGGGACCCCCCTGAGACCAGACCCCGTGGGGACCCCAGGGTGGGACCCCCCTGTGACCAGACCCCACGGGGACCCCATGGGGACCCCAAGGTGGGGACCCCAAGGTGGGACCCCTTGCGATCAGACCCCACGGGGACCCCAGGGTGGGGACCCCAGGGTGGGACCCCTGTCACCCCAGGGTGGGTCAGACACCTGGGGGCCCCCCGGCTCAGGCCCCGCCATGGCTGCTCCAGGGCCTCCATTTCCTCGTCCCCTCTCCTCCTCCTCCCGGCGCGGTGCCACCGCCGGCACCCTCAAAGGACGCCGAAATGGCGCGGGTTTGGCAGAGGGACAAACGCCTCGGCGGGCGGCTGCGTGGGGCCGACCCGGCCGTGGGGCGGGAAGGGGGCAGGAATGGGGTGAAATGGGGCAGGAACGGGGCAGAATGGGGTGAAATGGGGTGAAATGGGGCAAAATGGGGCAGGAATGGGGTGAAATGGGACAAAACGGGGCAGGAACGGGGCAGGATTGGGGCAGAATGGGGTGAAATGGGGCAGGAATGGGGCAGAATGGGGTGAAATGGGGCAGGAACGGGGCAGGAATGGGACAAAATGGGGTGAAATGGGGCAGGAACGGGGCAGGAATGGGACAAAATGGCACTGGAATGGGGCAGGAATGGGGTGAAATGGGGCAGGAAGGGGGCAGGAATGGGACAAAATGGCACTGGAATGGAGCAGGAATGGGGTGAAATGGGGCAGGAAGGGGGCAAAATGGGGTGAAATGGGGCAGGAATGGGGCAGGAATGGGACAAAATGGGGTGAAATGGGGCAGGAACGGGGCAGAATGGGGTGAAATGGGGCAGGAACGGGGCAGAATGGGGTGGAATGGGGCAAAAATGGGGCAAAATGGGGCAAACCGGGGCAGGAATGGGGCAGAATGGGGCTGGAATGGGCAAATTTGACCCAAATTTGGGCCGAAGGCGCGGGGCGGCAGCGGCAGCGGGGCGATGGCAGGATGGGGCCCCCCAGCAGCCCCCCCCCGCCCTGACTCACCCCTTTATGGCCCGGCCAGAGCAAACACAGGCAGGGCCAGGAATTCTGGGTGGGAAGGGGCCAGGAGGCTGCGGGGAGCCCACGCCAGCCACGCGTGCCCCCCCGCCGCCGCCGCCGCCGTGCAAATGCGCGTGCAAAGGCGCGCGGTCGTGCACGGCGAGGGGTTCCGCGAAAGGATTTGGTTGTGCAAAGGTGGGCGCTGGTGCAAAGGCGTGCGCCCGTGCAAGGGTGCGTGTTCCTGCAAGGCTGCGTGCTCGTGCAAAGGTGCACGTTCTTGCAAAGCGTGCGCTCGTGCAAGGTGCATGTTCGTGCAAAGGTGCATGCTCCTGCAAGGCTGCGTGCTCGTGCAAAGGTGCATGTTCCTGCGGAGCGTGCACTCGTGCAAAGGTTGCATTTTCATGCAAAGGTGCGTGCTCGTGCAAGGTGCGTGTTCGTGCAAAGGTGCGTGCTCCTGCAAAGCGTGCGCTCGTGCAAAGGTGCGTGCTTGTGCAACGCTGCCCGGCCTCCCGCCCGCAGCGGGGGTGGCCCCCTCCCCCCCCCCCCCGGACCCCCCCACCCCCCAAAGTTCCTCGCTGCCCTTTTTGACCCCGTTGAGTGGAGACGTGCCCGACCCCACGCCCCGCACCCCCGGGGGCTCCAGACCCCTCCCCCCCCCAGCAGATAACGCTGGAATGCGCCCACCCCATCCCCACCCACCCCCCCCCGCCCCCCCCCCGCCCCGGAGCCGCCCTAAATCAGCCCGGGGCGGGGGGAGAAGGACCCGGCCGGGGGGGGCTGGGGGTCCCGCGGGGGGGGGGGCACCCGGCAGAGGGGCTGAGCCCGGGGGGGGGGGCACCCACTGGTGGGGTGCCCCTGGGGTGTCCCTTGTTTTGGGGTGCAGGCGGAGGGGGGGTGGCTGCCCCAGGGGGTTGCAGCGGGGGGGGGGAGGGGGGGATGCCTGGGTCCCCACCCCAATTTGGGGGGGGGGAGAGGCCAGGCGGGATTCCTGCAGCCGGTTGGGCAGGGCGAGCCCCGCCGGGGCTGTGCCCGGGGGGACCCGCACCCATCCCCCCCGCCCCGGGGGGACCCGCACCCACCCCCCTCCCCGCCCCGGCCCCGCCGGTGAACCCCAGGAACATGGGGGGGGGGGTCCCCACGGGTGGGGGTGGCTGTGGGGTGGGGGTGATGTGGGGCTGGTGCGCAAGGGGGGGGGGGAGCTGGAGCCGTGGGGTCCCCCAAAATGTGTGGGGCTGAGCCCCCTCCCTCCGCCCCGCACCCCACGGGTGATGGGGCTGGGACCCCTCCCTCCTCCCTGCACCCCACGGGTGATGGGGCTGGGACCCCTCCCTGGCCCCCACGGGTGATGGGGCTGAGCCCCCTCCCTCCGCCCCGCACCCCACGGGTGATGGGGCTGGGACCCCTCCCTGGCCCCCACGGGTGATGGGGCTGAGCCCCCTCCCTCCGCCCCGCACCCCACGGGTGATGGGGCTGGGACCCCTCCCTGGCCCCCACGGGTGATGGGGCTGAGCCCCCTCCCTCCGCCCCGCACCCCACGGGTGATGGGGCTGGGACCCCTCCCTGCCCCCCACGGGTGATGGGGCTGAGCCCCCTCCCTCCATCCTGCACCCCACGGGTGATGGGGCTGGGACCCCTCCCTGCCCCCCACGGGTGATGGGGCTGAGCCCCCTCCCTCCGCCCCGCACCCCACGGGTGATGGGGCTGGGACCCCTCCCTGCCCCCCACGGGTGATGGGGCCGATCCCGCCCCAGGAACAAAAGCCTCGGGCCGGATCCGGCCCCACCTTCAGGGGCCGTGGGGAGGGGCCGTGGGGCCGCCCTCCGCGCCGCTCCCAGCTATAAATCACACCCGTCCGTCCGTCCGTCCGTCCGTCCACCCGTCCATCCACCCGTCCATCCACCCGTCCGTCCACCCGTCCGTCCAGCTCCATCGTCGCTCCCGCGCCACCACCGTCACCGTCACCATGAGCTTCTCCCGCAGCAGCGTCTACTCCAGCTCCCACCGCTCCGGCGTCACCCCCGGCATCGGCTCCGGCCGTCGCTTGGCCCCGCTGAGCAGCGCGGCCAGCGTCTACGCCGGGGCGGGGGGCTCGGGTTCCCGCATCTCCATCATCCGCACCGGCAGCTTGAGCAGCTCTGGGGGTGGCTACGGGGCCGGCTACGGGGCCGGCTACGGGGCCGGCTTGGGGGCCAGCATGTTTTTTTCGGGTTCTGGTGTGGTGGCCAACGAGAAGGAGACGATGCAGGAGCTCAACGACCGCTTGGCCACCTACTTGGAGAAGGTCCGGAGTCTGGAGCAGGAGAACCGGCGGTTGGAGGTCCAGATCCGGGAGTTCATGGCCAAGAAAGGTCCCAGCGCCCAGGACTGGGGCCACCACTGGGACGTCATCGAGGAGCTGCGGGAGAAGGTGGGGTCCCCGCGCGGGGCGGCCGAGCTGGCGCGGGGGCCCCCGACGCCGGCGGCACCGGGGGGTTAAGCATTAACCGGGCGGGCGGCGGGGCTGGGTGAGCTTTGCACCCCAAGGTCAAGGCCGTCACCCATGGGGGCTTCGCTGGGGGGGACGAAGGGACGTGACCAAGGGCACGGCGGTGTCGGACGGGGGCCGACGCAGCCTTCGTTAGGCAAACGAGCCCAGCGCCCACGTTCTCGGCCAGGTTCAAGGTCGCCCAGCCCCCCCCGGGCGCCGGGGTCCCCCCGGGCGATCCCACCCTCGCCCCCACCCCGGTTTATGGCCGTTTTTCCGGGGCGAGGTCCCCCTCGCCCTCCCCCCCCCCGCGGGAGCGCGGGCAGCTGCCAGGGTGGCACCCGCCTGGGTGACGTGGGCGGCGGCGCGGGCGACGGCGCGGGCGGGTGGCAGCGGGGGGGTCCCCGCGCCCCGGTGACGGTGCCGTGTCCGTCTGTCCCTGTCCCGTGTCCGTCCCCCCCGCCAAGATCTTCGCGGTGACGGTGGAGAACGCCCGCACCGTGCTGCAGATCGACAACGCCCGGCTGGCGGCCGACGACTTCAGGGTCAAGTGAGGGACGGGGGGGACGGGAATGGGGCGGGAATGGGGATGGGGTGGGAATGGGAATGGGAATGGGGTGGGATGGGGATGGGGATGGGAATGGGGTTGGGAATGGGGTGGGATGGGGTGGGATGGGAATGGGCTTGGGAATGGGGTGGGATGGGGATGGGGTTGGGGTTGGGAATGGAGTGGGAATGGGAATGGGGTGGGATGGGGATGGGAATAGGGACGGGGATGGGGATGGGAATGGAGTTGGGAATGGGGTGGGAATGGGGTGGGATGGGGATGGGAATGGGGATGGGAATGGGGATGGGAATGGGGTTGGGAATGGGGTGGGATGGGGATGGGAATGGGGCTTGGGAATGGGGTTGGGAATGGGGATGGGGATGGGGACGGGGATGGGAATGGGGTGGGATGGGGATGGGGTGGGATGGGGATGGGAATAGGGGTGGGAATGGGGTTGGGAATGGGAATGGGTGGGATGGGAATGGGGACAGGGATGGGGATGGGAATAGGGGTGGGAATGGGGATGGGAATAGGAATAGAGTTGGGGATGGGGATGGGAATAGAGTTGGGAAAGGATGGGGATGGGGATGGGGATGGGGATGGGGATGGGAAGGGAAGGGGGGCGTGGGTGGGAATGGGGATGGGAAAAGGGTTGGGAATGGGGATGGAAATGGGAATGGGGATGGGAATAGGGTTGGGAATGGATGGGGATGGGGTAGGAATGGGAATGAGAATGGGGATGGGAATAGGGTTGGGAATGGGGATGGGGACAGGAATAGGAATAGAGTTGGGAATGGGGATGGGGATGGGAACGGGAATAGGGTTGGGAGCAGGGATGGGGACGGGAATAGGGGTGGGGACAAGGATGAGGTTGTGGATGGAGAAAGGACAGGAATGGAGACAGGGATAAGGATGGGATGGGTTGGGGATGGAACTGGGGATGGGGAGAAGGACAAGGATGGAAACGGGAGTGGGAATGGGGACAGAGGATGGGGATGGGGACAGGGATGGGGATGGGGACAGGGATGGGGATGGTGATAGGGACGGGACAGGGATAAGAACATAGATGGGGACAAGGATGGGGATGAGGACAGGGATGGGGATGGGGACAGGGATGGGGATGGCGATAGGGACGGGACAGGGATAAGAACATAGATGGGGACAAGGATGGGGATGGGGACAGGGACGAGGATGGGGATGGGGACGGGGATGGGGACAGGGATGGGGATGGCGATAGGGACAGGACAGGGATAAGAACATAGATGGGGACAAGGATGGGGATGAGGACAGGGATGGGATGGGGCTGGGTGGGGTTGGAGATGGGGATGGGGATGGGGACGAGGATGGGGAGAGGGACCGGGATGTAACCAGGGCTGGAGGCGCTCAACGCCGTGTCCCCAGGTACGAGGCGGAGCTGGCCATCCGCCTCTCGGTGGAGAGCGACATCGCGGGGCTGCGCAAGGTCATCGATGACACCAACATGGCCCGGCTGCAGCTGGAGGGGGAGATCGAGTCCCTCAAGGAGGAGCTCATCTTCATGAAGAAGAACCACGAGGAGGTGGGGATGAAGCCGAGGAGGGGGGGACCCGGGGCCGGCGGGGACCCCACGCTGACGCCGGCCCCTCGCTGTCCCCCAGGAGGTGAAGAGCCTCCAGTCCCAGATCTCCAAGTCGGTGTTGACGGTGGAGGTGGACGCGCCCAAGTCGCAGGACCTGGGCAAGATCATGGCGGAGATCCGGGCGCAGTACGACGCCCTGGCCCAGAAGAACCTGGAGGACCTGGAGAAGCAATGGGGGCAGCAGGTGGGTCCACACAGCCCCCACCCACCCAAACCTGCACCCCGAGGGGTCCCGGTGGTCCCCAGGCAACTGGGGTGATGCTCCGTGGGGGTGGTGTCTTCCCTGGGGGACGTCGAGCCAAGGGGGGGGGCAGCCCCTGGCTCACCGGGGGTCCTGACACAAGGGGGGACCCTGGCCTGGTGGGGGTGTTCCCCTGGGGGTCCCCAGTCTGGCACAGGGGTGGCCCCCAAAGGCACCCCACGAGGGGGACTTGACCCAGTGGGGTCCTGGCCCAACGTTGGGGACATTCTTGGGGTGAGCCCTATCCCGTAGGGGACCCCAAGCCCCGATGGGGACCTTCTCCAAGGGGGTCCTGGTCCAACGTCAGGGACCTTCCTGGGGGGGGCCCTGTCCCATAGGGGACCCTGATCCCACAGTGGGGACCTTCTCCAAGGAGGTCCTGCTCCAACATCGGGGATCCTCCCCGGGGGAAACCTATCCCAGGGTGACCCCAGCCCCGCAGTGGGGACATTCTGCAAGGGGGTGCTGGCCCAACACTGGGGACACTCCTAGGAGACCCCTATCCCATCGGGGACCCCCCGCCTGGAGCGGGGACCTCCTCCAAGATGTTCCTGCTCCAACATCGGGGACATTCCTGGAGGACCCCTATCCCATGTGGGACCCCGGTCCTTGGGGTTGGCTCTTCCTGGGGTGGTGTCACCCCCCGCGCCCCCTCCGTGGCTTGGGGTGGCCGTGGTGGGCCGGGCCAAGGCGCTGACCCCCCCCAAACCGCATGTGTGTCCCCCCCCAGATCACCGAGAGCACCATCGAGATCACGCAGAGCAGCAAGGACATCGACACGGCCCGCAGCACCGTGGTGGAACTCCGTCGCTCCGTCCAGAGCCTGGAGATCGACCTGGAATCCATCCGCAACCAGGTACCCCCCACCCCAACGATCCCACCACCCCCACGGCGTCCCCACCCCACCGCCCTCGGTGGCGGGGCTGAACCTCGGCGCGACGCTCTGCAGAAAGCCGGCTTGGAGGCCAACCTGCTGGAGGTGGAGAACCGCTACGCCATGCAGATGGAGCACGTCAACGGCCTGATCCTGCGGGTCGAGGCGGAGCTGCTGCAGGTGCGCAACGAGCTGCAGCGGCAGGCGGAGGAGTACCAGGCGCTGCTCAATGTCAAGGGCAAGCTGGAAGCCGAGATCATGACCTACCGGCAGCTGCTGGAGGGAGGAGAGGAGTTCAGGTAGAGGGGACGGGGCGGGGGGCGGTGGGGACAGCCGGGGGGGTGACAGCAGGGGTGGGATGGCCTGGATCCGTCCTGAAGGGTGGGACTGGGATGGCGAGGGGACAGCGGTGGCATCCAGCGGGGATGGGCCCTGGGTGCTGGGATGTCCCGGCTCTGTCCTTGAGGCTGCTCTGGGGACAGCGAGGGGACAGCGGTGGCATCCAGCAGGGATGAGCTGCAGGTGCTGGGATGTCCCAGCTCTGTCCTTGAGGCTGCTCTGGGGACAGCGAGGGGACAGTGGTGGCACCCAGCGGGGATGGGCCCTGGGTGCTGGGATGTCCCAGCTCTGTCCTTAAGGCTGCTCTGGGGACAGCGAGGGGACAGCGGTGGCACCCAGCGGGGATGGGCCCTGGGTGCTGGGATGTCCCAGCTCTGTCCTTAAGGCTGCTCTGGGGACAGCGAGGGGACAGTGGTGGCACCCAGCGGGGATGAGCCCCAGGTGCTGGGATGTCCCAGCTCTGTCCTTGAGGCTGCTCTGGGGACAGCGAGGGGACAGCGGTGGCATCCAGCGGGGATGAGCTGCAGGTGCTGGGATGTCCCAGCTCTGTCCTTGAGGCTGCTCTGGGGACAGCGAGGGGACAGTGGTGGCATCCAGGAGGGGTGAGCCCAGGATGCTGGGATGTCCCAGCTCTGTCCTTGAGGCTGCTCTGGGGACAGCGGTGGCACCCAGCGGGGACGAGCCCCAGGTGCCCCGGGTGCCGGGACACCCCAGCCCATCCTCCAGGATGCTCCAGCTCCGTCACCTCTCGGTTCCTCGGGGTGACACTGGGAAAGGACGGGGGGGGCCGTGTCCGACGGGAGCCAGGCAGGGGAGGGGACCCCCGGGTGCCCCCAGCGCCCTCAGCCACCCCCTCCCCACCCCGCAGCCTGCAGGACGCCCTGGAGAAGGAGACCTCCTCCACCACCCAGAGGAGCACCCAGAGGACGGGGGACGGGAAGGTGGTGACCGAGACGAGGGAGGTGAAGGTGCGGACGTACTGAGGGGGCCCCCCGTCCCCCGGCGCCCTGGGGGGGCCCCCCGAGCCCCCCCTCCCCCAATAAAATGGCGATTGACCCCCCCCGGTCCGTCCTGGTGGCTCCTTCTGCTGGGGGGGAGGGGTTGGGGCGGCGGGGGGGAAACTGAGGCACGGGGGGGGTTGGCGAGAGGGTGGAGAGGCGGGGCGGGGGGTGACTGTCGGGGCGGACAGACGGAGGGACGGAGGGAGGGACAGGTGGACAGATGGGTGGTTTGATGCTGGTGGACGGGTGGATGGATGGATGAAGGGAGGGAGGGATGGACAGAAAGATGGACAGACGGGTGGGTGGGTGGATGGATGGACAGATGGATGAATGAAGGGATGGATGGATGGATGGACGGATGGGTGGATGGATGGATGGACAGAAAGATGGACAGATGGGTGGGTGGGTGGATGGATGGACGGATGGATGAATGAAGGGATGGATGGATGGATGGATGGATGGACGGATGGATGGATGGATGGACAGAAAGATGGACAGACGGGTGGGTGGGTGGATGGATGGACGGATGGATGAATGAAGGGATGGATGGATGGATGGATGGACAGATGGGTGGGTGGGTGGGTGGACAGATGGATGAATGAAGGGAGGGAGGGATGGATGGAGGGAGGGATGGATGGATGGAGGGACAGAAAGATGGACAGACGGGTGGGGGCATGGATGGATGGACGGATGGGTGGATGGATGGACAGAAAGATGGACAGACGGGTGGGTGGGTGGATGGACAGATGGATGAATGAAGGGAGGGAGGGAGGGATGGATGGAGGGATGGATGGATGGACGGACAGATGAACAGACAGGTGGATGGATGGATGGATGGACAGAGAGATGGACAGACGGGTGGGTGGGTGGATGGACGGATGGATGGACAAATGGGTAGATGGATGGATTAAGGGATGGATGGATGGATGGACAGATGGACAGACAAGTAGGTGGGTGGGTGGATGGATGGACAGATGGGTGGATGGATGGATGGATGGATGGATGGATGGATGGATGGATGGAAAGATGGACAGACGGGTGGGTGGGTGGATGGACGGATGGATGGACAAATGGGTAGATGGATGGATTAAGGGATGGATGGACGGACAGATGAACAGACAGGTGGGTGGATGGATGGATTAAGGGATGAATGGGTGGACAGACAGGTGGATGGATGGATGGACAGAAAGATGGACAGACAGGTGGGTGGGTGGGTGGATGGATGGACAGATGGATGGACAGGTGAGTTGGTGGATGGATGGATGGATGGATGGATGGATGGGTGGATGGGTGGATGGACGGACAGATGGATAGTCAGGTAGGTGGGTGGGTGGATGGATGGACGGATGGGTGGATGGATGGACAGATGGACAGACAGGTGAGTTGGTGGATGGATGGATGGACGGACGGACGGATGGGTGGATAGGTGGGTGGGTGGACAGATGGAGAGAGGCGGGTGGATGATTAGGGGATGGACGGATGGATGGATGAAGGGAGGGAGGGACAGACAGATGGACAGATGGGTGGTTCGATGCTGGTGGGTGGGTGGGTGGATGGATGGATGGATGGACAGATGGGTGAATGGGTGGGTGGATGGACAGATGGACAGAGGTGGGGGGGATGGATTGAGGGAGGGAGGGATGGACGGATGGATGGACAGATGGATGAATGAAGGGAGGGAGGGAGGGACAGACAGATGGACAGATGGGTGGTTCGATGCTGGTGGGTGGGTGGGTGGTGGACAGAGGGCTACGCAGACGGACAGATGGGTGGTTGGGTGGGTGGACAGACGGACAGGCAGATGGATGAATGGGTGGGTGGGTGGACGGATGGACAGAGGTGGGGGGACGGATTAAGGGGGGATGGATGGACAGACAGATGGATGGCTGATGCATTGCACGGGGGGCACGGTGCACAGGGGGTGCTGGTGCCTTGCACGGGGGTTACGGGGCCCATGGGGTGCTGGTGCATTGCACAAGGGTCACAGTGCCCGGGGGTGCTGGTGCCTTACACGGGGGGTGCTGGTGCACAGAGGGTGCTGGTGCCTTGCACGGGGGGTGCCGGTGCATTGCATGGGGGGTGCTGGTGCACAGAGGGTGCTGGTGCATTGCACAAGGGCTATGGTGCGTTGCACGGGGGGTGCTGGTGCCCGGGGGTGCTGGTGCCTTGCACGGGGGGTGCCGGTGCATTGCACGGGGGCTGCTGGTGCACAGAAGGTGCTGGTGCATTGCACAAGGGCTATGGTGCGTTGCACGGAGGGTTCTGGTGCCCGGGGGTGCCGGTGCATTGCACAGGGGTTGTGGTGCCCGGGTGTGCTGGTGCATTGCACAGGGGCTGCTGGTGCACAGAAGGTGCTGGTGCATTGCACAAGAGTCATGGTGCGTTGCACGGACTGGTGTGTTGCACAGAGGGTGCCGGTGCGGTGCCCGGGGGTGGCGGTGCCCGGGGGTGCGGGCGCGGTGCAGAGCGGCTCCCCCGCACGATCGCGGTGCGGGCGGCGCCGCCAAGCGCAGAATCGTTTCCCTCCTTCCCCACCCGGCTCCGCCCACCGCGAGGCGGGGGTGGGCGGGGCGCCCGTGGTCACGTGACGGCTCCATCCGGGTCCTTTGCCTTCTCTGCCTCTTCCCAACATGGCGGCCTCAGGTGAGCGCTGCGCGGCGGCGGCGGGGCCCGGCGGCCTCGGCGGGGCGCGGGCGGCACCGATGGGGCCCCCGTCGTGACCGCGCCGGGCGCTGCCGTTCCCCGGGGGCGGCGGCGGCACCGGGGGGGGGAGGCGGCACCGGTGGCGGCGGCAGAAACGGATTCCCCCCCCCCCCCCCGCGTCCCTTCAGGGACAGCGCGCGCGGCCGCTCCCGCCCCCCCCCCCCGCGCCCGCCTCCTATTGGTGGGGGGGCGCGCGCCGCCGGCGGTGATTGACGTGCGGGGCGGGGGCCAGATGGAAGCTTCGGCCGCGTCACTGCGCAGGCGCGCGGAGGGGCGGGGCGGGGCGGCGCCCACGTGGGTGCGCGGCGGCGCACGCGGTCGGGCTACCGGCACCGGGGCGGGGGCGACCGGGACCGGAGGGGGCTGGGGGGAGCGGGAGGAGACCGGGACCGGAGCCGTCGCCGTCCCCCCCCCCCGCCCTGGCTCCCTGGGCCCGGAGCGCCGCCGCGGCCCCTTGGCTCTCCGGGCAGCGGCGGGGGGGCCCGGCCCGTTTTTGGCCCGGGCCCGGTTGGCCCCGGGACCGGCCCGTTTCTGGCCCGGTTGGCCCCGCGCTGCTTCTCCCCGGGTTCGTTCTGCATACGCTGGCGGTCGGGCAGCACTCGGTGCAGGCAGCAGCCAGGCAGCCACCCCTAGGGGCGGCTCTTTCCTTGCCCGAACCCCCCGCTGAACCATTTCCCACCTTTTTTCCCCCAAATAACCCCCCTCATCAGTCAATCCACCGCACACCGGGGGCATCGCCCTTCCTGTAGCCCGAAAGCATCGGTTCTCAGGGGCTGAGCCGCTCCCTTCCAGCCACCGGCGCCATTTGGAGCCTGGCGGAGGGGGGGGAAATGCAGAAATTGTTCATTTTCCCCCAAAAAAACCCCTGCGGTTTCCCGAGCCGGCATGCTCGTGGCCGCCATGGGTGTCTGCCTGGCGAGGCTGCGGCACGTAGCCTTCAAGCGGGGCAAGTTGGTCTCGCGGTGGGCAAGGACAGCACAGCCGAAAGGCGAGGGCTCCGCTGGGGCTCGTAAAGCTGCCGCGATGGCGAGCAGCCCCCCCCGCGCTCTGGAAGGGCAGGGTCGGGGCCCGGCTGCCTTCGCCCCTCTCCGTGGCGCAGGGTGGGCATCGCTCCCCGTCCTTCCCCCCCCCAGCAGCCCCAGGGAGCGCCCGGGGGGGGCAAGGGGGGCTCTGGGGTGCGGGGTGGGTTGTGGGGCGCAGATCCCGGCCGCAGGACTCGCTGCAGGGTCCCACGCACCCCGCTCGGTGGCAAAAACCAGGCGCAGAGGCTGACAGAGCCCCGGCGCCCTGGCGGGGGCTCAGCTGCCCCTTGGCGGGGTTCAAACCAGCGGGAAGGGGCCGAGTTTGCCCAGATTGGGGGTTTTTCCCCCCCCGGTGGTATCGGCAGACAGAGCGATGCTGTTATCCCGCGACAGGAGCTGCTTCACACCGTCAGCTCCTGCTCTGGGACTTGTCAGCCGTTTGCTGCGGCCGGAGCGAGCCCAGGCTGCCGGTTTTCGGAGGCCGGTGGCCGCTCGGGAGCGGATGCGGTGTCATTTGGGAAGCGGCATCGGCACGGTGGGGAGGGTAAAACGCGCCACCCGGCCTCCCGTCCTTGGGAACAGCACTGCTCTCCAGCAGGAGAGCGTTTCTCCTTCATTTTTTCCATGCGGTCGCCGCTGCCGCTGCTCTCCCAGCGTTTTTATCCGGCACTGACGTCATCTTTCCATGAGTTTCCCCTTGGCAAACGGCGCTTGAGCCGTTCCAAAGGGCCGACTGGATTTACGGCCTTTGCCTGTGGATAGATCGCAAGGGCTTGCTCTCCCGAAAACCGGCAGCAAAATTTGGGGGGGCCCCAGAGATGTTTGGGGCTGGCGGTGAAAGCGCGGGGGGCTCCCGGGGGTTGGTGACACCCCCGAGCAGCGCCTGTAGCTCGTCACCCTCCCAGCTACAGCCGCCGGGGGGCTGGAAGGTGTCGCCCCCCGAGGTCAGGCGGTTCTCGGCTGGAGCGGCGCTCTCCCTGCCAGCCTTTGCGGGGTCCTCGGGGCGCTGCCCGCTCTCCCGGGGGTGTCAGGAACCATTTTGCCCGCTGTGGGGAATGCTCAGAGGGGTGAGAGGTGCGGGTGCCGCTGGGTCACCCCCCGGGGCGGCTCCGTGTGTGTTTGGGCTCCCGGGGGAAGCGTTTCCACGCGTCCCGAAGCCACGGCTGTGACGCCCGCGGGAGCGGGAAGCGGCCGGAGGCGCGAGAAGGAGACCAAGCGCTGCTGGGGTGCCTCCAGAGCGTGACCAGGGGCTCGCTGCGAGGAGAACGCGAGCCCCCGACCAAAGGGGCGACGGTCGGAGCCGGGGAGAGCAGCCACCACGCATCTGGGCCGTTGTGGCTTTGCCGAATCCAGCCGGAGCGGAGCCGCGGGACGGAGCACGGCTGGAAGACCCCAGCGGGCTTGGAGACGTTGGCAAGGAGCGATGGCTGCCTGGGGAGACCGCGGGCTCCGGGAGACGGCGATGGGGGACCCGAGGGTGGGGATCGATGTGCGGTGGCTGAAAATTGGGGTACGAGCTGCCGTCGGGTTTCCTTTCCTCCCTTCTTCGATTTGTGCGGGTGCAGCCCGGGCAGCTCCGACCGGCAAGCTGGGGGTTGGCCGGTGATTAAGGGAAGGGAAGGATGGGAGTGGGAGTGGGTGACGCGTCTGGGGGCAGAGCTGGCCAGGCTGCAGGGTAAAGGGGTGGTTTTAGGCTCAGCTCTTCTCTCCGGCCCTTCTGGGGTCTCGATGGATGTTGGGAATGAAGATCTGGCAAGAGTCGGAGAACGGGAGCTCCCTGGTGGCGTCGTCGGAGATGCTGGGAGTGAGATCTGGAGGGCGGGATGGCTCCATCTTCCCAGCGCCCGGCTGGAATAGCAGGGTCCAGTTTTGTGCCGCCTTAAAACCTGGGCTGAGACCAAAGGCGACGAGCGGGACCTGGAAAATGAGGATTTGGGGGTGCTGGGAAGCGGGACGGGGGCCCGGCGTCGCACACGGGCGGCCGATCCGTACCTGGAGCCTCTCGCCCTCTTCGTTCCCTGCTGGAAGCCGCTGGCGGTTGTTCTGTCGCCGCTGCTGCAGGGATTTCTGGGGAAGAAACCATTTTAAGCGCCGTTTGGTGAGCAATCCCTTCGCTCTGAGCACTGCCAGCCGAGCATCGGCTAATTAGAGACGGCAAACGAGTAGCCCACGAAACTCCGCGTCTCATTTTTCTCTTCGTTAAGGCTGCCGCGACGCTTCGCTGCTTAACCGCCGCGCTCCCCGGCCAGCAGCCTGGTTAGAGATTATCTGCGTCGAGGCCGGCCGGCCCAAAGTTTATTATTTCTTCTTAACGAAGATAAGAGCGCGTGTTCGCAAAGGCAATTAGTGGTTTCGCAACGCTGTAATATCTCGTAAAGCAGCCCGGCTCTTTCTCCCAGGAGAGGAGAGCTGAAGCCCCGCTTAAAAACCCTGCGGACGGGGTGCCCCAGGTCACAGGGGGTGTCCGAGCCCCCGGCGCTCTGCCCAGAAGTGTTTTTGCAGGGAAAAGGGCCGGTTTTGACGGAAAAGGGGCCGTGTTTGCGGGTAAAGGCGCTGTTTTTGCAGGTAAAGGCGCTGTTTTTGCAGGTAAAGGCGCTGTTTTTGCGGGTAAAGGCGCTGTTTTTGCAGGTAAAGGCGCTATTTTTGCGGGTAAAGGCGCTATTTTTGCAGGTAAAGGCACTATTTTTGCGGATAAAGGCACTATTTTTGCGGGTAAAGGCGCTATTTTTGCAGGTAAAGGCGCTATTTTTGCAGGTAAAGGCACTATTTTTGCGGGTAAAGGCACTATTTTTGCGGATAAAGGCACTTTTTTTGCAGATAAAGGCACTATTTTTGCAGGTACAAGCACTGTCGGCCCCTGCTCTGGCCGGCAATGCCGCAGGGGGGCAGCAATTCCTTCCGCAAGGCAAAAAAAAAAAAAAAACAAACCACAACTGAATTTTGCAAACTGCATCATAACTCACCTTCCTAAAAATAGCCCGGCTTCCCCACGTCGCTGGGAGGTGTCGCAGCCCGTCGCGACGCCCGGCTTCGTCAGGAGACGGCGAAGCCTCGACGAATCAACGCTGCGGCTGCTCGCAGCTCTGGCAGAGCCAAAAAAAAATCCCTTGCGCCGGAGGAGTTGGGAGATTGGTTAAGATGTCGGCGAGGCCGGCCGGCTCCTGGCTCCGGGGGGATCCCAGCGGCCGTGGGGCTGCCGTGCCGTGCGCCGCCGCGTCTCTCGCTCGCGTCCCGGGTGGAATTGGGATGGCTTCTCCCTCTACCGCCTCATCCCCCCAAAACACAGCCCCCCAGGAGGTTTCTGGGTACGGCCGACCCCCAAAATGTCAAGCGTGAGTGTGCTTCGAGTGATGGGAGCCCCGATTCTCGGCTGCGCTGAATCAGGCTGTTATCCCTTTGGAAATAGCAACTAAATCGGGATGGGGCGGCCGGCGCCTGCGTCTCGATCGCTCGCGTCGCGTCTCCATCGCACCCATCGCCGCCCAGATCTCTCCTCCTTCCCTCCCCGCCAGAACGGGGCCGTTCCCGGGCGTCGCTCACTCCAGCCCTCTCTCTTTCTCTCCCCGACAGCTAAGAAGAAGAACAAGAAGGGCAAGACCCTCACTCTGACGGACTTTCTGGCAGAGGACGGTGGCGGCGGCGGTGGCCCTACCTATATCCCCAAACCCGTCAGCTGGGCCGACGAGACAGATGACCTGGAAGGAGACGGTACTGTCATTTCCCGCCTCGCAGGAGGACGCGGCTTCCAAATCACACTAAAACCCCGCTACCAGAAGTCTCTCGGCGTTAAAGGAAAAAGCGCTCTGCTTCTGGCTTCCTCCTGGGGTTTGCGGAGGCAGTTTGTCCGCAGATAGATCCTTCCCCTTCTTTCACCGCTGTAGGGGGGGGGAGAACGGGTGGGAAGCGTCGGTAACCGCACCGCCGCCCGCTCCGGGTTTGGCCGTACCCTCGACCCGCAACAACGCACCCAAACGTTGTGAAATTGGTTGGTTGGGTTCTTTACCAGGGAATAATTACGCTCAGAGAGCAAACCGAGGTCTCGTTAGGACCCAGACTCGCAGTCTGGTGAAGGGGAGGGAGATTCGCACTCAGGCGGAGAACAGAAACGGGATAAAGCGCTTTTTGGCGGCGTAACCGCAGCAGAGAAAGCGGAGGGTGGGCAGATTCACCGACGCCAGGAGTTTACCGTGAGCGCGGTGACCTCCGGCTCGGCCGCGAATTCTCCCTCTGAAAACATCAATATCAAGCCGTGGTATTTTTTCCACGAGACGGGCTAATTAAGAGGAATTAATCCCGGAAAGGTTTAATGCTTTTATTACGAGCGGCCGGGCTAAATGGTCGCTGTCGCTGGGGGTTTTAGCCTGCCTCGGTTTCCCCTTAGGTGCAGCTTCATCACGCCGGGCCGAACAGCTCGGCCGGATGAATTTCAGGGCTGTAACTTGCTGCCATAACGCCGCTGCTGGCCCTGCGTGGTAACCGGTCTCCGGTTTGGTTGGTTTTTTGGGTGATTTGTTGAATTTTTCTCTTCAGTTTCTACCACTTGGCACAGTAACGATGATGACGTGTACCGGGCCCCTCCGATCGACCGCTCCATCCTGCCCACCGCCCCGCGGGCTGCTCGGGAACCCAACATAGACAGAAGCCGCCTCCCGAAATCCCCCCCCTACACCGCCTTTCTGGGAAACCTGCCCTATGACGTGACGGAAGAATCCATCAAGGACTTCTTCAGAGGACTCAACGTGAGTAACGGCTCGGAGCCCGGGCTGGGCTGCGGGGCAGGGCGGCGCGGGGGTAACAGGGGCCGCAAAGACGGTGATTTTGGGATGCTGCCATCCCCGTTCTCCGGTTTCCAGATGGCCGCGGCTGTCGGATTGCTTGATCTCAGGTGAGTCGCTTGGCTACCAGCAGGCAAACGGCTGTTGCCGCTGTTTCAGCCACGACGGTGAGGGCGCAAGAACTCTTTTAAAGCAGGTGGCTGGTGGTTCTCCCGTTGAACCGGGCGAAGAGAGGAGGGTGTGCACCCTCGGCCAGTTTGCAGATGACACCCAGTTGGGCGAGAGCGTTGATCTGCTGGGGGCAGGGAGGCTCTGCAGAGGGACCTGGCCAGGCCGGGTCAGTGGGCACAGGCCACTGTGTGAGGGGCAACAAGGCTCAGGGCCGGGTCCTGCCCTTGGGGCACAACAACCCCAGGCACCGCTGCAGGCGTGGGGAGGAGCGGCTGGGAGCTGCCCGGCGGGAAAGAGCCTGGGGTGGTGGGCGACAGCGGCTGAACATGAGCCAGCAGTGTGCCCAGGTGGCCAAGAGGGCCAATGGCATCCTGGCTTGTATCAGGAGTGGTGTGGCCAGCAGGAGCAGGGCAGGGATCGTCCCCCTGTGCTGGGCACTGGTGAGGCCGCCCCTCGAATCCTGTGCTCAGCGCTGGGCCCCTCACCCCCAGAAGGAGCTGGAGGGGCTGGAGCGTGGGCAGAGCAGGGCAGCGAGGCTGGGGAAGGGGCTGGAGCACGAGGCTGGGGAGGGGCGGCTGGGGGAGCTGGGGGTGCTCAGCCTGGAGAGGAGGAGGCTGAGGGGAGCCCTCATGGCTCCCCCAGCACCCGAAGGGAGGCTGGAGCCAGGCGGGGTCGGGCTCTTCTCCCCAGGAACAAGGGATGGGACGAGAGGGAGCGGGCTCAAGCTGCGCCAGGGCAGGGTTGGGTTGGATACGGGGAAAATCTCTTCCCCCAAAGGGCTGTCAGGGCCTGGCACAGGCTGCCCCGGGCAGGGGCTGGGTCCCATCCCTGGGGGGATTTCAAAGCCGGGGGCTGTGGGGCTTGGGGACATGGGTCAGTGGTGGCCTTGGCAGCACTGGGTCAGCGGTTGGGCTCCATCATCTTAAAGCTCTTTTCCAACCTTAACGATGCCCTGATTCTATGATTTCGGGGTGCGTAGCTGGTGCCAAGCGCCCACCCAGCTGCTCGCTCGCTCCCCCTCAGCGGGGCAGGGGGAGGAAATAGGATGAGGAAGTTTGTGGGTCGCAGTAAAGACGCGGAGATCACTTACCAATTAGTCACAGTCTCGACTTGGGGAAAACTAAATTTATTACCAGTTAAAATAGACTTGCTGTTGCTGTTACCTGCTCCAGCACCTGGAGCTCCTCCTCCTCCTCTGAAATTTGCATTCCCTCTGCTGCTTCTCACTTCTTTTTCCCCTCCTCCTCGCTCGCCTGGCATTTTCTGCCCGTTCCTAAATATAATTTCACTCAGGCACCGCAGCCTTTGCTGATGGGCTCCAGTTCAGCCTGCGCTGGGTTGGGTCTGGCCCTCTCGAGGGGTTTCCCAGCCGGAGCTCGCTCAAGATACATCCTGCCCTGTGGCCGAGAGCAGGAGATGATGCTCCCAGGGATAATAAAAATACCGTTTTTTTCCCAGCTTTAAGAATGTCGGAGCCCTTGGGTTATTCAGGGAGGAGGTGGGGAGGACGAAATGGCCGCTTCCCTGCCGGAAGGGCAGCCGGAGTCCAGCATTCCCCACGCGGCAGCGAGCCGTGCCGATGGCAGCAGATCGCTCCCCGCGGGCAGAGCCGCGCTGCTTACCTTCATCTTTGATTTTCAGCTTGTTTTTCTAACCTTTCGTGCTTGCTGAGGCAGCAGCCCCTCCTCCTCGGAGGGTAATAGCGTGGGTGAAACTCCTGTGGAGGAGGAAGAGGAGGAGGAGGAGGGAGCTGGGAGGCTGCAGCCCTGCCCAAATGTAGGCAGAGGGGTCAGCGCCGCGCCAGAGAGCAAGAAGCAACGCGCAGTGGTGGCCCTCGCCCTTGCAGAAGTCGTTTGCTCCGCATCCGTCGCTCGCTCTCCCTTCCCGGCCTCTCCCGGCGGTGGTTCCTCACGTGCGGCTCGTCCGAACGCGATTCGTGCCTTGCCGGCACGTAACGAGCTCCGCAGGCTGCTGCCGCTTCCCGGGCCTCCGAGCGGGGAGCGACCTGGGAGCAGCCACGCTTTGGGAACCTAAATCCGGGGAGGAGAGGTTGTGGAAGGCGTTAGTGCGGCGGGATGCCTGGATAGGGCCCGGAAGCGATGCCGAGGGCTGCCAGCGTGACGTAGAACGTGCGACGCGTACCCTAGCGAAGCCAGCAAGCTGTCCTTGCGGCCTGAGGCCTCGTGTTGAACCCCAAAAGTCTCGATTGAGCGGGTCCAAAACTGGTTTTCAGCAGGGTTTTTTCTCGGGAGCCCGGGACGAGCTCGGAAGGCGGGCGGGATTCAAAGGGACGGCTCCTGCGGGGTCGGAGCCTCGCTCTTGGGGCGCAGAGCAGCGCTCGCCCGCTGAGCAGAGCTCTCCTGGCCCCTCAATTCCGTTCCCACTGCAGCTACCGGAGATCCGCAGCTGCAAACCTCCTGCCGCTGCCAGATTGCTCCCTCCCAACGAGCCTCGGTGGCACTTTCAGCGTTGTGTGTTCAGGGGGGGGAGTTGAACCTCCCTGCTCGTCGCCGAGAGGATTTGCTCAGCCCCTCGATAGCAACGAGTCGCGCGGTCTCGGCTAACGCGATCCTCGCCCCTCGTATTAATGCCGGGGAGCGAGAGCCTTAACGAGAGCTTTCCTCTTTTCTCTGACCGCAGATAAGTGCTGTGCGTTTGCCGCGGGAGCCTACCAATCCGGAGAGGTTGAAAGGTTTTGGTTATGCTGAGTTTGAAGATATAGACTCCTTGTTCCAGGCTCTGAGCCTCAATGAAGAGGTGAGTCCAGCCCCTGACGGCGCAGGACGCCCCCAGTTCCCCCCGCCATCAGCTCAGGCCCCTTCCTCTGCGGCCTGGGCTGCTAGAGATGCGTTCGGAAGTGTTTTCTTGTCGAGGGATGGCTGGCCTTGCTTGAGAAAGACTTAACCGGGGAAGAAAACGCTTTTTAAGGCCATCGAGCCCCCGCGTTGTGCGAGCTGCCCGCTCTGCGCGCAGGCATCGCCCTGGGATCGGCTCTTCTCGCCCCTCTGCACGTCTTCGGGCCGCGAGGCTGACTTCTCGCTGTTGTTTTCAGTCCTTAGGAAACAGAAGAATACGAGTGGATGTTGCTGATCAAGCTCAGGATAAAGGTGAGCTGGCTCCCAGCTTCCCTCGGCGTCGGCTGGCTCGGTAACCGCGTCTCACACCGGCCGGCGACCAGCCAGGCCGAGGGGGGACAAGTGGCCGTCGTCGCCGCCCAGGTGGCCAGGTCTGCGCCCTGCTCCAGCCCCGGGCCCGGGCTTGGCTCCTGCCTGCGTGGCCGGAGGGCCCGGCTGGGATGTTTTGCCTGCCAGCACTTATCAACGACGCGGCGGTTCCTCCCACGCCCCGGTGCTGTCCCTGTCGCGCTGGCTGACTCAGCCATGGGCTTTTCAAAGCGTTGGCGGTTACCGCTGAGACAGACTATAGCGAATTTGGCGAGGCTGGGTTGCGATCTCGCTCGATTCACCGCCGATGGCTCCTCTCCGCCCCACGAGCTTCAGTCTCCTTCCCTCTCCCGGCAGATCGGGACGATCGCTGCTTCGGCAGAGATCGGGATCGCTTCCGCGACTCGGAGAGGTTCGAGAGCGACTGGAGGGCCCGGCCTGCCACCACCGATAGCTTTGATGATTACCCACCCCGCAGGGGCGACGACAGCTTCGGAGACAGTGAGTTGGCAGAAAAAGAGATCATAGAATCACAGAATGGTTTGGGCTGGCAGGGACCTTTCCAGGCCTCCCAGTCCATCCCCCTGCCATGGGCAGGGACAGCTTCAGCCAGATCAGGGTGCTCACAGCCCCATCCAGCCTGGCCTTGGATGTTTCCAGGGATGGGGCAGCTCCCACCTCTCTGGGCAACCCCTGCCAGTGCCTCACCACCCTCAGCGGGACAAATTTCTTCCTTCGATCCAGTCTGAATCTCCCCCCCTTTTAGTTTAAAACCATCACCCCTTGTCCTGTCGCTGCAGGCCCTGCTAAAAGCCTGTCCCCATCTTCCTTATCAGCCCCCTTTAAGCCCTGCAAGGCCGCACTGAGGGCTCCCCACAGCCTCCTCTTCCCCAGGCTGAGCACCCCCAGCTCTCAGCCTGTCCTCCCAGCAGAGCTGTTCCACCCTCGGACCATTGCTGGGGCCTCCTCTGGCCCCGCTCCAACAGCTCCCTGTCCTTCCCGTGCTGAGGACCCCCGAGCTGGACGCAGGGCTCCAGGGGGGTCTCCCCCGAGCGGAGCAGAGGGGCAGAATCCCCTCCCTCGCCCCGTGGCCACGCTGCGGGGGATGCGGCCCAGCAGACGGGTGGCTTTCTGGGCTGCCAGCGCACATTGCCGGCTCGTGGCCAGCTTTCCATCCCCCAGCACCCCCAAGTCCTTCTCCTCAGGGCTGCTCTCAATCCCTCCATCCCCCAGCCTGTGCTGACACCGGGGGTCGCCCCCACCCAGGTGCAGGACCCTGCACTTGGCCTTGTTGAACCCCATGAGGTTAACGAGTTAACAGCACTGGTCCCAGTACGCACCCCTGAGGGACGCCACTGGTCGCTGTACGTCCCTTCCGTCGCTGTCCCACACCGGCGTCCGAGGGAATCCGATCCCGGAGGAGTCGGGCTGCGGCTTCCCTCCGCTCCTCCCGTGGCAAGCAGATTCCCTGCGGGACTCAGTGGTTGCTTCCCCTGCCTCTGTAGCCCGGAGCCAAATCTGCCGCGTCTTTCCCTGTGGATAGTTCCTCCTTTCCGCTGTTTCCCCTGGAAAAATCCGCATTATCTTGACATGCAGGAGCGCTCTGCTCCGTCCGTGATGGGGCGCTGACAGAGCTCATTCCCCCGCTGGATTGTTGTGAGGGCGAGCGGAGAACGGCGAACGGCAGCGGGATTTTCCTGCTTCGTTAAGGGATTCGTGACTCTCTTACATTAACGAGCGCAGGAAGATCCTCGCCGGTGTCGGGGTTCAGGGTAAAACGCTGCGCCGGGTTCCTGCGCGCTGCCCCGCTCACGTTGCCCCCCCCTTCCTTCTCCTGCCTGCAGGGTATCGGGATCGTTACGACGATCGCTATCGCGATGGTCCGCGGAGGGACATGGACCGTGGCTTTGGGGGGCAGGGATCGCTACGATGACCGCAGCAGAGACTACGACCGAGGTAGGATGTTCCCGAAGGATCGCTGGGGCGGAGAGGGCGAGACTCTGCCACCGCAGCCGAGCTGCCCAGCGTGGCCCAGTTCCCCTCCTGGAACTGGGAAAGGTGCGGAGGATGAGCTCTTGCTCTTCCTCTCAGGCAACTTTAATCCCTGGCCTTGCCCTAGTCCTTACCAGAGCCCAGGCCTGGCCTAGGTTTTAAGGCCGTTGCGTTAAGAAGACGCTGGCCTGCGGGAAGGGCTTCTGCTCCGCCGGCGGGAGGGATCGGGACTCAGCGGGAAGGGTTTCCTTTCCCCCCGCAGGCTACGATTCCAGGATAGGCAGCGGCAGGAGGGCCTTTGGCAGCGGCTATCGCCGGGATGACGACTACCGAGGGTGCGGCGACCGCTACGAAGACCGCTATGACCGCCGGGATGACCGGATGGATAGGTGGAACTCCCGGGACGATTACGGCCGGGATGATTTCCGCCGCGAGGACAGAGGTAACGGCTTTGGCGGGAGGAGTCCGACCGCCCCCGGCTCCGCCGAGAGCGGCTCGGGGTGGGGATTCGCGCTCACTCCCGGCGTCTTCGCTCCTTCCCAGGTCCCACTCAGAGGCCGAAGCTGAACCTGAAGCCCCGCAGCGCGCCCAAGGAGGAGGAGACCTCGGTGGCCCCCGCGCCCCAGTCCAGCCGGGCCGCCTCCATCTTCGGGGGGGCCAAACCGGTGGACACGGCTGCCAGGGAGCGGGAGGTGGAAGAGCGGCTACAGAAGGAGCAGGAGAAGCTGCAACGCCAGCTGGAGGACGATAAGAGGATAGAAAGACGACCCCGAGAGAGGTGGGCTGGGGCAGGAGGAGGCTGGGCAGGGGCTTCTGGCTGCCCCGCGCTCGGCTTTTGGGCTTAAACCCCACCTGGTGCCCGCCGGGCGCCTGGGGACGTCCGGGCAGCGGCGCGGTCCCGAGGAGCGCAAAGGCAATCCTGCCGCGGCCGCCTTTTCCCCTTCAACCTTTCCTCTTGGGCAGCGGCGCCCGTCAATGCTTCTCGGGGTGCTCTAAGCCCCCTCGCTAATCCTCTTCCCTCCCGGCGCCGGTCCGAGCGGCTCCGGAGCGCCCGGATCAGCCCCCTTTCCCCTCCGCCACAGGCATCCCAGCTGGCGAAGCGAAGAGAACCAGGAGCGATCGCGGACGGGGAGCGAATCCTCGCAGACCGGCAACTCGGGGCCGCCCGGCACCGCTGTGGGAACCGGCCCGACGGGCAGGAGTGAGTAGAGAGCTCGGTGGCCCCGAGCCGGGCCCGGTTTGGCACTTGTCACCCCTCCGGCGGCTTAACGTGCGTCCCCGCCTTGGGTTGTGCCTCCCCTGCAGCCACGCGAAGGAGGGAGAGCGAGAAGTCTTTGGAGAACGAGCCGTTCACCAAAGAGGACGATGCCCCGTCTCCCACCTCCAAGCCGAAGGAGGAGAAGCAGCCCCTGAAGGTGATGCCCGCCCCGCCGCCCAAGGAGAACGCCTGGGTGAAGCGGAGCAGCAACCCCCCTGCCCGCTCCCAGAGCTCGGATTCGGAGCAGCACTCTCCTACCAGGTCGGTGCCGCGGCGCGGTCGCGTCCTGGGCTTTACCCTGCGGATTTCCCCCGTGCCGGGAGGCCGGCAGAGCCGCTGGCCCATCCAAATATTCCTGTAGCCCGTGGATTCCGTCTCCCCAGGGCTCTCCCTGCTCCGTGGCCTTGGCGGCGTCTTCAAGTCTTGACATTCATCCTATTTTTGGGTTTTTTTCTTCCCCCCAGCGGCAGCCAGACCGCACCAAGCCTGCCCTCGGAAGACGGAGCCCCCCCGAAGAACACCCACAGGAGAGGTGAGACCGCGGCTCCGCCGTTTCGACTCCAATCTCGGCAAAACCAGCTCCAAAACCCGTCCCCGGCGCGACGCGAAGGCGCGGAGCCCGGCCGCCGGCGCGGTGTGAGACCTCCCGGCCTTTTCTTTTCTTTCCCCCCCCTCCCAGGAGATGAGAACAAACCGGACGGGGGCCGGGAGAGCGGTTCCAAGGTCCGAAGCGGGAGCTCCGGCCGCGGCCCCGGAGATTCGGATAGGTGGGTGGCTCCGGCTCGGCAATCGGGGCGTCACCCAGCCCTGCAAAGCCAGGATTAAGACCCGGCCTAGGTTTAAAACCCAGCCTAAGTTTAAAACCCAGCCTAGGTTTAAAACCCCGCCTGCCCTCGGCTTTTACCTTCCCGATCCGGCGCGGCGGCAGGCGCGGGCCGCTGGCGCTGACGGGCTCTGGTTCTTGCAGGAAAGAGAGCAGAAAGGATCACGACTCGCGACCTGCCTCTGAGCCAAAGAAACTTGACGAGAACCCACCCTCCGTAAGCAGCGTTTTGGGGGGAAAACCGCGTCCGCGGGGGGGCACCGGGCGTTTGGGGGGGTCGGAGACCCGGATCCGGCTCCCGGCGGTGCCGCGACGCCCCGGTTGGGAGTTATTCCCCTCGGATCCTGGTTTTTTTTTGGTCTGGTTTGGAGTTTTGGGGTTTTTTTGTCTCCGTACGCCGCAGATCGGCGCGTAACCAAACTCCCTCCCCGCCCGCAGTTCAGCCATGCCAGCAAATACGCTGCTCTGTCCGTGGATGGCGAAGATGATGGCGACGAGGAAGAATGCGCCGAATAAAAAAAAAAAAAACCCCTCCGGCTTCCTCGCGCCGTCTCCCGCCCAGCCGCCGCCGTGGGATCGTTCGGAGAATTAAAATAAAAACCAAACCTCTATCCAGACGAGACAGAAATAAAACCTAAAACTCCACATCTCCCGGAGACCTTTCTTAAATCCAATCAAAAAACCCAAAACAAAGCTAAATTACAAAAAAAAAACCCCAAAGGAAGCAAATCTCTCGCACGCTGCTGCAGCCTTGAAAGTATCGAAGTAACCGGAGCGGCCGCCGCGGGGAGGAGAAGCGCAGGTTTTCCCGCCGGAGAAGCAGGGCCCCGGAGCCGAAGCCGGGGGCCGCGGTGGGCAGCGGCGGCCGAGGAAGAGCCGGGCCTTCCTCCCTCCGCTCCTCGCCACTGCCGCGCTCCCCTAAAATAAACGCCTCCAAGGTAGGGCTGCGAGCGGCGGGAGCGCCGCAGCCACGCCGGGAGCGCCGCAGCCACGCCGGAACGCCGCAGCCACGCCGGGAACGCCGCCTTGGGGATTTTGGCCGGCTCCGGTGAGGCTCTGCCGGTGTTTTCGGCTCCGTACCCGGCCTCCGATAGCCAGAGCAAGGCATCGGCCTCCCCGGGGGCACCTTCCTCTTCCTCCGCCGCCGCCACGGGTGTTTCCCGCACTTCCTCCCGTGCCGGCCCCCCTTTTCCAGGCGCGAGCCCCCCGCGCCGGGATGAACCCGGGATCGGGGCCCCACCTCGGAGCAGCTGCAGCTGATTTTTTCTCGTTGGCAGAGTTTTGCCGTCAGCAGAGCGAGGGCCGAGCGGCGCGGCCGCGTTCTGGGGCGCATCCCGCGTTCTGGGGCGCATCCCGTGTTTTGGGGTTCATCCCGCAGCCCCCGAAGGGAATCCTGCCAGAACGCCTGCAAGATGGGGGAGCTCCCGTTGGAGGAGCTCCCGTTGGAGGCGTTGGAACGCGGGGCCGGGGCCCTTCCTCGCCGCAGCCCCCTCCTCCTCCTCCTCCTCGCCTGCCCCCCCAGACCCGGCCGGGGGCACCCCCAGCCCCTCCCCGCGCCCCGGGGGCGGCTCCTGGGGACCCCGCACCCCCAGAGCCCCTGGTGGAGCCCCCCTGCCCAGAGCGCCCTGGCTTCCTCCATCCCTCCTCCTCCTCCCTCCTTCATCCTCCTCCTTCCTCCTCCCGCCTTCATCCTCCTCCCGCCTTCATCCTTCCTTTTCTGCATCCTTCCTCCTCCTTCATTCTTCCACATCTTCCTTCTTCCTTCCTCATTTTCCTCCTTCCTCCTCCTCCTCCTCCATCCTCCTTCCTCATCTTCCTCCTTCCTCATCTTCCTTCCTTCTCCCTCCTTCCTCCTCTTCCTCCTCTTCCTCCTCTTCCTCCTCTTCCTCCTCTTCCTCCTCTTCCTCCTCTTCCTCCTCTTCCTCCTCCATCCTTCCTCCATCCTTCCTCCATCCTTCCTCCATCCTTCCTCTTCCTCTCCTCTTCCTCTCCTCTTCCTCTCCTCTTCCTCTCCTCTTCCTCTCCTCTTCCTCTCCTCTTCCTCTCCTCTTCCTTCCTTCCTCCTCCTCCTCTGTCATCCTTCATCTTCCTCCTTCCCCCTCCATCCTTCCTCCTCATCTTCCTCCTCTCTCCCTCCTCCCTCCTTCTTCCTCTTCCATTCTTCCTCTCCTCCTCCATCCTTCCTCATCTTCCTCCTCCTCCCTCCCCAGCCCCCCCAAGAGCCTCCCTTCCCCAGGCCAGCAGGGACCCGCCGGGGCCTTCATCGCCGCCGGGGCCTTCATCACCGCCGTCTTCCTCTCGGGAACTCCCGGGATCCCCCCGGGGCGGGGGCCTTTACAACAGCCCCCCCCCCCCCCCCGGGGCCCCCATGGGGCTCTGTCTGCCCCCCCCCCCCCGGGGCTGCAGCTCCTGGCCCGGGGCTCCCCTGCACCCGCCACCGCCCCGGGGGGGGGACATCGGCCCCGGGGGGGGGACATTGCCCCGGGGAGGGGGGACACATTGCCCCGGGGAGGGGGGGACATCGGCCCGGGGGGGGGACATTGCCCCGGGGAGGGGGGGACATCGGCCCCGGGGAGGGGGGACATCGGCCCCGGGGAGGGGGGGACATCACCGCCCAGCCGCTCCTCGCACCCCTGGTCCCCTCCTCGGCCACCGCCACCAGGACCCCCCCCGGCCAGCCCCCGCTTTGGGGACACCCCCCCTCAGGTGCCATCTGGGGCTGGGGTGTCCCTGGAGGGGGGGACACCGCACCCCATGTCCCCCCCTTCTGTCACCACCGAGGGGGACACCCACCCCATGTCCCCCCCTTCTGTCACGTCCCCATTGCTGTCACCCGCTGGGGGGGGCACCCACCCCGTGTCCCCACGCCTGTCACCCACCAAGAGGGACCCCCACCCCACGTCCCCACCGAGGGGGGGACCCCCACCCCGTGTCCTTCCTTCTGTCACCCAATTGAGGGGGACCCCGCACCTGACGTCCCCCCCTCTGCCACCCCGCGTCCCCATTTCGGGGGACCCCCACCCCACGTCCCCCCCTCTGCCACCCACGGGGGGGGACCCTCACCCCATGTCCCCATTTCAGGGGACCCCCACCCCACGTCCCCCCCTCTGCCACCCACGGGGGGGGACCCCCACCCCATGTCCCCTTTTGGGGGTCACCCACCCCGTGTCCCCATTTCGGGGGTCACCCACGGGGGGGTCAACCACCCCCCGTCCCCTTTTGGGGGTCACCCCCCCCCCCCCGCGTCCCCATTGGGGCCACGCCGTGCCCGCAGCCCCCCCGCAGCCCCCCCGCGGGGCGTGGGGGAGGGGTTGGTGGCTGAGTTGTTGTTTGTTATTTTTCTATTTTTTTTTTTTTTGGCCCTTTCCACCCAGAAACCGCCCAGAAACGGCCCCGAACCGGCCCGGGACGGAGGGGGGGCCCGGCGGCGGCCATGGGCCGCGGGGGGGGCGGCCGGTGCTGGGCCCAGCGCTGCTGCTCGCACCCCCCCGGCGCCCCAAAGGTGGGGATCGGGGGGCCCCCCCTTCCCGGGGGGCGGGGGGGGCTGGGGGGGGGCTGGGGGAGGGACTGGGACCCCCCCCGTGGGGAGCTGGGGGGTTTGGGGGGGGGCTGGGACCCCCCCGTGGGGAGCTGGGGGGGTTGGGGGGGCGGGGGGGGGCTGGGACCCCCCCGTGGGGAGCTGGGGGGGTTTGGGGGGGCTGAGCCCCGCTGGGGGGGGGGGCTGGGACCCCCCCCGTGGGGAGCTGGGGGGTTTGGGGGGGCTGAGCCCCGCTGGTGGTGGGGGGGGGAGCCCCCGTGGGGAGCTGGGGGGGGTTTGGGGGGGGCTGAGCCCCTCGGGGGGGGGAGCCCCCCGCAAGCGGGCGGGGCCATGGCCACCGGCACCCCCGGCCCCGGAGCGGCACCGGGGGACCCCAGGGGGGCTGCGGGGCCGGGCCTGTGCCCCCAGACACCCCCTGCACCCCAAAAACCCTCCCTGCACCCCGAACCCCCTCCCTGCCCCCCAAACCGCAGCCTTCCACCCCAATCCCCCTCCCTGCGCCCCAAAACCCCTCCCTGCGCCCCCAGACCCCCCCCCGCACCCCAAATGCTGCCCCTGCCCCCCAAACCGCAGCCTTCCACCCCAATCCCCCTCCCTGCACCCCAAAACCCTCCCCTGCACCCCGCTCCCCCCCCGCACCCTCCCGGGCCGAGCCCCCCCGGAGCGGCCGGAGCCCAGGGGCACCCGGGGGGGGGGGGCAGCGTCCCCCCGGCCCCTATGGGGAGCCCCGGTCCCCCATAGCCCCCGGGCCGATGCCCCCCCCCATAGGATCTATACGTTCCCCTATAGCCCCGGGGCCCCTATAGCCCCCCCATAGGGATCTATACGTTCCCCTATAGCCCCGGGGCCCCTATAGCCCCCCATAGGATCTATACGTTCCCCTATAGCCCCGGGGCCCCTATAGCCCCCCCATAGGGATCTATACGTTCCCCTATAGCCCCGGGGCCCCTATAGCCCCCCCATAGGATCTATACGTTCCCCTATAGCCCCGGGGCCCCTATAGCCCCCCCATAGGATCTATACGTTCCCCTATGGCCCCGGGGCCCCTATAGCCCCCCCATAGGGATCTATACGTTCCCCTATAGCCCCGGGGCCCCTATAGCCCCCCCATAGGGATCTATACGTTCCCTATGGCCCCCGGGGCCCCTATAGCCCCCCCATAGGATCTATACGTTCCCCTATAGCCCCGGGGCCCCTATAGCCCCCCCATAGGATCTATACGTTCCCCTATAGCCCCGGGGCCCCTATAGCCCCCCCATAGGATCTATACGTTCCCCTATGGCCCCGGGGCCCCTATAGCCCCCCATAGGATCTATACGTTCCCCTATGGCCCCCGGGGCCCCTATAGCCCCCCCATAGGATCTATACGTTCCCCTACAGCCCCCGGGGCCCCTATAGCCCCCCCATAGGGATCTATACGTTCCCTATGGCCCCCGGGGCCCCTATAGCCCCCCCATAGGATCTATACGTTCCCCTATAGCCCCGGGGCCCCTATAGCCCCCCCATAGGATCTATACGTTCCCCTATGGCCCCGGGGCCCCTATAGCCCCCCCATAGGATCTATACGTTCCCCTATAGCCCCGGGGCCCCTATAGCCCCCCCATAGGATCTATACGTTCCCCTATGGCCCCGGGGCCCCTATAGCCCCCCCACAGGGATCTATATGTTCCCCTATGGCCCCCGGGGCCCCTATAGCCCCCCCATAGGATCTATACGTTCCCCTACAGCCCCCGGGGCCCCTATAGCCCCCCCATAGGGATCTATACGTTCCCTATGGCCCCCGGGGCCCCTATAGCCCCCCCATAGGATCTATACGTTCCCCTATAGCCCCGGGCCGATGCCCCCCCCATAGGATCTATACGTTCCCCTATGGCCCCCGGGGCCCCTATAGCCCCCCCATAGGATCTATACGTTCCCCTACAGCCCCCGGGGCCACTATACCCCCCCCATAGGGATCTATACGTTCCCTATGGCCCCCGGGGCCCCTATAGCCCCCCCATAGGATCTATACGTTCCCTATGGCCCCCGGGGCCCCTATAGCCCCCCCATAGGATCTATACGTTCCCCTATAGCCCCGGGGCCCCTATAGCCCCCCCATAGGATCTATACGTTCCCTATGGCCCCCGGGGCCCCTATAGCCCCCCCATAGGATCTATACGTTCCCCTATAGCCCCGGGGCCCCTATAGCCCCCCCATAGGGATCTATACGTTCCCCTACAGCCCCCGGGGCCCCTATAGCCCCCCCATAGGATCTATACGTTCCCCTATAGCCCCGGGGCCCCTATAGCCCCCCCATAGGGATCTATACGTTCCCCTACAGCCCCCGGGGCCCCTATAGCCCCCCCATAGGATCTATACGTTCCCCTATAGCCCCGGGGCCCCTATAGCCCCCCCATAGGATCTATACGTTCCCCTATGGCCCCGGGGCCCCTATAGCCCCCCATAGGATCTATACGTTCCCCTATGGCCCCCGGGGCCCCTATAGCCCCCCCATAGGATCTATACGTTCCCCTACAGCCCCCGGGGCCCCTATAGCCCCCCCATAGGGATCTATACGTTCCCTATGGCCCCCGGGGCCCCTATAGCCCCCCCATAGGATCTATACGTTCCCCTATAGCCCCGGGGCCCCTATAGCCCCCCCATAGGATCTATACGTTCCCCTATAGCCCCGGGGCCCCTATAGCCCCCCCATAGGATCTATACGTTCCCCTATAGCCCCGGGGCCCCTATAGCCCCCCCATAGGATCTATACGTTCCCCTATGGCCCCGGGGCCCCTATAGCCCCCCCACAGGGATCTATACGTTCCCCTATGGCCCCCGGGGCCCCTATAGCCCCCCCATAGGGATCTATACGTTCCCCTACAGCCCCCGGGGCCCCTATAGCCCCCCCATAGGGATCTATACGTTCCCTATGGCCCCCGGGGCCCCTATAGCCCCCCATAGGATCTATACGTTCCCCTATAGCCCCGGGCCGATGCCCCCCCCATAGGATCTATACGTTCCCCTATGGCCCCCGGGGCCCCTATAGCCCCCCCATAGGATCTATACGTTCCCCTACAGCCCCCGGGGCCACTATACCCCCCCCATAGGGATCTATACGTTCCCTATGGCCCCCGGGGCCCCTATAGCCCCCCCATAGGATCTATACGTTCCCTATGGCCCCCGGGGCCCCTATAGCCCCCCCATAGGATCTATACGTTCCCCTATAGCCCCGGGGCCCCTATAGCCCCCCCATAGGATCTATACGTTCCCTATGGCCCCCGGGGCCCCTATAGCCCCCCCATAGGATCTATACGTTCCCCTATAGCCCCGGGGCCCCTATAGCCCCCCCATAGGGATCTATACGTTCCCCTACAGCCCCCGGGGCCCCTATAGCCCCCCCATAGGATCTATACGTTCCCCTATAGCCCCGGGGCCCCTATAGCCCCCCCATAGGGATCTATACGTTCCCCTACAGCCCCCGGGGCCCCTATAGCCCCCCCATAGGATCTATACGTTCCCCTATAGCCCCCCCATAGGATCTATACGTTCCCTATGGCCCCCGGGGCCCCTGTCGCCCCCCATTAACCCCTTTGCCCCAGCCCCGCCGCACGGGGGGGGGGGGCAGCCGGGTGTCACCGGGGGGGGGGGTCACCCCGTGCCCGTTACCGGGGGTCAACGAGCGGGGGGGGGGGGGGAGGAGGAGGGGGAGGAGGAAGAGGAGGGGGGGGGAGGAGGCGGGGGCCCCACTCCGGACCGGGAGCACGGGGGGGTCCCGGCGCCATGAAGGTAACGGGGGCGGGGGGGGGGGAAGGGGAAACTGAGGCAGCGGCTCCACCCGTGTCACGACGCGGCCCGGCCTCAGCCGCTGTCGCTGTCCCCCTCCGTGTCCCCCCCCCCCGTGTCCCCCCCCCGCCCCCGGCCACGGGAAGCGGCTCCGCGCTGCGCGGAAGCCGGGGCGGGCGCGGCCCATCCCCGGGCCGCCCTGGGGTCCGCAGCCGCTCCCGCAGCCGCTCCGGGACCCCCGGGGCCGGGTCCCCCCCGTGTCCGTGCCCCCCCCCCCGTGTCCGCCCCCCCCCCCCCCGGTCCCCGCCGCCATGAAGCCCCCGGGCGCCGTGGGGACGCTGCTGCGCGCGCTCGGGCGTCGCGACGGCACCGACACGGTAGGGAATTGGGGGGGGGGGCTCCGGGGGGGGGGGCACGCGTGGGGGGGGGGGTCCCCCGTGGGGGCGGGGGGGGGGCAGGGGCCGCGGGGGTGGGGGGGGGTTGCGGCGGGACCCCCCCCCCCGTTACCCCCGGGGTTTGCCCGTGCCCCCCCTCCCCGCCGCCCCCTCCCCACGCGTGACGCGAGTTGGCCGGGGCTCAGCCGGGGGGGCGGGGGTCCTGCACCCCCCCCAAGCTGCTTTCCCACGCCCCCCCCCGCTGTCCCCCCACTCCCCCCCCGCCTCCCCCTCCTCTTTTCCCACGCCCCCCATTTTCCCACGCCCCCCCTTTCCCACGCCCCCCACTCTCCCCCCTTTCCCACGCCCCCCCATTTTCCCACGCCCCCCCCTTTCCCACGCCCCCCCTTCCCCGCTCTCCCCCCCTTCCCACGCCCCCCCTTCCCCGCCCCCCCTTTCCCACGCCCCCCCGCCCGTGGGAAGCGCGGGGCCGTGGCGGGGGGGCCCGGCCGCTGCCCCCCCCGCCCCCCGGGGCCCCGGTTCCTGGGCTGGGCCCGGCCCCGCTTCCTGCGGCGGGACACGGCGTCCCCGGCCGGGGGCCAGGACACGGGGGGACACGGGGGGGGACACGGGGGGGGACAGGGGGACAGGACACGGGGGGACACGGGGACACGGGGGGGAACAGGGGGACAGGACATGGGGGGACACGGGGGGGGACACGGGGGGGACAGGGGGACAGGACACGGGGGGACACGGGGGGGGACAGGGGGACAGGACACGGGGGGACACGGGGGGGACCCGGGGGGGAACAGGGGGACAGGACACGGGGGGACACGGGGACACGGGGGGGAACAGGGGGACAGGACATGGGGGGACACGGGGGGGGACACGGGGGGGACAGGGGGACAGGACACGGGGGGACACGGGGGGGGACAGGGGGCCAGGACACGGGGGGACACGGGGGGGACCCGGGGGGGAACAGGGGGACAGGACACGGGGGGACACGGGGGGGACGGACAGGGGGCCAGGACACAGGGGGACACGGGGGGGACACGGGGGGGGACAGGGGGACAGGACACGGGGGGACACGGGGACACGGGGGGGAACAGGGGGACAGGACATGGGGGGACATGGGGGGGACACGGGGGGGACAGGGGGACAGGACACGGGGGGACACGGGGACACGGGGGGGGACAGGGGGACAGGACACGGGGGGACACGGGGGGGACCCGGGGGGGAACAGGGGGACAGGACACGGGGGGACACGGGGACACGGGGGGGAACAGGGGGACAGGACATGGGGGGACACGGGGGGGGACACGGGGGGGACAGGGGGCCAGGACACGGGGGGACACGGGGGGGACCCGGGGGGGAACAGGGGGACAGGACACGGGGGGACACGGGGACACGGGGGGGAACAGGGGGACAGGACATGGGGGGACACGGGGGGGGACACGGGGGGGACAGGGGGCCAGGACACGGGGGGACACGGGGGGGGACAGGGGGCCAGGACACGGGGGGACACGGGGGGGACCCGGGGGGGAACAGGGGGACAGGACACGGGGGGACACGGGGGGGACGGACAGGGGGCCAGGACACAGGGGGACACGGGGGGGACACGGGGGGGGACAGGGGGACAGGACACGGGGGGACACGGGGACACGGGGGGGAACAGGGGGACAGGACATGGGGGGACATGGGGGGGACACGGGGGGGACAGGGGGCCAGGACACGGGGGGACACGGGGGGGGACAGGGGGCCAGGACACGGGGGGACACGGGGGGGACCCGGGGGGGGAACAGGGGGACAGGACACGGGGGGACACGGGGGGGACGGACAGGGGGCCAGGACACAGGGGGACACGGGGGGGACACGGGGGGGGACAGGGGGACAGGACACGGGGGGACACGGGGACACGGGGGGGAACAGGGGGACAGGACATGGGGGGACATGGGGGGGACACGGGGGGGACAGGGGGACAGGACACGGGGTGGACACGGGGGGGACACGGGGGGGACAGGACACGGGGGGGAACAGGGGGACACGGGGACACGGGGGGGACACAGGGACAGGGACACACGGGGACATGAGGGGACAGGACACAGGGATCAGGACACGGCAGGGAACACGGGGGGACACACAGGGAGGGGGACATGGGGGGACACGGGGGGGACAGGGACACAGAGAGGGGACATGGAGGGACACGGGGGGGGACAGGGAGACACGGGGGGACACGGGGGGACACGGGGATCAGAAGATGGGGGGACACAGGGGGGGCATGGAGGGGACAGGGGGACAGGGACACGGGGGGGACATGGGGACACAGGGGGGGACATGGAGGGACACGGGGGGGGACACAGAGGGACACGGGGACCAGGACATGGGGGGACAGGGACACGGGGGGACACGGGGATCAGGAGATGGGGGGACACGGGGGGGGTGTGGAGGGGACAGGGGGACAGGGGACATGGGGGGGGACATGAGGACACAGGGGGGGGACACGGGGGGACACGGGGGGACACGGGGACAGGGACACGGGGGGACACGGGGACGACCGGGCCTGGAGCTGCCCACACTGGGGGGGCTCCGTGCCTCAGTTTCCCCCGGGGGGGTGTGGGGGTGACACGTGTGTCTGTCCGTGCATGCATGGAGATGGCGTGTGCGTCCGTGTGTCCCTGTGCCTGTGGGCATGACCTGTGCGTCCGTCTGTCCATGCACACACGGCCATGGCGTGTGCGTCCGTGTGTCCCTGTGCCCGTGGGGTGACGTGTGCGTCTGTCTGTCCGTGCACTCGTGGGGTGACGTGCGTCTGTATGTCCAGGCACACATGGCCATGGCGTGTGCGTCCGTCTGTCCCTGTGCCTGTGGGCATGACCTGTGTGTCCGTCTGTCCTGTGTGTCCATGTGTCCCTGTGCCCATGAGGTGATGTGTCCGTGCGCCTGTGGGGTGCCGTGTGTCCGTCTGTCCGTGCACACATGCACACGGCCTTTGTGTCCGTCTGTCCCTGTGCCCGTGGGGTGCCGTGTGTCCGTCTGTCCATGCACACAGCCTTTGTGTCCGTGTGTCCCTGTGCCCATGAGGTGACGTGTCCGTGTGTCCGTGCGCCTGTGGGGTGCCGTGTGTCCATCTGTCTGTGCACATGGCCTGTGTGTCCGCGTGTCCCTGTGCCCATGGGGTGCCGTGTGTCCGTCTGTCCGTGCACACCTGCGCGCGGCCTGCGTGTCCGTGTGTCCCTGCGCGCACCAGAGCCCCCGCGGGGGGGACACACGGCCGCGGCCCCCACCCACCCCTGTCCCCCGCAGCCCCCCGCGCCCCACAGTTTCCGGGAGAAGGCGTCGCGGCGGGGGGGGGCCTGCGCTGCCTGCAGGGAGCCCCTCGGCCCCCAGGGCCTCGTCTGCAGAGGTGACCCCCGGGACCCCCCCACGGGACCCCCCCCCACGGGGACCCCCGGCCCCCCCCGGGACCCCCGGACCCCCCCACAGACACCCCTGGACCCCCCCACGGGCACCCCCGGGACCCCCCTGACCCCCCACGAGCACCCCCGGGACCCCCCTGGGACCCCCGGCCCCCCCCGGGACCCCCGGACCCCCCACAGACACCCCTGGACCCCCCCACGGGCACCCCCGGGACCCCCCTGGGACCCCCGGCCCCCCCCCGGGACCCCCGGACCCCCCACAGACACCCCTGGACCCCCCCACGGGCACCCCCGGGACCCCCCCTGGGACCCCCGGACCCCCCCGGGACCCCCGGACCCCCCACAGGCAGCCCTGGACCCCCCCGGGACCCCCCCCACGGGCACCCCGGACCCCCCCTGACCCCCCATGGGCACCCCCGGGACCCTCCCTGGGACCCCCGGACCCCCACGGGAGCCCTGGGTCCCCCCACGGGCACCCCCTGACCCCCCCCAGACACCCCCGAACCCCCCCACGAGACCCCACGGGACCCCCCGAACCCCCCCGGGACCCCCTGGGACCCCCCCGGGACCCCCCCGGATGCCCCACGACCCCTCGGATGCCCCCGGGACCCCCCCGGGACTCCACGCCCCCCCCCCCCCGACCCTCCCGGGACCCCATGGGACCCCTCAGACCCCCCCCGGGACCCCCAGGACCCCCCCAGACCCCCCCGGCCACCCCTGGGACCCCACGGCCCCCCCCCAGACCTCCCTGGGACCCCCCCGGACCCCCTCAAGACCACCCTGGGACCCCACGGCCCCCCCCGACCCCTCAGCCCCCCCCAGGACCCCTCGGACCCCCAAGGGCCCCCCCCGGACCCCTAAGGGACCCCTGGGACCCCCTGGGTGGGGGGAACTGGAGTGGGGGGGCCCCGGGGGGGGGATGCTGGACTGGGGGGGTGCTGGGGGGGGTACTGGGAGGGTGATGGGGGGGGAAACTGGAGTGGGGGGCTCCCGGGGGGGGGGATGCTGGACTGGGGGGGTGCTGGGGGGAATGGGGGGCACTGGGGGGGCCGGTGGCCGGACTGGTTTGGACTGGGGGGGTCCTGATGTCCCTTTTGCCCCCCCCCAGTGTGCAAGGTCGCCAGCCACAAGCGATGCGAGGCGAAGGTGAGGGGGGGCCGGGGGGTGACACCCCCCCCCCATGTCCCCTCCTGGTTCCCCGGGGGGGGGCACAGGGGATGCTGTGGCGTGGGGGGGGTCGCATCGTCCCCGTCCCGTCCCCCCCCCCTTGTGACCCCCCCACCGTTGTGCAACGCTGGCCTTGGCCGGCGGCCCGGGGCTGCAGCTGGACAAACCGCGGGACGGACGGACGGACACGGGGGGGGGACACGGGGGGGGGACGCACAACGGGGGCAGTGTCCGCCCGGGCGGGGCCGGAGCGAGCGGCGGGGTCCCGGCACGGAGGTGAAGCCCGGGGGGGACCCGGGGGGGCCGAGGGGGTCTGGGGGGGGTCCCATGGGGGTCCTGGGGGGGCCGAGGGGGTCTGGGGGGGTCCCGGGGAGTCCCATGGGGGTCCTGGGGGGGCCGGGGGGGTCTGGGGGGGTCCCGTGGGGTCCCATGGGGGTCCTGGGGGGGCCGGGGGGGTCTGGGGGGGTCCCGGGGGGTCCCATGGGGGTCCTGGGGGTCCCGAGGGGTCTCGGGGGGTCCCGTGGGGTCCCATGGGGGTCCTGGGGGGGCCGGGGGGGTCCCGGGGGGTCCCATAGGGGTCCTGGGGGGGGCCGGGGGGGTCTGGGGGGGGTCTCGGGGGGTCCCATGGGGGTCCCGGGGAGTAGGTGGGTGTCCCGGGGGGGCCCTGGAGGGCCCGGGGGGTGCTGGGGGGACTGGGAGGGTCCCAGGGGGTCCAGGGGGTCCGAGGGGATCCCAGGGGGTTCCATGGGGGTCCCTGGGGGGTTCGGGGGGGGCCATGGGGTCCCGAGGGGGGTGGGGGGGGTTTAGGGGGGCCCGGATGGTGCCGGGGGGGTCCGGGGGTCCCGTGGGCCAATACTGGGGGGGACACAGGAGTGTCACAGCATGGGGTGGGGGGCCCGGCTGCCGGGGTCCCCCCAGATTGACCCCCCCGTGCCTCAGTTTCCCCCCCCGGCTGGGGGGGCAGGGCAGATTGGGGGGGGGCCTTGCTTGGGGAAACTGAGGCAGGAGCGGGTGAAAGGGCCCCTGTGCCTCAGCCCGGCCCCCCCGGCCCCCCCGGCCCCCCCGGCGCCGTCAATGGCAGCCGCTGTCCCGGCCGGGCCCCCGGGCCAAGAGCAACACGGGGGGGCGGGGGCGGCGGGGAGGGAGGGGCCGGGGGGGCTGGGGGGGCTGGGGGGCCCCCGGGGGGGCGGGGACCCGCTGTGGGGTCCTGCTGTGGGCTCCCTGCTCCGGGCACGGGGCTGGGGTCCCGCTGTGGGGCTGGGGACCCCCTATGGGGCTGGGGTCCCCTTATAGGGCTGGGGTCCCCCTATAGGGTCCCGCTGTGGGGCTGGGGACCCCCTATGGGGCTGGGGTCCCCCTATAGGGTCCCGCTGTGGGGCTGGGGTCCCGCTGTGGGGCTGGGGACCCCCTATGGGGCTGGGGTCCCCCTATAGGGTCCTGCTGTGGGGCTGGGGTCCCGCTGTGGGGCTGGGGACCCCCTATGGGGCTGGGGTCCCCCTATAGGGTCCTGCTGTGGGGCTGGGGTCCCGCTGTGGGGCTGGGGACCCCCTATGGGGCTGGGGTCCCCCTATAGGGTCCTGCTGTGGGCTCCCTGCTCCGGGCACGGGGTTGGGGTCCCCCCCCGGGGCAGGGTCCCCCCCGGGCCCCTGCCGTGGGTCCGGTTTGGGGGGGGGGGGGCCCCCGGGGTGACCCCCCCCCGCCTCCTGCAGGTGACGTCACCCTGCCAGGCGCCGCCCCCCCCCCGAGCCGGTAAGTGCGGGCAGGAGCGGGGAAACTGAGGCAGGGCCCCGCGCCCCACGGCCGGGCCCGGGGTCCCCCCGCCCCACGGCCGGGCCCGGGGTCCCCCCCGCTCGCCCCACAGCCCCCTCTGCCCCCCCAGAGGAGGAGCACGGCCCCCGCCCGCCGCAGCGAGCACCTGGTGAGACACCCCCCCCCCCGTGCCCGGGACCCCCCGGGGGACGGGACCCCCCGGGACCCCCTGTGTCCCCGGGACCCCCTTTGCCCCCCATCACCCCCCATGTCCCCATCACCCCCTGGGACCCCCTGGGACCCCCTGTGCCCCCGAGACCCCCTCTGCCCCCCCGTGACCCCTTCTGCCCCCCATCACCCCCTGTGTCCCCCCATCACCCCCTGTGCCCCCCGGGACCCCCTGTGCCCCCCATCACCCCCTGTGCCCCCCGGGACCCCCTGTGCCCCCCATCACCCCCCCATCACCCTCTGTGCCCCCCGTCACCCCCCCATCACCCCCTGTGCCCCCCATCAACCCCTATGCCCCCCGGGACCCCCTGTGTCCCCCATCACCCCCCCCATCACCCTCTGTGCCCCCCGTCACCCCCCCATCACCCCCCGTGCCCCCCATCACCCCCTCTGCCCCCCCAGGGCTCCACCAAGTCCCTCAACAGCACCCGCCAGCGGAGCACCCTGCCCCGGTACGGGGGGGGCAGGGGGGAGATGGGGGGGGCTATGGGGTGCTGGGGGGGGAACGGGGGGCTGGGGGGTGCTGGGGAGGGGGAAACAGGGGGTTATGGGGTGCTGGGGGGGGAACAGGGGGATTTTGGGGTGCTGGGGGGAACAGGGGGCTGTGGGGGGAAGCCCAGCGATTATGGGGGGCTGTGGTGGGGGGCATCAGGGTGCTATGGGGTGCTTTGGGGGGAGCGCAGGGGGCTCTGGGGTGCTGGGGGGAGCCTGGGGGGCAAGGGCTGCTCCAGCGGGTGCCGTGGCCCTGTGGTGGGTGCCGTCACCCCATGGTGGGTGCCATCACCCTGTGGTGGGTGTCATCACCCCGTGGTGGGTGCCATCACCCTGTGGTGGGTGCCATCACCCCGTGGTGGGTGCCATGGCCCTGGGGTGGGTGCCATGGCCCCATGGTGGGTGTCATCACCGCATGGTGGGTGCCATCACCCCGTGGCGGGTGCCATCACCCCATGGTGGGTGCCATCACCCCGTGGTGGGTGCCATGGCCCCATGGTGGGTGTCATCACCGCATGGTGGGTGCCATCACCCTGTGGTGGGTGCCATCACCCCATGGTGGGTGCCATCACCCCGTGGTGGGTGCCATGGCCCCATGGTGGGTGTCATCACCGCATGGTGGGTGCCATCACCCCGTGGTGGGTGCCATCACCCCGTGGTGGGTGCCATGGCCCCATGGTGGGTGTCATCACCGCATGGTGGGTGCCATCACCCCGTGGCGGGTGCCATCACCCCATGGTGGGTACCATGGCCCTGTGGTGGGTGCCGTCACCCCATGGTGGGTGCCGTGGCCCCGTGGTGGGTGCCGTCACCCCATGGTGGGTGCTGTCACCCCATGGTGGGTGCCGTGGCCCCGGGGTGGGTGCCGTCACCCCATGGTGGGTGCTGTCACCCCATGGTGGGTGCCGTGGCCCCGGGGTGGGTGCTGTCACCCCATGGTGGGTGCCGTGGCCCCGGGGTGGGTGCCATCACCCCGGGGCGCAGGGGGTGACGCCGTGCCCCCCCCAGGAGCCTGAGCCTGGAGCAGGTGATGCAGCGCCAGTTCGACTTCGACCTCACCTACGTGACGGAGCGCATCATCTGCCTGCGCTTCCCCGCGGGGCTGGAGGAGCCGCGCTACCGCGGGCACCTGCGCGAGGTGGCCCAGATGCTGGCCTCCCGCCACCGCGACAAGTACACGGTGGGGGTCCCGGGGCCGGCGGGGGGTCACCGGGGCCGGGATGGAGGGGTCGATGGGGCGGGGATGGGGCCGGGATGCTGTGGGCCGTGGGGACAGGAGATTGGGGTCCCCAAGGGCAGGGTGGGGACAGGACACTGGTCCATGGGGACAGGACATTGGGGTCCATGGGAACAGGACACCAAGGTCCATGGGGACAGGATGGGGACAGGACATTGGGGTCCATGGGGACAGGGATGGGGACAAGACACTGCTGGTCCATGGGGACAGGACACCGGGGTCCCCAAAGGCAGGATGGGGACAGGACACTGGGCCATGGGGACATGGGGCCATGGGGACATTGGGGTCTCCAAGGGCAAGATAGGGACAGGACACTGAGGTCCATGGGGACAGGATGGGGACAGGACACTGGGCCATGGGGACATGATATTGGGGGTCCATGGGGACAGGATGGGGACAGGACATTGGGGGTCCATGGGGACAGGGATTGGGACAAGACACTGGTCCATGGGGACAGGACATTGGGGTCCATGGGGACAGGATGGGGACAGGACATTGTGGGTCCATGGGGACAGGACATTGGGGTCCATGGGGACAGGACAGCGGGGTCCCCAAAGGCAGGATGGGGACAGGACACTGGGCCATGGGGACATGGGGCCATGGGGACATTGGGGTCTCCAAGGGCAAGATAGGGACAGGACACTGAGGTCCATGGGGACAGGATGGGGACAGGACATTTGGCCATGGGGACAGGAGATTGGGGTCCCCAAGGGCAGGATGGGGACAGGACACTGGTCCATAGGGACAGGGTTGGGGCAGGACACGGTGTCCTCGGGACAGCGTGGGAGCAGGACACCGGGGTCACCGGGAGCAGGACATGGGGTCCCTGGGGACGGGATGGGGCCAGGACAGGGGGGGTCCCCAAGGGCAGGACACTGGGGTCCCCAGCGCCATTGGGGTCCCCAGGGCCAGGACAGGGGGGTCCCCAAGGGCAGGACACTGGGGGTGCCACCTGTGGGACAGCGGGGTCCCCAAGCGCAGGGACAGCACATGGGGGGGCCCAGCTACGGGGCAGCACCCCTCTGGGTGCAGGGTCCCGCAGAGCTGGGGCTGTGCCTCAGTTTCCCCCGGGGGGTCCCAGCCGGGGGTCCCCATGACCCCCAGACCCCACCTGACCCCCCTTGATCCCCCCTGACCCCCAGACCCCCCCCAGACCCCCCCGACCCCTCCGACCCCCCCAGACCCCCCTGACCCCCCGATCCCCCGGCCCCCCCAGACCCTCCCAGACCCCCCCGACCTCCCATGACCCCCAGCCCCCCCTGACCCCCCCGCCCCCCCCACCCCACAGCTCTTCAACCTGTCGGAGAAGCGCCGGGACATCGCCCGCCTCAACCCCAAGGTGAGGGGGGGGGGGCCCTAGGGTGGGTGCAGGGGGGTCTGGGGGTGCCGGGGGGTCTGGGGGTGCCGGGGGGACCCCGGGGCTGACGGTGCCCCCCCAGGTGCAGGATTTTGGGTGGCCGGACCTGCACGCCCCCCCCCTGGACAAGCTCTGCTCCATCTGCAAGGCGATGGAGGGCTGGCTGCGGGCGCACCCCCAGCACGTCGCCGTGCTGCACTGCAAGGTGGGGGACTGGGGGGGACTGGGGGGGCTGTGGGGGGCCTTGGGGTCTATGGGGGGCTGGGGGGGCATGGGGGACCGGAGGGGGACTGGGGGGACTGGGGGGCTATGGGGGGCTATGGGGTCTATAAGGGGCTGGGGGGGCCATGGGAGGCCATGGGGGGCTATAGGGGGAACTGGGGGGCTATGGGGGGCTATGGGGGGAACTGGGGGGCTATGGGGTCTATGGGGGGCTATGGGGGGCTGGGGGGGCCATGGGGGGGCGGGGGAGGACTGGGGGGGGAACTGGGGGGCTATGGGGGGGCTATGGGGTCTATAAGGGGCCGGGGAGGCCGTGGGGGGCTGGTGGGGGGGAACTGGGGGGTTATGGGGGGCCTTGGGGGGCTATAGGGGGAACTGAGGGGCTAGGGGGGGCTGGGGGGGCCATGGGGGGCCGGGGGGGGACTGGGGGGAACTAGGGGGCTACGGGGGGCTATGGGGTCTATAAGGGGCTGGGGGGGCCATGGGAGGCCATGGGGGGCTATAGGGGGAACTGGGGGTCTATGGGGGGCCATGGGGGGCTATGGGGGGAACTGGGGGGCTATGGGGTCTATGGGGGGCTATGGGGGGCTGGGGGGGCCATGGGGGGGCGGGGGAGGACTGGGGGAGGAACTGGGGGGCTATGGGGGGGCTATGGGGTCTATAAGGGGCTGGGGAGGCCGTGGGGGGCTGGTGGGGGGGAACTGGGGGGTTATGGGGGGCCTTGGGGGGCTATAGGGGGCCGGGGGGGGACTGGGGGGAACTAGGGGGCTACGGGGGGGCTATGAGGGGCCATGGG